>CAUVZT010000025.1:600000-1051054 GCA_963556525.1 Cochlearia excelsa | reverse complement strand
AAACTTGGTTTAGAGTCCTAGAAACGCGTTGTTCGATGTTTCATAAGTTCGTCAAACTAGTACAAAGCTCATTGAGACACTTATAAGCACTCATGTTGCATGAAACTTTGTATAGAGTCCTAGAAACTGCGTTGTTAGATGTTTCATAAGTTCGTCAAACTAGTACAAAGATCATTGAGAAAATTATACGCACTCATGTTGCATGAAACTTGGTTTAGATTCCTAGAAACCGCGTTGTTAGATGTTTCATAAGTTCGTCAAACTAGTACAAAGCTCATTGAGAGACTTATAAGCACTCATGTTGAATGAAACTTGGTTTAGAGTCCTAGAAATGCGTTGTTAGATGTTTCATAAGTTCGTAAAACTTGTACAAAGCTCATTGAGACACTTATAAGCACTGATGCGGAATGAAACTTGGTTTAGAGTCATAGAACCCGCGTTGTTAGATGTTTCATATGTTCGTCAAACTAGTCAAAAGCTCATTGAGACACTTATAAGAACTCATGTTGCATGAAACTTGGTTTAGAGTCCTAGAAACGCGTTGTTAGATGTTTCATAAGTTCGTAAAACTTGTACAAAGCTCATTGAGACACTTCTAAGCACTCATGTTGCATGAAACTTGGTTTAGAGTCCTAGAAACGCGTTGTTAGATGTTTCATAAGTTCGTCAAACAAGTACAAAGCTCATTGAGACACTTATAAGCACTCATGTTGCATGAAACTTCGTTTAGAGTCTTAGAAACCGCATTGTTAGATGTTTCATAAGTACGTCAAACTAGTACAAAGCTCATTGAGACACTTATAAGCACTCATGTTGAATGAAACTTGGTTTAGAGTCATAGAACCCGCGTTGTTAGATGTTTTATATGTTCGTCAAACTAGTCAAAAGCTCATTGAGACACTTATAAGAACTCATGTTGCATGAAACTTGGTTTAGAGTCCTAGAAACGCGTTGTTAGATGTTTCATAAGTTCGTCAAACTTATACAAAGCTCGTTGAGACAATTATAAGCACTCATGTTGCATGAAACTTGGTTTAGAGTACTAGAAACGAGTTGTTAGATGTTTCATAAGTTCGTCAAACAAGTACAAAGCTCATTGAGACACTTATAAGCACTCATGTTGCATGAAACTTGGTTTAGAGTCCTAGAAACGCGTTTTTCGATATTTCATAAGTTCGTACAACTTGTACAAAGCTTATTGAGACACTTCTAAGCACCCATGTTGCATGAAATTTGGTTTAGAGTCCTAGAAACGCGTTGTTCGATGTTTCATAAGTTCGTCAAACTAGTACAAAGCTCATTGAGACACTTATAAGCACTCGTGTTGCATGAAAATTTGTTTAGAATCCTAGAAACTCGCGTTGTTAGATGTTTCATAAGTTCGTCAAATTAGTACAAAGCTCATTGAGACACTTATAAGCACTCATGTTGCATGAAACTTGGTTTAGATTCCTAGAAACCGCGTTGTTAGATGTTTCATAAGTTCGTCAAACTAGTACAAAGCTCATTGAGACACTTATAAGCACTCATGTTGAATGAAACTTGGTTTAGAGTCCTAGAAACGCGTTGTTAGATGATTCATAAGTTCGTAAAACTAGTACAAATCTCATTGAGACACTTATAAGCACTCATGTTGCATGAAACTTGGTTTAGAGTCCTAGAAACGTGTTGTTCGATGTTTCATAAGTTCGTCAAACTAGTACAAAGCTCATTGAGACAATTATAAGCACTCATGTTGCATGAAACTTCGTTTAGAGTCTTAGAAACCGCGTTGTTAGATGTTTCATAAGTTCGTCAAACTAGTACAAAGCTCATTGAGACACTTATAAGCACTCATGTTGCATGAAACTTGGTTTAGAGTCCTAGAAATGCGTTGTTAGATGTTTCATAAGTTCGTCAAACTTGTACAAAGCTCATTGAGACGCTTATAAGCACTCATGTTCCACGAGTGTCAAAATTTACCGTACCGCGGTACATAGGGCGCTCGGTAAGAATTTCCGGCGCCCGATAGTTACCTTACCGCAGTACGGAAGACGCTCGGTAAAATGCGCTTCCGCCGCGGACGGCGCAAGTTTATCCGGTCAACGTTATGCGCGTCTTCTTCTTATCCGTTAACGGCTAGTTTGTTGCCTTTATATTACTTTACCTTGCACATTTTGTAACAACAAGATTAATTAATCTTTTACAATGAAAGTCGATTAAAACCTCTATTCTCTCTATTCTCTCTTATTCTTCTCAAGAACACTCAAGAACACCGAATACCAAATCTACAAATTTCCTCCCCTTATTCGGTTAAAACTCTCTTATTCTAACATGGTATCAGAGCAATATTGCTCTTGAACCGACATTAAGGACCTCGGAATTCTTAAGTACTTCCTTGGGATTGAAGTGTGTAGATCGGAAGAAGGTCTATTTCTTTCCCAAAGGAAGTACACCCATGATCTTTTGAGTGTTGTCAATATGATAAGAACAAAGGTGGCTAAGACTCCTCTTGAAGACGGCTACAAGACCATTCAAGAAGGTAGTGAGGACGATCAACCGTACCGAGACCCAATGCTCTATAGACGGCTAGTGGGTAAGCTCATCTACTTGACGATCACTAGACCGGACTTGTGCTTTGCCGTAAACCAAGTCTCCCAACACATGCAAATGCCGAAGCAACATCATTGGAACATGATCATGAGGATCTTGGGCTATCTCAAAGGAACCTCAAGTTTGGGTATTTGGATGGGTTGCAACAAGAACACGGAGGTCATTGGATATTGTGACGCGGACTATGCCGGGGATCTAGAGAGTAGACGGTCAACCACCGGCTATTGCACTTTCATTGGTGGCAACCTTGTCACATGGAAGACGAAGAAGCAAAAGATAGTATCTTGCTCAACCGCCGAAGCCGAGTATAGAGCCATGAGGAAGTTGACTCAAGAACTCATGTGGCTAAAGAACTTGCTAGGGGATTTGGGTCTCAAGATTGAAGCACCGATGACCATGCATTGTGATAATCAAGCGGCCATCCACATAGCAACAAACTCGGTCTTCCATGAGAGGACTAAACACATAGAGGTGGATTGTCACAAGGTTAGAGAGCAAATGGTCAAGGGCACTATCCTACCTTGCTACACGAAGAGTCAAGATCAACTCGCGGACATTTTCACCAAGTCCGCAAGCTTAAAAGTATGTGAGTCCATTCTACCAAGACTTGGACTCATCCGGGCTCTCAACGCCTAAGTCCCTAACCGTATGGTCTTGTACTCTTTTCCCTTAGGTGAGTTTTATCCCAAGTGGTTTTCTCACCAAGGTTTTTAACGAGGCAAGGTCATACGGGTTCCAAGCTTAGCCATTCCACTAGGCTAAGCTTGCGGGGGAGTGTAAACGAGACTAAGGCATTGCCCGGACGAGTTCCGTCCATCAAGGCAAGGCCGAAGTCAAAACTCAAGTTCGGCTAAGACAAAACCAAAGCCGAGTTCGACTAAGGCAAAACCGAAGTCAAAACTCAAGTTCGGCTAAGACAAAACCAAAGCCGAGTTCGACTAAGGCAAAACCGAAGTCACAAGTGTAAAAGAGACCAAGGCATCGTCCGGACAAGCCTTGTCCATCAAGACGATGACCTATCATGTGACGAAGGCCGAAGGCAAGCTGCCGAAGTCACTAGCTCTCTTAGTTACCGTTGCAAAGGGAAACGCAAGAAGACTGTTGCCAAGAGAGCCGTTGGGCAGAGTCACATGTGTGCCTTAAGGGCGCGTGTATCCAACTTGTCCTGACTTGTCACGGGTTGCCTTAAGGAAGGCGCGGCTACACAAGGGATAGCGACGTGTGGCGCGGCTAACCGAGCAAGACTAGGACGTTTTTAGCATATTCCTTTATGCTATTTTGGGATCCTTTGTTGTTGCCTATTTATAGCTTACCCTTTGTAATGAAACCAATTAACACTTTTGAATCTAATATACTCTTTCCGATTAAACTCTCTCTATTCTCTCTATCATGTTCTTCATGTTCTTCATGAACTCAAGAACATAAACTCTCCAATCTCGTCTATACTCTCCTAAATATAACAATTTCCACGAGTGTCAAAATTTACCGTGCCGCGGTACATAGGGCGCTCGGTAAGAATTTCCGGCGCCCGATAGTTACCTTACCGCAGTACGGAAGACGCTCGGTAAAATGCGCTTCCCCCGCGGACGGCGCAAGTTTATCCGGTCAACGGCTAGTTTGTTGCCTTTATATTACTTTACCTTGCACATTTTGTAACAACAAGATTAATTAATTTTTTACAATGAAAGTCGATTAAAACCTCTATTCTCTCTATTCTCTCTTATTCTTCTCAAGAACACTCAAGAACACCGAATACCAAATCTACAAATTTCCTCCCCTTATTCGGTTAAAACTCTCTTATTCTAACACTTGTGATCTAAATTGCAATGTCATTTTTAGTCCTAATGAAGTCATATTTCAGGATATTGAAAGTAAAGAAGTGATTGGGAAAGGAATCACCAGAGGAGATCTCTACATCCTTGACAAAGAAGTGTCAAGCTCCGATTTTCATTCTGCCTTTAATTCTGTTTTGGCCGAGGCTAACAATGTTTTATGGCACTATAGATTAGGCCATCCGCATGTTAAAGCTTTAAAAACTCTTTTGCCAAATGTTTCTTTTGATCATAACACTTGTGAGTCTTGCATTTTGGGCAAGCACCATAAATCTGTCTTTTCAAACTCTAAAATGGTTTATGAAAAATGTTTTGACCTTGTGCATTCGATGTATGGTCTTCACCATGCAAATCTAGAGAAAACCAAGCATATTTTGTGACTTTTATTGATGAAAAATCAAAATATACTTGGCTAACTTTGCTTCCTTCAAAAGATAGGGTGTTAGACGCTTTCAAAAACTTTCAAAACTATATCACTAACCAATATCATGCAAAGATTAAGTGTTTTAGATCAGATAATGGTGGGGAATACACAAGAAATGCCTTCAAAGAACATATGGCAAAACATGGGATCTTGCACCAAACAAGTTGCCCCTACACTCCTCAACAAAATGGCGTTGCCGAGAGGAAGAATAGGCACTTGATGGAAGTCACAAGATCCATGATGTTCCACATGAATGTACCTAGACGTTTTTAGTCGGATGCTGTCTCCACAGCTTGCTACCTCATCAACAGAACACCAACACAAATATTGGAAAACCAATCCCCATATCAGGTATTGAATAAAGCTAAACCCTTTATAAACCACATAAGAGTGTTTGGTTGTGTGTGTTTTGTATTTGTGCCAGGAGAGCAACGGAACAAGCTAGATGCAAAGAGCACAAAAGCTATGTTCATAGGCTACTCAAGCACACAGAAGGGATACAAATGTTATGTTCCCGAAACAAGAAGAGTCCTTGTCTCAAGAGATGTTAACTTCATTGAAGGACAGAGTTGCTATCAGGACAACACTTGGGAAAGTGTTAAGGATATTCCTGAAGTTGCCACATATAGAGCAACTAGTCTTAAGAACCTAATGAGGAATTTGGGAATGGACATCAATGAAGTAACAAGAACAGAATCTATTCAACAACCTGTGCATCAAGACTCCCACCTTGATCATGAAGGGGGAAAAATGAAGATACACAAGAACCTGAACCTGAAACTTATGATGAACAAAGAGGTCATGGGGATCAAAGGGAAGAACCTGAAACTCAAGAAGAGTATCAAGGAGAACCAGAGGATACTCAAGCCACTGAAGAAACGGTTCATCAAGAAGTACATGATCAAGCTGCTCCTGTGGTACCAAGAAGAAGTAATAGGATCAAGCAGCCAAGTTCAAACTGGAAAAACACCAGAGTCTACTTCAACAGTAATGTTGTAGCCCATCCTATCCAAGCAGTGTGCTCCATGGCTGCTTTCCCACATGATCATCAAGCTTTCATTGCCAAAATAGAGCAACATTGGGTTCCAAAAACCTATGAAGAGGCTATTGAGCATGAAGTATGGGTTAATGCGGTAAAAGCTGAAAATCAAGCAATGGAACGTAACCACACTTGGGATGAGGCTGATCTACCTAAAGGCAAGAAGGCAGTAAGCTCAAGATATGTGTTCACAATCAAGTACATGAGCAACGGTGACATTGAGAGGCACAAGGCAAGACTGGTAGCAAGAGGATTTACACAGACTTATGGTGAAGACTATTTGGATACTTTTGCCCCAGTTGCTAAACTCCACACGGTAAGAGTAATCCTATCTCTAGCCGTGAACCTGGATTGGGATCTTTGGCAAATGGATGTCAAGAATGCTTTCCTTCATGGAGAGTTAGAAGAAGAAGTCTACATGACTCCACCTCCCGGATTAGAAGACTCCATAACACCATGGAAAGTATTGAGATTGAGAAAGGCCATCTATGGGCTCAAGCAATCTCCAAGAGCATGGTACCACAAACTCAACACCACTTTAGTGACAAGGGGATTCAAGATGAGTCAAGCCGATCACACTCTATTCACCCTCCAATCAAAGGAAGGTATGGTGGTTTTCCTCATCTACGTGGATGACATAGTCATCTCTGGGGATAACAAGGTAGGAATTGCTGAAACTAAAAACTATCTAAAGACTATGTTTGATATTAAAGATTTGGGGAAGATGAAATACTTCCTTGGAATTGAGATAAGTAGATCCGAAGAGGGTCTCTTTCTCTCCCAACGGAAATATACCTTGGATCTTCTTAATGAAACAGGTCACATGGATTCCAAGGCTGCAAGAACACCATTGGAGGACGGCTACAAAGTCATTAGAGAGGGGGCGCTTGAAGATCAACCCTTCAAAGACCAGTAGCTCTATAGGCGCATTCTGGGTAAGTTTATCTACTTGACCATAACCAGGCCTGACATATGTTTTGCTGTGAACCAGGTTAGCCAACACATGCAAAGGCCAAAGATTCATCAACTGGAACATGGTGCAAAGGATATTCAAGTATCTCAAAGGAACATCAAGCCAAGGCATTTGGATGGGAAGGAATCGAACACGAAGTGGTAGGCTATTGTGATGCGACTATGCTGGGGATGTGGATGATAGGAGATCCACTACAAGACACTGCACTTTCATTGGAGGGAATCTGGTTACTTGGAAGACCAAGAAGCAAAAGATTGTGTCATGTTCAAGTGCGAATCCGAATACGAGCCATGAGGAAGCTCACTCAAGAGCTTATGTGGTTGAAGAATCTCCTTGGGCATCTTGGCATAGACATCAGGAAGCCAATCACCATGCCTTTGTGACAACAAGGCAGCCATTCATATTGCCTCCAATTCTGTGTTTCATGAGAGGACAAAGCACATAGAGATGGATTGCCACAAAGTCCGGGAACAAATGGTAAAGGGAACTATCCTTCCCTGCTACACAAAGAGCCAAGAACAACTAGCTGATGTCTTCACCAAGTCAGCAAGTCTGAAAGTATGTGAGTACGTGGTACCCAAGCTAGGACTCACTACCTTGACCAGAAACTAGAAGACCCTAACCGTATGCTTCATACTCTTTTTCCTTCAAGGAGTTTTATCCCAAGTGGTTTTCTCTTTGAGGGTTTTAACGAGGTGAAGTATGCGGTTCCAAGCTTAGCCATTGCATTGGGCTAAGCTTGAGGGGGAGTGTTAAGACTAATGCCTATCCACCAAGGCATTTAGTCCGGGTCAAAGATTACAAGACTTGGAGTGCTAGTCTAGCTCGTAAAGGCAAAGTATTGACTGAGAAGGATGGTTTAAGAGGTAACCATGAAGGAGGAAAGGTAGACTAGTGGAGAGGGAGGCTGGTTTTGGTCTAAACCAAAACTTACCATTTTACCCTACCGCGGTACATTGGGAGCTCGGTAAGTTTATCCGGCGCCCGATAGTTTCCTTACCACGGCACGGTCAGCGCTCGGTAAAATGCGCTTCCCCGCGGACGCGCGCGGTTTCTCCCGGTCAAACTTTCTTTTAGCGCTCTTATCCTCTAACGGTCATATTGGCTTTGTCTATATCTTGCTTTTCCTTGTAATCTTGTAAAAGTTATCTTTATGAAATCAATAAACATGTTTATCCTCTATTCTCTCTCTAATCTCTCTTTATGTTCTTCAAGAACATGAAGAACACCGAGACCAAATATCTCCTAAATCTCAAATACTCTCGGTCTATTCTCTCAAATTCTAACACGTCAAAATAGTACAAAGCTCATTGAGACACTTATAAGCACTCATGTTAAATGAAACTTGGTTTAGAGTCCTAGAAACGCGTTGTTAGATGTTTCATAAGTTCGTCAAACTTTTACAATGCTCGTTGAGACAATTATAAGCACTCATGTTGCATGAAACTTGGTTTAGAGTCCTAGAAACGTGTTGTTAGATGTTTCATAAGTTCGTCAAACAAGTACAAAGCTCATTGAGACACTTATAAGCACTCATGTTGCATGAAACTTGGTTTAGAGTCCTAGAAACGCGTTGTTAGATGTTTCATGAGTTCGTCAAACTAGTACAAAGCTCATTGAGGCACTTATAAGCACTCATGTTGAATTAAACTTGGTTTAGAGTCCTAGAAACGCGTTGTTAGATGTTTCATAAGTTCGTAAAACTAGTACAAAGCTCATTGAGACACTTATAAGCACTCATGTTGCATGAAACTTGGTTTAGAGTCCTAGAAACGCGTTGTTAGATGTTTCATAAGTTCGTAAACCTAGTACAAAGCGTATTGAGACACTTATAAGCACTCATGTTGCATGAAACTTGGTTTAGAGTCCTAGAAACGCGTTGTTAGATGTTTCATAAGTTCGTCAAACTTGTACAAAGCTCATTGAGACACTTATAAGCACTCATGTTGTATGAAACTTGGAATAGAGTCCTAGAAACGAATTGCTAAATGTTTCATAAGTTCGTCAAACTAGTAAAAAGCTCATTGAGACACTTATAAGAACTCATGTTGCATGAAACTTGGTTTAGAGTCCTAGAAACGCGTTGTTAGATGTTTCATAAGGTCTTCAAACTAGTAAAAATCTCATTGAGACACTTATAAGCACTCATGTTGCATGAAACTTGGTTTAGAGTCCTAGAAACGCGTTGTCAGATGTTTCATAAGTTCGTCAAACTTGTACAAAGCTCATTGAGACGCTTATAAGCACTCATGTTACATGAAACCTTGTTTAGAGTCCTAGAAACCGCGTTGTTAGATGTTTCATAAGTTCGTCAAACTAGTACAAAGCTCATTGAGACACTTATAAGTACTCATGTTGTATGAAACTTTGTTTAGAGTCTTAGAAACCGTGTTATTAGATGTTTCATAAGTTCGTCAAACCAGTACAAAGCTCATTGAGACACTTATAAGCACTCATGTTGCATGAAACTTCGTTTAGAGTCCTAGAAACCGCGTTGTTATATGTTTCATAAGTTCGTCAAACTTGTACAAAGCTCATTGAGACGCTTATAAGCACTCATGTTGCATGAAACTTGGTTTAGAGTCCTAGAAACGCGTTGTTAGATGTTTCATAAGTTCGTCAAACTAGTACAAAGCTCATTGAGACACTTATAAGCACTCATGTTGTATCACTACAAGAAAAAATAGATATAGCCACGACGAAGCCACGGAATATTCGTGGCTAAACGAAAAAAAGCCACGAATTTGCCACGGAAAGCCACGAAAAAAATAAAAAAAGTTCCGTGGCTAAATCGTGGCTTTCCGTGGTAAGTTAGCCACGATTTAGCCACGGAAAAAAGTCGTGGCAAAATCTTGCCACGAAATAGCTACGAATGGAGCATTAAAATATTGCCACGGAATTTGTCGTGGCAATCCGTGGCTAATGGTAGCCATGAAATATATTCGTGGCTATTACGTGGCAATGTTGATGTCGGCAAGCGAAGCCGGTCTCCGCGATACGTCCAATCACTTTAAAAACGTCGGTTTAATAATTTGAATTAGCCACGGATTATATCCGTGGCCAATCCGTGGCTTAGTGTAAAGATATCTAATGGCTTCTTCTTCCCTCTCCCTTGGTAAAACACAAGGTAAAACGATTTTTCCTCTTCTTTTCGTTTTCTTCACTTAATTTGGCGATTTTGAAGAGTTCAAAATGTCGATTTCTTTCGTTCTAGAGAGTGGATGGATCGCCATATTGATCCTATGAGAGAATGTGTTTCGAAGAATTTGGAGAGGGTATTAATATGTTCATTGCTTTTGCTTCCAACCAACAATCATATCAAGAGCGTGGTACTATGCCTTGTCCGTGTTCTCGGTGCCGAAATTTGAAGCAACGTGATGCATATACGGTTTTTAAACACCTCTATAGAGTCGGTTTCAAGAAAAATTACTACGTTTGGACAAGTCACGGTGAAAATTGTTACGATGTAGGGGAGTCTTCAATGCCGAGTCACTATCTACCCGGAGAAGAAGCTTGGAATGTTCATGACAATCCTTATGGTCATCTTAATATGGGAGAAGAACAAGGAGTTCCAACAGAAGACATTATCCATGATAATATTGAGGAAGAGGCAAACCCCGATAATATTTACAGAGCCTTTGAAGCAGCTAGTGAACCACTCTATGATGGTTGTGTTGAAGGAATTTCACAGTTGTCTTTGGCGTACGAAGTAATGGGCATAAAGACGAAGCACAATTTGGCCGAGAGTTGTGTAGATGACATAACACAAGCATTTAAGCGGATTCTTCCACAACCTAATAAAGCTCCGGGGTCATACTATGAGACGAAGAAGCTAACGCGTTCGTTAGGAATGCCAGTTCATAAGATTGATGTTTGTGAGGACAACTGCATGATTTTCGGAAGGGCGAAGATCGCAACCTTTTACAATGTCGTTTTTGTAACAAGAATCGATATCACACCAACGAGAGGGAAGGGAAAGAACATAGCAAAGCGAGAGAATGTTCTATCTCCCTATTGCGGATCGACCGAAGCGATTATACCAAGTGGAGGGCACAACTTCGCATATGCGCCGGCACGCGAGCACGAGTCTCCTGAAGGAGAAATGCATCACCCATCGACGGAGAGGCGTGGAAGCATTTTAATAAGGTATATCCCGATTTTAGTTCGGAAAGTCGGAATATCTATTTAGGCTTAGCAACCGATGGATTTAATCCTATTGGAATGAATGGTGAGGCACACTCGGTTTGGCCTGTTATAGTCACCCCTTACAATTTACCTCCTGGTATGTGCATGAAGAGAGAGTTTTTCTTTTTGGCGGTTTTGGTGCCTGGACCAAAACATCCGAAGAAAAGTCTAGATATTTATCTTCAACCATTGATTGAAGAGTTGCAACTCTTATGGAGGGAAGGTGTGGGTGCTTATGATGTTTCTAGGAACCAGAATTTTACAATGCGAGTTGCATTGATGTGGACGATAAATGATTTTCCAGCATATGGAATGGTTTCTGGGTGGACGACACATGGTCGACTATCATGTCCATATTGTCAAGAAGAAACAGAATCGTTTTGGTTACCACATGGAAGAAAACATAGTTGGTACGATTGTCACCGCAAATTTTTACCTCATGATCATTCATATCGGCGTAATAACAAAGCTTTCGGGAAAGGTAAGACATTTCGAGGTAACCCTCCACCATGGTTGACGGGTTACGAAGTTCGAATGAAAGAATAAACACCATTGGTGGATTAGAGAAAACAGTCGATTGTGGAGGAAAAGGACATGATAACCCGAGTCGAACAATCGATGGATATGGTGAGTACCATAATTGGCACAAGAAGAGTATATTTTGGGACTTGCCTTATTGGGAAAATCTCCTTCTCAGACACAACCTCGACTTCATGCACATCGAGAAAAACTTTTTTGACAATCTCATCCACACTCTTCTGAATACGAAGGGGAAGACGAAGGACAATATAAAATCAAGGTTGGATCTTCCAGACATATGCACAAGACCTGATTTACAAATAAGAGCTGATGGAACAGTTCCCATTCCAAGGTTCAGATTGGCGAACGTAGCAAAACGGAAGTTTCTCTCGTGGTTGAGAAATGACATCAGATTTCCGGATGGATATGCATCTAATTTAACTAGATGTGTTGATGAGAGTTGTGGGAAACTATCGGGGCTGAAAAGTCATGATTCTCATGTGATCATGCAACGCCTACTTCCATTTGCGATGTTAGAGCTTTTGGATAACAACGTGCACAAGGCAATTTCAGGTATGTGCACTTTTTTTTCTTAACACATGTTTCATGCATGTAACACTAGGATGTTTCTAATTATAAGGTTTTTGAACAATTGCAGAGATTGCCGTGTTTTTTCGTGATATCTCTGCCAAAATGTTGCGAGTTGAGGATGTGAGTGTAATGAAGAATAACATTGCAATAAAATTGTGCAATTTGGAGAAGATATTTCCACCTTCGTTCTTTGATGTCATGGAACATTTACCCGTGCATCTCCCTGATGAAGCCGCATTAGGTGGTCCGGTGCAATACCGATGGATGTATCCATTTGAGCGCTACATGTATCACCGAAAAAGAAGGTCAAGAACAAGGCTCGTATTGGAGGTTCCATTGTCGCACAATGTGTCCAAGAAGAGATTTCTTATGCAGCAAGCAACTATTACGGGAATACGGAAGATGGAATCAATGATGGTCCTGGGGAAATTCGATTTACATATGATGATTACCCAAGTGTCCCGAACATATTTCATCACATCGGACGTGTGAGCGGAAGAAGGGTAGATGGGTGGCTAGAAGATCCAGATTACAACATCATCCAAACATTCATGTTGCTTAATTCGAAGAATTTGCGCCTTATGAAACGTAAGCGATTAAATGGTAAATTTTGTTTACTTTAAAGACTCAAATTCTAATAAAATGAGTATTGCATTTTCGTTACAGGATGTTTGAGGAAGCAATGAGAGTGAGTATGCCAGGTATTACAGATGATGAAATGGGCAAAGCTAAAGACGCTCATTACGCGAAATGGTGTCGGGACTACGTGGGTACTTTATATGCTAATGTTGTCTCTATATATCAAGTTCTCGACAATAAATTAATTGTGCACTTTAATTTGCAGATAAATGAAGCGAGTAAGAATTATGAATTTCCATTATGGATGTTGGAATTTATACAAGGTCCGAGAAACAATTACACGTCATGGCCTATGTATTTCGGTCGTGGATACCATTTCCACAATCACGTACACGGTCGGGATAAAAGAACTCAAAACTATGGAGTAGTTGTACGAGGTACAATAGAAACTACTTATTACGGTCTTATAGAAGAGATAATGAAGATCGAGTATCGCGGTGGAGTTGGTCTTAAAGCGATGATTTTCAAATGCTCTTGGTTCGACAATACAGACGGTATCGGATTGCGTAGACACCCATTTGGTTTAGTTGATGTGGCCCCGCGTAGACGATACGAGAAATATGACCCTTTCGTTCTAGCTGGTCAATGTGACCAAGTGTGTTTCATTCCGTATCCACGCGTATCGGGCTCAGCGAGAGACGATTGGTGGGCATGTGCAAAAGTTATACCGAGGGGTTATCGCGAGAATGACGAAATTTCTTTGACAAGCCCTTCGGGATGATACGGTCGACAACGTCGTTGTTCCTAGTTCAATGATTCGAGTAACAACACATGTCGTTGATGGAAATGCTTCTGATTATGAGGATTTGGGAGATGTGGAGCCTATGGATTACGAAAATGTCGAAGACGATGGTTCTGGACAATCTTCAGGAGATTCGGATTCGGATTCGTCAACATATTCTGAAATTTAGTTAATAAGAGTGTTTAATGATGTACTATATTTTCAAACTTATTGTAATATATTGTGAAACTTGCGTTGAATTATTGTTTTATGGTTATAAAATTTTTACTATGGAACTTATTGTGTAATTATAATTTATGATTTTGTAATATACGTATATGGACACCTTATAGTCCACATACATTCAACAACATAAAAGTAGCCACGGATTGTCACGGAAGAATCCGTGGCTAATACACAAAACACGTGGATCCGGACAGAGTAAAGTCCCGATTCCGATGTACTACTAAGACGGCGGGTCACGATTGAATCCGTGGCTACACACCAATTTCCCCGACTGTTTTAGCCACGGATTAGCCACGGTTATACCCGTGGCTATACGAAATTTTCAATTTTACACCAAATTGATATATAATATATTTAATTTCTTTTATATATCTTCACATCTACTCATATCTAATACAATGATACCAAAAAAAATATAAATTTAACACTATTAAAGTAAAAAATAGCATTATATGAATATCTAATCACTTATAACAATGTTTTTCATAATATCACATACACTACTACTTATTGTTTAATTTATTATTGTATTTTTTAAAAAAAAATTAACACAAACATTAAAATCATTGTTTTCAAGTAAAACAGTTATTATAATCTTGTATCCAATAGCTTATGTCACGTAATATCTAAACCCTAGTCAAACCCTAAAGGACCAAAAGCCATAGCCACGGATTATCCGTGGCTATTTCGTAGCTATATTGTTTACCAGCCACGTATTGGCCACGGATTTTCCGTGACTATGAAACCTCTAAAACAAATACAAACCCTAAGCACTGATATATCGTTAGCCACGAAATTATCCGAGGCTACGTCGTAGCTATATCCAACTACGGCCACGACTTTGCCACGAATCAATCCGTGGCTACTAAACATAGCCACGGTTTAGCCACGACAAGATGCGTGACTATTCATATTATCTTTCAAAACGTGAATTGTTTATTTTTCTAAGTGTCAGCCACGGAAGTATACGTGGCTTTTTCGTAGCTATATTGTTTACCAGCCACGTATTGGCCACGGATTTTCCGTGACTATGGAACCTCTAAACAAATACAAACCCTAAACACTGATATATCGGTAGCCACGAAATTATCCGTGGCTACTTCGTAGCTATATCCAACTACAGCCACGACTTTGCCACGAATCAATCTGTGGCTACTAAACATAGCCACGGTTTAGCCACGACAAGATGCGTGACTATTCATATTATCTTTCAAAACGTGAATTGTTTATTTTTCTAAGTGTCAGCCACGGAAGTATACGTGGCTTTTTCGTAGCTATATTGTTTACCAGCCACGTATTGGCCACGGATTTTCCGTGACTATGGAACCTCTAAACAAATACTAACCCTAAACACTGATATATCGGTAGCCACGAAATTATCCGTGGCTACTTCGTAGCTATATCCAACTACGGCCACGACTTTGCCACGAATCAATCTGTGGCTACTAAACATAGCCACGGTTTAGCCACGACAAGATGCGTGACTATTCATATTATCTTTCAAAACGTGAATTGTTTATTTTTCTAAGTGTCGGCCACGGAAGTATTCGTGGCAATGACGTAGCTTTAATGTTATTAGCCACGATTAGCCACGACTTTCCGTGGCAATGGCGTAGTTATTTGGAATGGGCCTAAGCAATTGGGCCTTATTTTAAATATAGCCACGGACAGCCACGGTTATATCCGTGGCTATACGTGTTTAACCTAATTCATCGCGAAACCGGATCTCATTTCCTTAGCCGCAACTCTTTTTCCCCCTTTTCTTCTTCTCCGGCGATTCTTCGCAAAATCCGGCAAATCGGTGAGTTTTACGGTGAGTTCTTCCTCATTTCTTCTTCTCCGTTTATTGTTCTTCATTTCAACCGTTTAGTTTTTGAAATCGATCCGTCTTTTAGGGTTTTGTTGTTGTTTAGGGTTTCGTCGTTTAGGGTTTCGTCGTTTAGGGTTTCGTTTTGTCGAAATCATCGTGTTCTTCGTGTTTCACCGAGTTTTTCTTCATCGTTTTGTCGTGTTCTTCGTGTTTTACCGAAATCATCGTGTTCTTGTTCATCGTGTTCTTCGTGTTCTTCGTGTTTTACCGTTCTGTTTCTGCGTTTTGTCGAAATCATCGTGTTTTACCTCTCTATTTTGTTGATTTTGATTCTTCTTCACCGTGTTCATCTTGGTCTTCGTGTTTTACCTTTCTGTTTTGTTGAGTTTCATGATTTAGATGTCTTTCTCTGCTACTGTTTATGATATTGTTTCATGAATATGTTTAAATCGTGATGCTTTGTCTACTTGACTTTTGATGCCTTATTTACTTTATTTTTGCGGGTTATGGCTCCAAGAGGAAATGGGAGAGGAAGAGGAAGAGGACAACATGCTCCATCCTACAGGATGGAGATAACTCCTCCAATGCCACCCATCACCGAATTCAGACCACACTAACCCCACCTTCTCGGCCTCCAACACCAATCCACCTGGTTCAAGAGGAAGAGCAAGTCAAGCTGGCTCTTCTTCTTCGAATGCAGCCACGCCTCTCGGCCTAGAAGCTCTCCTTAATGCACCTGCAAGAAGAAACCAACCTGTTCTCCATCCAAAAAAGGTTGATGGAGCTCTCTGGTAAGTAAATATGTTGTTGTGAATTGATGTGAATTGTTCTTTTCAATTGTTGTGAATTGTTCTTTTCAATTGTTGTGAATTGTTCTGTAATGTGAATTGTTCTTTAATGTTTTGAATTGTTGTGAATTGTTCTGTAATGTTTAGTCCATTTTCAGCCATTGATGTGAATTGTTCCGTAATGATGCGGGTTTGGGATAGATCCGAGGTGAACAAAACGGTAAGGACGACGTGGCAATCTAACTACATGGGTGCTTGGTGGAACTGGTCAATGGTTCCAGATGCAAAAGCAGAGGAGTGGTGGCAAGACTTTGTGGTAAGTTAATAATCCATATGCATTTCAATTTCTCTTATTTCTTTGTTTACTTTTTCTAATGTTTGTTTTCATTTTTCAGCAAGCCTACTACGGTCTCCTTCTCACCATGACCAGGTGTACTTCATGTGGAAGAAGGAGTGCATGGAATCCATCCGTGACGAGTCGCAAGAAGAAGAGAGGCAACAAGAAGCCAAGTTTCATATCCGATGATGCTTGGCTGCGGATGCAGAGCAATGGGATACCGATGTTTGCCGAAGAAGTCAAAGACAAACTCCGAGAACCGTATGTCTGATCCTCATGGTCTAGGTGAGCATAAGCATTGTGCTGGGCCTGTAGGGTTTGCCAAGATCGGCTATGAAATGGTAAAAGTATTCTCTTTCATGAATGTCTGTTTTTGTGCTTAGATTAATATTCTATCTTTTGACTTTGATAAATAGTTTGTGATGTTGTTAATGCTTTGTGATGTTTTTTGTGCTTAGATTAATGTATTGTCCTCTGTTTTGTAGATGCAACGGAATGGTGGTGTTGAACCACCATTTACCGAGCTCGTACGCAAGACTCATACCCGTAAAGATGGCACGTTCGTCGACCGTCGGGCGGAGGCAATTGTGGCGGATGTGGAGACAGCTGCTTCACAGGTCACAGGTGAGGAAGAGGCCACTCCTTCATCGCAGCGGATTAACAAGGCATATTTGGAGGTAAGTTTGATTTCTATTTTTAACTTAAATTTATGTCTATGTATTTGTTATTTCGAATCTAACTTATTCGTTTGCGGCGAGTGAAACCAAACCGAGGGCGTATTTATGGTTTGGGAAGCAAGCGATTCGAGGTTTTCGAACCTTCGAACCGGCACGCTTCCCTCTCTCGGGCTGTGGACATGGACATGAGGGTGGGATCTCTCGAGTCAAACGTGCGGGCTATTCTAGCCTCGCAGTCTAATGCTTGCGTCGCGAAGGCAATACTCGATCATCTCGGGATCAATCCTCAACCAAACAATCCATATGCCACCCCTTCTCCTCATGCAGCTGCCTCAAACACCACACCTAACACCAGTCCAGAGTTTGCACCGAGTGTAAACCGTGAAGATCAGCTCGGTGAAAATGATCAAGACCAAGGGCGTGAAGATGATCAGCTTGGTGAGGAACAAAGCCATGAAGAGGAAGAGGAAGAAATCCGCCTTGGTTGATTTCTGTTTTAAAAAACTGAAAAATTGTTATTTTTTATATTTTGAACAATGTTTGTAATAATCATATACTATTTATGCTATTTTTGAATTATATAAAAAATATTTTCGAGTTTCAATTTTTTTATATTTATTTTTTTTTCGAAAATTATGTAAAGCCACGGAAATTTCCGTGGCAACAGTGCGAAAAGCCACGGAAAACCCGTGGCTAGTCGTAGCAAAATGCTACGATTTGCAACGAGAACATTCCGTGGCAAATAAGCCACGAAAGAGCAACGAATATATCCGTGGTGATATCGGCCACGACCTTGTCACGAAAATAAATCGTGGCTATAGCACGGATTGCCACCACTACTTCCGTGGCAAAAATGGCCACGAATTGCCACCAATACTTTCGTGGCTAAAAAAGGCCACGAATTGCCACCACTGCTTTCGTGGCTAAAAAAGGCCACGAATTGCCACCACTTCTTCCGTGGCTACAATAGCCACGACTTTGCCACAAATACTTCCGTGGCAATCTAGCCGCGAATATATACGTGGCCATTTCGTGGCTATGACATCCGTGGCTAGTCGTGGCTTTCCGTGGCTAGGATAGCCACGGATAGCCACGGATAGCCAACAGCTACGACGCTATAGCCACGTTAATATTCGTGGCTAACCGTGGCTGTGTGGGGATATAGCCACGGATATTAACCTATAGCCACGGGATTTTCCGTGGCTATACCGACTAATTCTTGTAGTGTATGAAACTTGGTTTAGAGTCCTAGAAATGCATTGTTAAATGTTTCATAAGTTCGTCAACATAGTACAAAGCTCATTGAGACACTTATAAGCACTCATGTTGCATGAAACTTGGTTTAGTGTCCTAGAAACGCGTTGTTAGATGTTTCATAAGTTCTTTAAACTTGTACAAAGCTCATTGAGACACTTATAAGCACTCATGTTGTATGAAACTTGGTTTAGAGTCCTAGAACCCACGTTGTTAGATGTTTCATAAGTTCGTTAAACTAGTACAAAGATCATTGAGACACTTATAAGCACTCATGTTGAATGAAACTTGGTTTAGAGTCCTAGAAACGCGTTGTTAGATGTTTCATAAGTTCGTAAAACTAGTACAAAGCTCATTGAGACACTTATAAGCACTCATGTTGCATGAAACTTGGTTTCGAGTCCTAGAAACGCGTTGTTAGATGTTTCATAAGTTCGTAAAACTAGTACAAAGCTCATTGAGACAGTTATAAGCACTCATGTTGAATGAAACTTGGTTTAGAGTCCTAGAAACGCGTTGTTAGATATTTCATAAGTTCGTCAAACTAGTACAAAGCTCATTGAGACACTTATAAGCACTCATGTTGCATGAAACTTGGTTTAGAGTCCTAGAAACGCGTTGTTAGATGTTTCATAAGTTCGTCAAACTAGTACAAAGCTCATTGAGAAACTTATAAGAACTCATGCTGCATGAAACTTGGTTTAGATTCCTAGAAACCGCGTTGTTAGATGTTTCATAAGTTCATCAAACTAGTACAAAGCTCATTGAGACACTTATAAGCACTCATGTTGAATGAAACTTGGTTTAGAGTCCTAGAAACGCGTTGTTAGATGATTCATAAGTTCGTAAATCTAGTACAAACCTCATTGATACACTTATAAGCACTCATGTTGCATGAAACTTGGTTTAGAGTCCTAGAAATGTGTTGTTAGATATTTCATAAGTTCGTCAAGCTAGTACAAAGTTCATTGAGACACTTATAAGCACTCATGTTGCATGAAACTTGTTTTAGAGTCCTAGAAACGCTTTGTTAGATGTTTTATAAGTTCGTCAAACTTGTACAAAGCTCATTGAGACGCTTATAAGCACTCATGTTGCATGAAACTTGGTTTAGAGTACTAGAAACCGCGTTGTTAGATGTTTCATAAGTTCGTCAAACTTGTACAAAGCTCATTGAGACGCTTATAAGTACTCATGTTGCATGAAACATGGTTTAGAGTCCTAGAAACCGCGTTGTTAGATGTTTCATAAGTTCGTCAAACTTGTACAAAGCTCATTGAGACACTTATAAGCACTCATGTTGCATGAAACTTGGTTTAGAGTCTTAGAAACCGCGTTATTAGATGTTTCATAAGTTCGTCAAACCAGTACAAAGCTCATTGAGACACTTATAAGCACTCATGTTGCATGAAACTTCGTTTAGAGTCCTAGAAACCGCGTTGTTATATGATTCATAAATTCGTCAAACTTGTACAAAGCTCATTGCGACGCTTATAAGCACTCATGTTGCATGAAACTTGGTTTAGAGTCCTAGAAACGCGTTGTTAGATGTTTCATAAGTTCGTCAAACTAGTACAAAGCTCATTGAGACACTTATAAGCACTCATGTTGTATGAAACTTGGTTTAGAGTCCTAGAACCCTTTTGTTAGATGTTTCATAAGTTCGTCAAACTAGTACAAAGATCATTGAGACACTTATAAGCACTCATGTTGCATGAAACTTGGTTTAGAGTCCTAGAAACGCGTTGTTAGATTTTTCTTAGGTTCGTCAAACTTTTACAAAGCTCGTTGAGACAATTATAAGCACTCATGTTGCATGAAACTTGGTGTAGAGTCCTAGAAACGTGTTGTTAGATGTTTCATTAGTTCGTCAAACAAGTATAAATCTCATTGAGACACTTATAAGCACTCATGTTGCATGAAACTTTGTTTAGAGTCCTAGAAACGCGTTGTTAGATGTTTCATGAGTTCGTCAAACTAGTACAAAGCTCATTGAGACACTTATAAGCACTCATGTTGAATGAAACTTGGTTTAGAGTCCTAGAAACACGTTGTTAGATGTTTCATAAGTTCGTAAAACTAGTACAAAGCTCATTGAGACACTTATAAGCACTCATGTTGCATGAAACTTGGTTTCGAGTCCTAGAAACGCGTTGTTAGATTTTTCATAAGTTCGTAAAACTAGTACAAAGCTCATTGAGACAGTTATAAGCACTCATGTTGAATGAAACTTGGTTTAGAGTCCTAGAAACACGTTGTTAGATGTTTCATAAGTTCGTCAAACTAGTACAAAGCTCATTGAGACACTTAAAAGCACTCATGTTTCATGAAACTTGGTTTAGAGTCCTAGAAACGCGTTGTTAGATGTTTCATAAGTTCGTCAAACTAGTACAAAGCTCATTGAGAAACTTATAAGCACTCATGCTACATGAAACTTGGTTTAGATTCCTAGAAACCGCGTTGTTAGATGTTTCATAAGTTCGTCAAACTAGTACAAAGCTCATTGAGACACTTATAAGCACTCATGTTGAATGAAACTTGGTTTAGAGTCCTAGAACCGCGTTGTTAGATGATTAATAAGTTCGTAAATCTAGTACAAACCTCATTGAGACACTTATAAGCACTCTTGTTGCATGAAACTTGGTTTAGAGTCCTAGAAATGCGTTGTTAAGATATTTCATAAGTTCGTCAAGCTAGTACAAAGTTCATTGAGACACTTATAAGCACTCATGTTGCATGAAACTTGTTTTAGAGTCCTAGAAACGCTTTGTTAGATGTTTCATAAGTTCGTCAAACTTGTACAAAGCTCATTGAGACGCTTATAAGCACTCATGTTTCATGAAACTTGGTTTAGAGTACTAGAAACCGCTTTGTTAGATGTTTCATAAGTTCGTCAAACTTGTACAAAGCTCATTGAGACGCTTATAAGCACTCATGTTGCATGAAACATGGTTTAGAGTCCTAGAAACCGCGTTGTTAGATGTTTCATAAGTTCGTCAAACTTGTACAAAGCTCATTGAGACACTTATAAGCACTCATGTTGCATGAAACTTGGTTTAGAGTCTTAGAAACCGCGTTATTAGATGTTTCATAAGTTCGTCAAACCAGTACAAAGCTCATTGAGACACTTATAAGCACTCATGTTGCATGAAACTTCGTTTAGAGTCCTAGAAACCGCGTTGTTATATGTTTCATAAGTTCGTCAAACTTGTACAAAGCTCATTGCGACACTTATAAGCACTCATGTTGCATGAAACTTGGTTTAGAGTCCTAGAACCCGCGTTCTTAGATTTTTCATATGTTCGTCAAACTAGTCAAAAGCTCATTGAGACACTTATAAGCACTCATGTTGCATGAAACTTAGTTTAGATTCCAAGAAACCGCGTTGTTAGATGTTTCATAAGTTCGTCAAACTAGTACAAAGCTCATTGAGACACTTATAAGCACTCATGTTGCATGAAACTTGGTTTAGATTCCTAGAAACGCGTTGTTAGATTTTTCATAAGTTCGTAAAACTAGTACAAAGCTCATTGAGACAGTTATAAGCACTCATGTTGAATGAAACTTGGTTTAAAGTCCTAGAAACACGTTGTTAGATGTTTCATAAGTTCGTCAAACTAGTACAAAGCTCATTGAGACACTTAAAAGCACTCATGTTTCATGAAACTTGGTTTAGAGTCCTAGAAACGCGTTGTTAGATGTTTCATAAGTTCGTCAAACTAGTACAAAGCTCATTGAGAAACTTATAAGCACTCATGCTACATGAAACTTGGTTTAGATTCCTAGAAACCGCGTTGTTAGATGTTTCATAAGTTCGTCAAACTAGTACAAAGCTCATTGAGACACTTATAAGCACTCATGTTGAATGAAACTTGGTTTAGAGTCCTAGAAACGCGTTGTTAGATGATTAATAAGTTCGTAAATCTAGTACAAACCTCATTGAGACACTTATAAGCACTCTTGTTGCATGAAACTTGGTTTAGAGTCCTAGAAATGCGTTGTTAGATATTTCATAAGTTCGTCAAGCTAGTACAAAGTTCATTGAGACACTTATAAGCACTCATGTTGCATGAAACTTGTTTTAGAGTCCTAGAAACGCTTTGTTAGATGTTTCATAAGTTCGTCAAACTTGTACAAAGCTCATTGAGACGCTTATAAGCACTCATGTTTCATGAAACTTGGTTTAGAGTACTAGAAACCGCTTTGTTAGATGTTTCATAAGTTCGTCAAACTTGTACAAAGCTCATTGAGACGCTTATAATCACTCATGTTGCATGAAACATGGTTTAGAGTCCTAGAAACCGCGTTGTTAGATGTTTCATAAGTTCGTCAAACTTGTACAAAGCTCATTGAGACACTTATAAGCACTCATGTTGCATGAAACTTGGTTTAGAGTCTTAGAAACCGCGTTATTAGATGTTTCATAAGTTCGTCAAACAAGTACAAAGCTCATTGAGACAAGTATAAGCACTCATGTTGCATGAAACTTCGTTTAGAGTCCTAGAAACCGCGTTGTTATATGTTTCATAAGTTCGTCAAACTTGTACAAAGCTCATTGCGACACTTATAAGCACTCATGTTGCATGAAACTTGGTTTAGAGTCCTAGAACCCGCGTTCTTAGATTTTTCATATGTTCGTCAAACTAGTCAAAAGCTCATTGAGACACTTATAAGCACTCATGTTGCATGAAACTTAGTTTAGATTCCAAGAAACCGCGTTGTTAGATGTTTCATAAGTTCGTCAAACTAGTACAAAGCTCATTGAGACACTTATAAGCACTCATGTTGCATGAAACTTGGTTTAGATTCCTAGAAACGCGTTGTTAGATGTTTCATAAGTTCGTTAAACAAGTACAAAGCTAATTGATACACTTATAAGCAATCATGTTGCATGAAACTTGGTTTAGAGTCCTAGAAACGCGTTGTTAGATGTTTCATAAATTCGTAAAACTTGTACAAAGCTCATTGAGACACATATAAGCACTCATGTTGCATGAAACTTGGTTTAGAGTCCTAGAAACCGCGTTGTTAGATGTTTCACAAGTTCGTCAAATTAGTACAAAGCTCATTGAGACACTTATAAGCACTCATGTTGCATGAAACTTGGTTTAGAGTCCTAGAAACGCGTTGTTAGATGTTTCATAAGTTCGTCAAACTAGTACAAAGCTCATTGAGACACTTATAAGCACTCATGTTGCATGAAATTTGGTTTAGAGTCCTAGAAACGCGTTGTTAGATGTTTCATAAGTTCGTCAAACTAGTACAAAGCTCATTGAGACACTTATAAGCACTCATGTTGCATGAAACTTGGTTTAGAGTCCTAGAAACCCGTTGTTATATGTTTCATAAGTTCGTCAAACTTGTACAAAGCTCATTGAGACACTTATAAGCACTCATGTTGCATGAAACTTCGTTTAGAGTCTTAGAAACCGCGTTGTTAGATGTTTCATAAGTTCGTAAAACTTGTACAAAGCTCATTGAGACAATTATAAGCACTCATGTGGAATGAAACTTGGTTTAGAGTCCTAGAACCCGCGTTGTTAGATGTTTCATATGTTCGTCAAACTAGTCAAAAGCTCATTGAGACACTTGTAAACACTCATGTTGCATGAAACTTAGTTTAGAGTCCAAGAAACCGCGTTGTTAGATGTTTCATAAGTTCGTCAAACTAGTACAAATCTCATTGAGACACTTATAAGCACTCATGTTGCATGAAACTTGGTTTAGAGTCCTAGAAACGCGTTGTTAGATGTTTCATAAGTTCGTCAAACTTTTACAAAGCTCGTTGATACAATTATAAGCACTCATGTTGCATGAAACTTGGTTTAGAGTCCTAGAAACGCGTTGTTAGATGTTTCATAAGTTTGTCAAACAAGTACAAAGCTCATTGAGACACTTATAAGCACTCATGTTGCATGAAACTTGGTTTAGAGTCCTAGAAACGCGTTGTTCGATGTTTCATAAGTTCGTAAAACTTGTACAAAGCTCATTGAGACACTTATAAGCACTCATGTTGCATGAAACTTTGTTTAGAGTCCTAGAAACCGCGTTGTTAGATGTTTCATAAGTTCGTCAAACTAGTACAAAGCTCATTGAGACACTTATAAGCACTAATGTTGCATGAAACTTGGTTTAGATTCCTAGAAACCGCGTTGTTAGATGTTTCATAAGTTCGTCAAACTAGTACAAAGCTCATTGAGACACTTATAAGCACTCATGTTGAATCAAACTTGGTTTAGAGTCCTAGAAACGCGTTGTTAGATGATTCATAAGTTCGTAAAACTAGTACAAACCTCATTGAGACACTTATAAGCACTCATGTTGCATGAAACTTGGTTTAGAGTCCTAGAAATGCGTTGTTCGATGTTTCATAAGTTCGTCAAACTAGTACAAAGCTCATTGAGACACTTAAGCACTCATGTTGAATGAAATTTGGTTTAGAGTCCTAGAAACGCGTTGTTAGATGTTTCATAAGTTCGTCAAACTTGTACAAAGCTCATTGAGACACTTATAAGCACTCATGTTGTATGAAACTTGGTTTAGAGTCCTAGAACCCGCGTTGTTAGATGTTTCATATATTCGTCAAATTAGTCAAAAGCTCATTGAGACACTTATAAGCACTCACGTCGCATGAAACTTAGTTTAGAGTCCTAGAAACCGCGTTGTTAGATGTTTCATAAGTTCGTCAAACTAGTACAAAGCTCATTGAGACACTTATAAGCACTCATGTTGAATGAAACTTGGTTTAGAGTCCTAGAAACGCGTTGTTAGATGTTTCATAAGTTTGTCAAACTTGTACAAAGCTCATTGAGACACTTATAAGCGGTCATGTTGTATGAAACTTGGTTTAGAGTCCTAGAACCCGCGTTGTTAGATGTTTCATATATTCGTCAAACTAGTCAAAAGCTCATTGAGACACTTATAAGCACTCATGTTGCATGAAACTTAGTTTAGAGTCCAAGAAACCGCGTTGTTAGATGTTTCATAAGTTCGTCAAACTAGTACAAAGCTCATTGAGACACTTATAAGCACTCATGTTGAATGAAACTTGGTTTAGAGTCCTAGAAATGCGTTGTTAGATGTTTCATAAGTTCTTCAAACTATTACAAAGCTAATTGAGACACTTATAAGCACTCATGTTGCATGAAACTTGGTTTAGAGTCCTAGAAACGCGTTGTTAGATGTTTCATAAGTTCGTAAAACTTGTACAAATCTCATTGAGACACTTATAAGCACTCATGTGGAATGAAACTTGGTTTAGAGTCCTAGAACCCGCGTTGTGAGATGTTTCATATGTTCGTCAAACTAGTCAAAAGCTCATTGAGACACTTATAAGCACTCATGTTGCATGAAACTTAGTTTAGAGTCCTAGAAACCGCGTTGTTAGATGTTTCATAAGTTCGTCAAACTAGTACAAAGCTCATTGAGACACTTATAAGCACTCATGTTGCATGAAACTTGGTTTAGAGTCCTAGAAAAGTGTTGTTAGATGTTTCATAAGTTCGTCAAACTTTTACAAAGCTCGTTGAGACAATTATAAGCACTCATGTTGCATGAAATTTGGTTTAGAGTCCTACAAACGCGTTGTTAGATGTTTCATAAGTTCGTCAAACAAGTACAAAGCTCATTGAGACACTTATAAGCACTCATGTTTCATGAAACTTGGTTTAGAGTCGTAGAAACGCGTTGTTCGATGTTTCATAAGTTCGTAAAACTTGTACAAAGCTCATTGCGACACTTATAAGCACTCATGTTGCATGAAAATTGGTTTAGAGTCCTAGAAACGCGTTGTTCGATGTTTCATAAGTTTGTCAAACTAGTACAAAGCTCATTGAGACACTTATAAGCACTCATGTTGCATGTAACGTTGTTTAGAGTCCTAGAAACTGTGTTGTTAGATGTTTCATAAGTTCGTCAAACTAGTACAAAGCTCATTGAGACACTTATAAGCACTCATGTTGCATGAAACTTGGTTTAGATTCCTAGAAACGGCGTTGTTAGATGTTTCATAAGTTCGTCAAACTAGTACAAAGCTCATTGAGACACTTATAAGCACTCATGTTGAATGAAACTTGGTTTAGAGTCCTAGAAACGCGTTGTTAGATGATTCATAAGTTCGTAAAACTAGTACAAACCTCATTGAGACACTTATAAGCACTCATGTTGCATGAAACTTGGTTTAGGGTCCTAGAAATGCGTTGTTAGATATTTCAAAAGTTCGTCATGCTAGTACAAAGCTCATTGAGACACTTATTAGCCCTCATGTTGCATGAAACTTTTTTAGAGTCCTAGAAATGCTTTGTTAGATGTTTCATAAGTTCGTCAAACTTGTACGAGAGCTCATTGAGACGCTTATCAGCACTCATGTTGCATGAAACTTGGTTTAAAGTCCTAGAAACCGCGTTGTTAGATGTTTCATAAGTTCGTCAAACCAGTACAATGCTCATTGAGACACTTATAAGAACTCATGTTGCATGAAACTTGGTTTAGAGTCTTAGAAACCGCGTTGTTAGATGTTTCATAAGTTCGTCAAACCAGTACAATGCTCATTGAGACACTTATAAGCACTCATGTTGCATGAAACTTCGTTTAGAGTCCTAAAAACCGCGTTGTTAGATGTTTCATAAGTTCGTCAAACTAGTACAAAGCTCATTGAGACACATATAAGCACTCATGTTGCATGAAAATTGGTTTAGAGTCCTAGAAACGCGTTGTTAGATGTTTCATAAGTTCGGTAAACATGTACAAAGCTCATTGAGACACTTATAAGCACTCATGTTTCATGAAACTTGGTTTAGAGTCCTAGAAACGCGTTGTTAGATGTTTCATAAGTTTGTAAAACTTGTACAAAGCTCATTGCGACACTTATAAGCACTCATGTGGAATGAAACTTGGTTTAGAGTCCTAGAAACCGCGTTGTTAGATGTTTCATAAGTTCGTCAAACTAGTACAAAGCTCATTGAGACACTTATAAGCACTCATGTTGCATGAAACTTGGTTTAGAGTCCTAGAAACGCGTTGTTAGATGTTTCATAAGTTCGTCAAACTTTTACAAAACTCGTTGAGACAATTATAAGCACTCATGTTGCATGAAACTTGGTTTAGAGTTCTAGAAACGTGTTGTTAGATATTTCATAAGTTCGTCAAACAAGTACAAAGCTCATTGAGACACTTATAAGCACTCATGTTGCATGAAACTTGGTTTATAGTCTTAGAAACGCGTTGTTAGATGTTTCATGAGTTCGTCAAACTAGTACAAAGCTCATTGAGACACTTATAAGCACTCATATTGAATGAAACTTGGTTTAGAGTCCTAGAAACGCGTTGTTAGATGTTTCATAAGTTCGTAAAACTTTTACAAAGCTCGTTGAGACACTTATAAGCACTCATGTTGCATGAAACTTGGTTTAGAGTCCTAGAAACGCGTTGTTAGATGTTTCATGAATTCGTCAAACTAGTACAAAGCTCATTGAGACACTTATAAGCACTCATGTTGTATGAAACTTAGTTTAGAGTCCTAGAAACGCGTTGTTAGATGTTTCCTAAGTTCGTCAAACTTGTACAAAGCTCATTTAGACACTTATAAGTACTCATGTTGCATGAAACATGGTTTAGAGTCCTAGAAACGCGTTTTTAGATGTTTCATAAGTTCGTCAAACTTGTACAAAGCTCATTGAGACACTTATAAGCACTCATGTTGTATGAAACTTGGTTTAGAGTCCTAGAAACGCGTTGTTAGATGTTTCCTAAGTTCGTCAAACTTGTACAAAGCTCATTGAGATACTTATAAGCACTCATGTTGCATGAAACTTGGTTTCAAGTCCTAGATATGCGTTGTTAGATGTTTCATAAGTTCTTCAAACTAGTACAAAGCTCATTGAGACACTTATAAGCACTCATATTGAATGAAACTTGGTTTAGAGTCCTAGAAACGCGTTGTTAGATGTTTCATAAGTTCGTCAAACTTTTACAAAGCTCGTTGAGACACTTATAAGCACTCATGTTGCATGAAACTTGGTTTAGAGTCCTAGAAACGCGTTGTTAGATGTTTCATTAATTCGTCAAACTAGTACAAAGCTCATTGAGACACTTATAAGCACTCATGTTGTATGAAACTTGGTTTAGAGTCCTAGAAACGCATTGTTAAATGTTTCATAAGTTCGTCAAACTAGTACAAAGCTCATTGAGACACTTATAAGCACTCAAGTTGCATGAAACTTTGTTTAGAGTCTTAGAAACGCGTTGTTAGATGTTTCATAAGTTCGTCAAACTAGTACAAAGCTCATTGAGACACTTATAAGCACTCATGTTGAATGAAACTTAGTTTAGAGTCCTAGAAACGCGTTGTTAGATGTTTCCTAAGTTCGTCAAACTTGTACAAAGCTCATTTAGACACTTATAAGTACTCATGTTGCATGAAACTTCGTTTAGAGTCTTAGAAACCGCGTTGTTAGATGTTTCATAAGTTCGTCGAACTAGTAAAAAGCTCATTGAGACACTTATAAGCACTCATGTTGCATGAAACTTCGTTTAGAGTCTTAGAAACCGCGTTTTTAGATGTTTCATAAGTTCGTCAAACTAGTACAAAGCTCATTGAGACACGTATAAGCACTCATGTTGCATAAAACTTGGTTTCGAGTCCTAGAAATGCGTTGTTAGATGTTTCATAAGTTCGTCAAACTAGTACAAAGCTCATTGAGACACATATAAGCACTCATGTTGCATGAAACTTGGTTTAGAGTCCTAGGAATGCGTTGTTAGATGTTTCATAAGTTCGTCAAACTAGTACAAAGCTCATTGAGACATATATAAGCACTCATGTTGCATGAAACTTGGTTTAGAGTCCTAGAAACGCGTTCTTAGATGTTTCATAAGTTCGTCAAACTTCTACAAAGCTCATTGAGACACTTATAAGCACTCATGTTGTATGAAACTTGGTTTAGAGTCCTAGAACCCGCGTTGTTAGATGTTTCATATATTCGTCAAACTAGTCAAAAGCTCATTGAGACACTTATAAGCACTCATGTTGCATGAAACTTAGTTTAGAGTCCTAGAAACCGCGTTGTTAGATGTTTCATAAGTTCGTCAAACTAGTACAAAGCTCATTGAGACACTTATAAGCACTCATGTTGCATGAAACATGGTTTGGAGTCCTAGAAACGCGTTTTTAGATGTTTCATAAGTTCGTCAAACTTGTACAAAGCTCATTGAGACACTTATAAGCACTCATGTTGTATGAAACTTTGTTTAGAGTCTTAGAAACCGCGTTATTAGATGTTTCATAAGTTCGTCAAACCAGTACAAAGCTCATTGAGACACTTATAAGCACTCATGTTGCATGAAACTTCGTTTAGAGTCCTAAAAACCGCGTTGTTATATGTTTCATAAGTTCGTCAAACTTGTACAAAGCTCATTGAGACGCTTATAAGCACTCATGTTGCATGAAACTTGGTTTAGAGTCCTAGAAACGCGTTGTTAGATGTTTCATAAGTTCGTCAAACTAGTACAAAGCTCATTGAGACACTTATAAGCACTCATGTTGTATGAAACTTGGTTTAGAGTCCTAGAAATGCATTGTTAAATGTTTCATAAGTTCGTCAACATAGTACAAAGCTCATTGAGACACTTATAAGCACTCATGTTGCATGAAACTTGGTTTAGAGTCCTAGAAACGCGTTGTTAGATGTTTCATAAGTTCTTCAAACTTGTACAAAGCTCATTGAGACACTTATAAGCACTCATCTTGTATGAAACTTGGTTTAAAGTCCTAGAACCCGCGTTGTTAGATGTTTCATAAGTTCGTCAAACTAGTACAAAGATCATTGAGACACTTATAAGCACTCATGTTGTATGAAACTTGGTTTAGAGTCCTAGAAACGCGTTGTTAGATTTTTTTTAGGTTCGTCAAACTTTTACAAAGCTCGTTGAGACAATTATAAGCACTCATGTTGCATGAAACTTGGTGTAGAGTCCTAGAAACGTGTTGTTAGATGTTTCATTAGTTCGTCAAACAAGTATAAATCTCATTGAGACACTTATAAGCACTCATGTTGCATGAAACTTTGTTTAGAGTCCTAGAAACGCGTTGTTAGATGTTTCATGAGTTCGTCAAACTAGTACAAAGCTCATTGAGACACTTATAAGCACTCATGTTGAATGAAACTTGGTTTAGAGTCCTAGAAACGCGTTGTTAGATGTTTCATAAGTTCGTAAAACTAGTACAAAGCTCATTGAGACACTTATAAGCACTCATGTTGCATGAAACTTGGTTTCGAGTCCTAGAAACGCGTTGTTAGATGTTTCATAAGTTCGTAAAACTAGTACAAAGCTCATTGAGACAGTTATAAGCACTCATGTTGAATGAAACTTGGTTTAGAGTCCTAGAAACGCGTTGTTAGATATTTCATAAGTTCGTCAAACTAGTACAAAGCTCATTGAGACACTTATAAGCACTCATGTTGCATGAAACTTGGTTAAGAGTCCTAGAAACGCTTTGTTAGATGTTTCATAAGTTCGTCAAACTAGTACAAAGCTCATTGAGAAACTTATAAGAACTCATGCTGCATGAAACTTGGTTTAGATTCCTAGAAACCGCGTTGTTAGATGTTTCATAAGTTCATCAAACTAGTACAAAGCTCATTGAGACACTTATAAGCACTCATGTTGAATGAAACTTGGTTTAGAGTCCTAGAAACGCGTTGTTAGATGATTCATAAGTTCGTAAATCTAGTACAAACCTCATTGATACACTTATAAGCACTCATGTTGCATGAAACTTGGTTTAGAGTCCTAGAAATGTGTTGTTAGATATTTCATAAGTTCGTCAAGCTAGTACAAAGTTCATTGAGACACTTATAAGCACTCATGTTGCATGAAACTTGTTTTAGAGTCCTAGAAACGCTTTGTTAGATGTTTTATAAGTTCGTCAAACTTGTACAAAGCTCATTGAGACGCTTATAAGCACTCATGTTGCATGAAACTTGGTTTAGAGTACTAGAAACCGCGTTGTTAGATGTTTCATAAGTTCGTCAAACTTGTACAAAGCTCATTGAGACGCTTATAAGTACTCATGTTGCATGAAACATGGTTTAGACTCCTAGAAACCGCGTTGTTAGATGTTTCATAAGTTCGTCAAACTTGTACAAAGCTCATTGAGACACTTATAAGCACTCATGTTGCATGAAACTTGGTTTAGAGTCTTAGAAACCGCGTTATTAGATGTTTCATAAGTTCGTCAAACCAGTACAAAGCTCATTGAGACACTTATAAGCACTCATGTTGCATGAAACTTCGTTTAGAGTCCTAGAAACCGCGTTGTTATATGATTCATAAATTCGTCAAACTTGTACAAAGCTCATTGCGACGCTTATAAGCACTCATGTTGCATGAAACTTGGTTTAGAGTCCTAGAAACGCGTTGTTAGATGTTTCATAAGTTCGTCAAACTAGTACAAAGCTCATTGAGACACTTATAAGCACTCATGTTGTATGAAACTTGGTTTAGAGTCCTAGAAATGCATTGTTAATTGTTTCATAAGTTCGTCAACATAGTACAAAGCTCATTGAGATACTTATAAGCACTCATGTTGCATGAAACTTGGTTTAGAGTCCTAGAAACGCGTTGTTAGATGTTTCATAAGTTCTTCAAACTTGTACAAAGCTCATTGAGACACTTATAAGCACTCATGTTGTATGAAACTTGGTTTAGAGTCCTAGAACCCTTTTGTTAGATGTTTCATAAGTTCGTCAAACTAGTACAAAGATCATTGAGACACTTATAAGCACTCATGTTGCATGAAACTTGGTTTAGAGTCCTAGAAACGCGTTGTTAGATTTTTCTTAGGTTCGTCAAACTTTTACAAAGCTCGTTGAGACAATTATAAGCACTCATGTTGCATGAAACTTGGTGTAGAGTCCTAGAAACGTGTTGTTAGATGTTTCATTAGTTCGTCAAAAAAGTATAAATCTCATTGAGACACTTATAAGCACTCATGTTGCATGAAACTTTGTTTAGAGTCCTAGAAACGCGTTGTTAGATGTTTCATGAGTTCGTCAAACTAGTACAAAGCTCATTGAGACACTTATAAGCACTCATGTTGAATGAAACTTGGTTTAGAGTCCTAGAAACACGTTGTTAGATGTTTCATAAGTTCGTAAAACTAGTACAAAGCTCATTGAGACACTTATAAGCACTCATGTTGCATGAAACTTGGTTTCGAGTCCTAGAAACGCGTTGTTAGATTTTTCATAAGTTCGTAAAACTAGTACAAAGCTCATTGAGACAGTTATAAGCACTCATGTTGAATGAAACTTGGTTTAGAGTCCTAGAAACACGTTGTTAGATGTTTCATAAGTTCGTCAAACTAGTACAAAGCTCATTGAGACACTTAAAAGCACTCATGTTTCATGAAACTTGGTTTAGAGTCCTAGAAACGCGTTGTTAGATGTTTCATAAGTTCGTCAAACTAGTACAAAGCTCATTGAGAAACTTATAAGCACTCATGCTACATGAAACTTGGTTTAGATTCCTAGAAACCGCGTTGTTAGATGTTTCATAAGTTCGTCAAACTAGTACAAAGCTCATTGAGACACTTATAAGCACTCATGTTGAATGAAACTTGGTTTAGAGTCCTAGAAACGCGTTGTTAGATGATTAATAAGTTCGTAAATCTAGTACAAACCTCATTGAGACACTTATAAGCACTCTTGTTGCATGAAACTTGGTTTAGAGTCCTAGAAATGCGTTGTTAGATATTTCATAAGTTCGTCAAGCTAGTACAAAGTTCATTGAGACACTTATAAGCACTCATGTTGCATGAAACTTGTTTTAGAGTCCTAGAAACGCTTTGTTAGATGTTTCATAAGTTCGTCAAACTTGTACAAAGCTCATTGAGACGCTTATAAGCACTCATGTTTCATGAAACTTGGTTTAGAGTACTAGAAACCGCTTTGTTAGATGTTTCATAAGTTCGTCAAACTTGTACAAAGCTCATTGAGACGCTTATAAGCACTCATGTTGCATGAAACATGGTTTAGAGTCCTAGAAACCGCGTTGTTAGATGTTTCATAAGTTCATCAAACTTGTACAAAGCTCATTGAGACACTTATAAGCACTCATGTTGCATGAAACTTGGTTTAGAGTCTTAGAAACCGCGTTATTAGATGTTTCATAAGTTCGTCAAACCAGTACAAAGCTCATTGAGACACTTATAAGCACTCATGTTGCATGAAACTTCGTTTAGAGTCCTAGAAACCGCGTTGTTATATGTTTCATAAGTTCGTCAAACTTGTACAAAGCTCATTGCGACACTTATAAGCACTCATGTTGCATGAAACTTGGTTTAGAGTCCTAGAACCCGCGTTCTTAGATTTTTCATATGTTCGTCAAACTAGTCAAAAGCTCATTGAGACACTTATAAGCACTCATGTTGCATGAAACTTAGTTTAGATTCCAAGAAACCGCGTTGTTAGATGTTTCATAAGTTCGTCAAACTAGTACAAAGCTCATTGAGACACTTATAAGCACTCATGTTGCATGAAACTTGGTTTAGATTCCTAGAAACGCGTTGTTAGATTTTTCATAAGTTCGTAAAACTAGTACAAAGCTCATTGAGACAGTTATAAGCACTCATGTTGAATGAAACTTGGTTTAAAGTCCTAGAAACACGTTGTTAGATGTTTCATAAGTTCGTCAAACTAGTACAAAGCTCATTGAGACACTTAAAAGCACTCATGTTTCATGAAACTTGGTTTAGAGTCCTAGAAACGCGTTGTTAGATGTTTCATAAGTTCGTCAAACTAGTACAAAGCTCATTGAGAAACTTATAAGCACTCATGCTACATGAAACTTGGTTTAGATTCCTAGAAACCGCGTTGTTAGATGTTTCATAAGTTCGTCAAACTAGTACAAAGCTCATTGAGACACTTATAAGCACTCATGTTGAATGAAACTTGGTTTAGAGTCCTAGAAACGCGTTGTTAGATGATTAATAAGTTCGTAAATCTAGTACAAACCTCATTGAGACACTTATAAGCACTCTTGTTGCATGAAACTTGGTTTAGAGTCCTAGAAATGCGTTGTTAGATATTTCATAAGTTCGTCAAGCTAGTACAAAGTTCATTGAGACACTTATAAGCACTCATGTTGCATGAAACTTGTTTTAGAGTCCTAGAAACGCTTTGTTAGATGTTTCATAAGTTCGTCAAACTTGTACAAAGCTCATTGAGACGCTTATAAGCACTCATGTTTCATGAAACTTGGTTTAGAGTACTAGAAACCGCTTTGTTAGATGTTTCATAAGTTCGTCAAACTTGTACAAAGCTCATTGAGACGCTTATAATCACTCATGTTGCATGAAACATGGTTTAGAGTCCTAGAAACCGCGTTGTTAGATGTTTCATAAGTTCGTCAAACTTGTACAAAGCTCATTGAGACACTTATAAGCACTCATGTTGCATGAAACTTGGTTTAGAGTCTTAGAAACCGCGTTATTAGATGTTTCATAAGTTCGTCAAACAAGTACAAAGCTCATTGAGACACTTATAAGCACTCATGTTGCATGAAACTTCGTTTAGAGTCCTAGAAACCGCGTTGTTATATGTTTCATAAGTTCGTCAAACTTGTACAAAGCTCATTGCGACACTTATAAGCACTCATGTTGCATGAAACTTGGTTTAGAGTCCTAGAACCCGCGTTCTTAGATTTTTCATATGTTCGTCAAACTAGTCAAAAACTCATTGAGACACTTATAAGCACTCATGTTGCATGAAACTTAGTTTAGATTCCAAGAAACCGCGTTGTTAGATGTTTCATAAGTTCGTCAAACTAGTACAAAGCTCATTGAGACACTTATAAGCACTCATGTTGCATGAAACTTGGTTTAGATTCCTAGAAACGCGTTGTTAGATGTTTCATAAGTTCGTTAAACAAGTACAAAGCTAATTGAGACACTTATAAGCAATCATGTTGCATGAAACTTGGTTTAGAGTCCTAGAAACGCGTTGTTAGATGTTTCATAAATTCGTAAAACTTGTACAAAGCTCATTGAGACACATATAAGCACTCATGTTGCATGAAACTTGGTTTAGAGTCCTAGAAACCGCGTTGTTAGATGTTTCACAAGTTCGTCAAATTAGTACAAAGCTCATTGAGACACTTATAAGCACTCATGTTGCATGAAACTTGGTTTAGAGTCCTAGAAACGCGTTGTTAGATGTTTCATAAGTTCGTCAAACTAGTACAAAGCTCATTGAGACACTTATAAACACTCATGTTGCATGAAATTTGGTTTAGAGTCCTAGAAACGCGTTGTTAGATGTTTCATAAGTTCGTCAAACTAGTACAAAGCTCATTGAGACACTTATAAGCACTCATGTTGCATGAAACTTGGTTTAGAGTCCTAGAAACGAGTTGTTAGATGTTTCATATGTTCGTCAAACCAGTACAAAGCTCATTGAGACACTTATAAGCACTCATGTTGCATGAAACTTCGTTTAGAGTCCTAGAAAACGCGTTGTTATATGTTTCATAAGTTCGTAAAACTTGTACAAAGCTCATTGCGACACTTATAAGCACTCATGTTGCATGAAACTTGGTTTAGAGTCCTAGAACCCGCGTTGTTAGATTTTTCATATGTTCGTCAAACTAGTCAAAAGCTCATTGAGACACTTATAAGCACTCATGTTGCATGAAACTTAGCTTAGATACCAAGAAACCGCGTTGTTAGATGTTTCATAAGTTCGTCAAACTAGTACAAAGCTCATTGAGACACTTATAAGAACTCACGTTGCATGAAACTTTGTTTAGAGTCCTAGAAACTGCGTTGTTAGATGTTTCATAAGTTCGTCAAACTAGTACAAAGCTCATTGAGACACTTATAAGCACTCATGTTGCATGAAACTTGGTTTAGATTCCTAGAAACCGCGTTGTTAGATTTTTCATAAGTTCGTCAAACTAGTACAAAGCTCATTGAGACACTTATAAGCACTCATGTTGAATGAAACTTGGTTTAGAGTCCTAGAAACGCATTTATAGATGATTCATAAGTTCGTAAAACTAGTACAAACCTCATTGAGACACTTATAAGCACTAATGTTGCATGAAACTTGGTTTAGAGTCATAGAAATGCGTTGTTAGATATTTCATAAGTTCATCAAACTAGTACAAAGCTCATTGAGACACATATAAGCACTCATGTTGCATGAAACTTGGTTTAGAGTCCTAGAAACGCGTTGTTAGATGTTTCATAAGTTCGTCAAACTTGTACAAAGCTCATTTAGACACTTATAAACAGTCATGTTGTATGAAACTTGGTTTATAGTCCTAGAACCCGCGTTGTTAGATGTTTCATATGTTCGTCAAACTAGTCAAAAGCTCATTGAGACACTTATAAGCACTCATGTTGCATGAAACTTAGTTTAGAGTCCTAGAAACCGCGTTGTTAGATGTTTCATAAGTTCGTCAAACTAGTACAAAGCTCATTGAGACACTTATAAGCACTCATGTTGAATGAAACTTGGTTTAGAGTCCTAGAAACGCGTTGTTAGATGTTTCATAAGTTCGTCAAACTTGTACAAAGCTCATTGAGACACTTATAAGCACTCATGTTGTATGAAACTTGGTTTAGAGTCCTAGCACCCGCGTTGTTAGATGTTTCATATATTCGTCAAATTAGTCAAAAGCTCATTGAGACACTTATAAGCACTCACGTCGCATGAAACTTAGTTTAGAGTCCTAGAAACCGCGTTGTTAGATGTTTCATAAGTTCGTCAAACTAGTACAAAGCTCATTGAGACACTTATAAGCACTCATGTTGAATGAAACTTGGTTTAGACTCCTAGAAACGCGTTGTTAGATGTTTCATAAGTTTGTCAAACTTGTACAAAGCTCATTGAGACACTTATAAGCAGTCATGTTGTATGAAACTTGGTTTAGAGTCCTAGAACCCGCGTTGTTAGATGTTTCATATATTCGTCAAACTAGTCAAAAGCTCATCGAGACACTTATAAGCACTCATGTTGCATGAAACTTAGTTTAGAGTCCAAGAAACCGCGTTGTTAGATGTTTCATAAGTTCGTCAAACTAGTACAAAGCTCATTGAGACACTTATAAGCACTCATGTTGAATGAAACTTGGTTTAGAGTCCTAGAAACGCGTTGGTAGATGTTTCATAAGTTCGTCAAACTTGTACAAAGCTCATTGAGACACTTATAAGCACTCATGTTGTATGAAACTTGGTTTAGAGTCCTAGAACCCGCGTTGTTAGATGTTTCATATATTCGTCAAACTAGTCAAAAGCTCATTGAGACACTTATAAGCACTCATGTTGCATGAAACTTAATGTAGAGTCCTAGAAACCGCGTTGTTAGTTGTTTCATAAGTTCGTCAAACTAGTACAAAGCTCATTGAGACACTTATAAGCACTCATGTTGCATGAAACTTGGTTAAGAGTCCTAGAAACCCGTTGTTATATGTTTCATAAGTTCGTCAAACTTGTACAAAGCTCATTGAGACACTTATAAGCACTCATGTTGCATGAAACTTCGTTTAGAGTCTTAGAAACCGCGTTGTTAGATGTTTCATAAGTTCGTAAAACTTGTACAAAGCTCATTGAGACAATTATAAGCACTCATGTGGAATGAAACTTGGTTTAGAGTCCTAGAACCCGCGTTGTTAGATGTTTCATATGTTCGTCAAACTAGTCAAAAGCTCATTGAGACACTTGTAAACACTCATGTTGCATGAAACTTAGTTTAGAGTCCAAGAAACCGCGTTGTTAGATGTTTCATAAGTTCGTCAAACTAGTACAAATCTCATTGAGACACTTATAAGCACTCATGTTGCATGAAACTTGGTTTAGAGTCCTAGAAACGCGTTGTTAGATGTTTCATAAGTTCGTCAAACTTTTACAAAGCTCGTTGATACAATTATAAGCACTCATGTTGCATGAAACTTGGTTTAGAGTCCTAGAAACGCGTTGTTAGATGTTTCATAAGTTTGTCAAACAAGTACAAAGCTCATTGAGACACTTATAAGCACTCATGTTGCATGAAACTTGGTTTAGAGTCCTAGAAACGCGTTGTTCGATGTTTCATAAGTTCGTAAAACTTGTACAAAGCTCATTGAGACACTTATAAGCACTCATGTTGCATGAAACTTTGTTTAGAGTCCTAGAAACCGCGTTGTTAGATGTTTCATAAGTTCGTCAAACTAGTACAAAGCTCATTGAGACACTTATAAGCACTAATGTTGCATGAAACTTGGTTTAGATTCCTAGAAACCGTGTTGTTAGATGTTTCATAAGTTCGTCAAACTAGTACAAAGCTCATTGAGACACTTATAAGCACTCATGTTGAATCAAACTTGGTTTAGAGTCCTAGAAACGCGTTGTTAGATGATTCATAAGTTCGTAAAACTAGTACAAACCTCATTGAGACACTTATAAGCACTCATGTTGCATGAAACTTGGTTTAGAGTCCTAGAAATGCGTTGTTCGATGTTTCATAAGTTCGTCAAACTAGTACAAAGCTCATTGAGACACTTAAGCACTCATGTTGAATGAAATTTGGTTTAGAGTCCTAGAAACGCGTTGTTAGATGTTTCATAAGTTTGTCAAACTTGTACAAAGCTCATTGAGACACTTATAAGCACTCATGTTGTATGAAACTTGGTTTAGAGTCCTAGAACCCGCGTTGTTAGATGTTTCATATATTCGTCAAATTAGTCAAAAGCTCATTGAGACACTTATAAGCACTCACGTCGCATGAAACTTAGTTTAGAGTCCTAGAAACCGCGTTGTTAGATGTTTCATAAGTTCGTCAAACTAGTACAAAGCTCATTGAGACACTTATAAGCACTCATGTTGAATGAAACTTGGTTTAGAGTCCTAGAAACGCGTTGTTAGATGTTTCATAAGTTTGTCAAACTTGTACAAAGCTCATTGAGACACTTATAAGCAGTCATGTTGTATGAAACTTGGTTTAGAGTCCTAGAACCCGCGTTGTTAGATGTTTCATATATTCGTCAAACTAGTCAAAAGCTCATTGAGACACTTATAAGCACTCATGTTGCATGAAACTTAGTTTAGAGTCCAAGAAACCGCGTTGTTAGATGTTTCATAAGTTCGTCAAACTAGTACAAAGCTCATTGAGACACTTATAAGCACTCATGTTGAATGAAACTTGGTTTAGAGTCCTAGAAATGCGTTGTTAGATGTTTCATAAGTTCTTCAAACTATTACAAAGCTAATTGAGACACTTATAAGCACTCATGTTGCATGAAACTTGGTTTAGAGTCCTAGAAACGCGTTGTTAGATGTTTCATAAGTTCGTAAAACTTGTACAAATCTCATTGAGACACTTATAAGCACTCATGTGGAATGAAACTTGGTTTAGAGTCCTAGAACCCGCGTTGTGAGATGTTTCATATGTTCGTCAAACTAGTCAAAAGCTCATTGAGACACTTATAAGCACTCATGTTGCATGAAACTTAGTTTAGAGTCCTAGAAACCGCGTTGTTAGATGTTTCATAAGTTCGTCAAACTAGTACAAAGCTCATTGAGACACTTATAAGCACTCATGTTGCATGAAACTTGGTTTAGAGTCCTAGAAAAGTGTTGTTAGATGTTTCATAAGTTCGTCAAACTTTTACAAAGCTCGTTGAGACAATTATAAGCACTCATGTTGCATGAAATTTGGTTTAGAGTCCTACAAACGCGTTGTTAGATGTTTCATAAGTTCGTCAAACAAGTACAAAGCTCATTGAGACACTTATAAGCACTCATGTTTCATGAAACTTGGTTTAGAGTCGTAGAAACGCGTTGTTCGATGTTTCATAAGTTCGTAAAACTTGTACAAAGCTCATTGCGACACTTATAAGCACTCATGTTGCATGAAAATTGGTTTAGAGTCCTAGAAACGCGTTGTTCGATGTTTCATAAGTTTGTCAAACTAGTACAAAGCTCATTGAGACACTTATAAGCACTCATGTTGCATGTAACGTTGTTTAGAGTCCTAGAAACTGTGTTGTTAGATGTTTCATAAGTTCGTCAAACTAGTACAAAGCTCATTGAGACACTTATAAGCACTCATGTTGCATGAAACTTGGTTTAGATTCCTAGAAACAGCGTTGTTAGATGTTTCATAAGTTCGTCAAACTAGTACAAAGCTCATTGAGACACTTATAAGCACTCATGTTGAATGAAACTTGGTTTAGAGTCCTAGAAACGCGTTGTTAGATGATTCATAAGTTCGTAAAACTAGTACAAACCTCATTGAGACACTTATAAGCACTCATGTTGCATGAAACTTGGTTTAGGGTCCTAGAAATGCGTTGTTAGATATTTCAAAAGTTCGTCATGCTAGTACAAAGCTCATTGAGACACTTATTAGCCCTCATGTTGCATGAAACTTTTTTTAGAGTCCTAGAAATGCTTTGTTAGATGTTTCATAAGTTCGTCAAACTTGTACAAAGCTCATTGAGACGCTTATCAGCACTCATGTTGCATGAAACTTGGTTTAAAGTCCTAGAAACCGCGTTGTTAGATGTTTCATAAGTTCGTCAAACCAGTACAATGCTCATTGAGACACTTATAAGAACTCATGTTGCATGAAACTTGGTTTAGAGTCTTAGAAACCGCGTTGTTAGATGTTTCATAAGTTCGTCAAACCAGTACAATGCTCATTGAGACACTTATAAGCACTCATGTTGCATGAAACTTCGTTTAGAGTCCTAGAAACCGCGTTGTTAGATGTTTCATAAGTTCGTCAAACTAGTACAAAGCTCATTGAGACACATATAAGCACTCATGTTGCATGAAAATTGGTTTAGAGTCCTAGAAACGCGTTGTTAGATGTTTCATAAGTTCGGTAAACATGTACAAAGCTCATTGAGACACTTATAAGCACTCATGTTTCATGAAACTTGGTTTAGAGTCCTAGAAACGCGTTGTTAGATGTTTCATAAGTTTGTAAAACTTGTACAAAGCTCATTGCGACACTTATAAGCACTCATGTGGAATGAAACTTGGTTTAGAGTCCTAGAAACCGCGTTGTTAGATGTTTCATAAGTTCGTCAAACTAGTACAAAGCTCATTGAGACACTTATAAGCACTCATGTTGCATGAAACTTGGTTTAGAGTCCTAGAAACGCGTTGTTAGATGTTTCATAAGTTCGTCAAACTTTTACAAAACTCGTTGAGACAATTATAAGCACTCATGTTGCATGAAACTTGGTTTAGAGTTCTAGAAACGTGTTGTTAGATATTTCATAAGTTCGTCAAACAAGTACAAAGCTCATTGAGACACTTATAAGCACTCATGTTGCATGAAACTTGGTTTATAGTCTTAGAAACGCGTTGTTAGATGTTTCATGAGTTCGTCAAACTAGTACAAAGCTCATTGAGACACTTATAAGCACTCATATTGAATGAAACTTGGTTTAGAGTCCTAGAAACGCGTTGTTAGATGTTTCATAAGTTCGTAAAACTTTTACAAAGCTCGTTGAGACACTTATAAGCACTCATGTTGCATGAAACTTGGTTTAGAGTCCTAGAAACGCGTTGTTAGATGTTTCATGAATTCGTCAAACTAGTACAAAGCTCATTGAGACACTTATAAGCACTCATGTTGTATGAAACTTGGTTTAGAGTCCTAGAAACGCATTGTTAAATGTTTCATAAGTTCGTCAAACTAGTACAAAGCTCATTGAGACACTTATAAGCACTCAAGTTGCATGAAACTTTGTTTAGAGTCCTAGAAACGCGTTGTTAGATGTTTCATAAGTTCGTCAAACTAGTACAAAGCTCATTGAGACACTTATAAGCACTCATGTTGAATGAAACTTAGTTTAGAGTCCTAGAAACGCGTTGTTAGATGTTTCCTAAGTTCGTCAAACTTGTACAAAGCTCATTTAGACACTTATAAGTACTCATGTTGCATGAAACATGGTTTAGAGTCCTAGAAACGCGTTTTTAGATGTTTCATAAGTTCGTCAAACTTGTACAAAGCTCATTGAGACACTTATAAGCACTCATGTTGTATGAAACTTGGTTTAGAGTCCTAGAAACGCGTTGTTAGATGTTTCCTAAGTTCGTCAAACTTGTACAAAGCTCATTGAGATACTTATAAGCACTCATGTTGCATGAAACTTGGTTTCAAGTCCTAGATATGCGTTGTTAGATGTTTCATAAGTTCGTCAAACTAGTACAAAGCTCATTGAGACACTTATAAGCACTCATATTGAATGAAACTTGGTTTAGAGTCCTAGAAACGCGTTGTTAGATGTTTCATAAGTTCGTCAAACTTTTACAAAGCTCGTTGAGACACTTATAAGCACTCATGTTGCATGAAACTTGGTTTAGAGTCCTAGAAACGCGTTGTTAGATGTTTCATTAATTCGTCAAACTAGTACAAAGCTCATTGAGACACTTATAAGCACTCATGTTGTATGAAACTTGGTTTAGAGTCCTAGAAACGCATTGTTAAATGTTTCATAAGTTCGTCAAACTAGTACAAAGCTCATTGAGACACTTATAAGCACTCAAGTTGCATGAAACTTTGTTTAGAGTCCTAGAAACGCGTTGTTAGATGTTTCATAAGTTCGTCAAACTAGTACAAAGCTCATTGAGACACTTATAAGCACTCATGTTGAATGAAACTTAGTTTAGAGTCCTAGAAACGCGTTGTTAGATGTTTCATAAGTTCGTCAAACTTGTACAAAGCTCATTTAGACACTTATAAGTACTCATGTTGCATGAAACTTCGTTTAGAGTCTTAGAAACCGCGTTGTTAGATGTTTCATAAGTTCGTCGAACTAGTAAAAAGCTCATTGAGACACTTATAAGCACTCATGTTGCATGAAACTTCGTTTAGAGTCTTAGAAACCGCGTTTTTAGATGTTTCATAAGTTCGTCAAACTAGTACAAAGCTCATTGAGACACATATAAGCACTCATGTTGCATAAAACTTGGTTTCGAGTCCTAGAAATGCGTTGTTAGATGTTTCATAAGTTCGTCAAACTAGTACAAAGCTCATTGAGACACATATAAGCACTCATGTTGCATGAAACTTGGTTTAGAGTCCTAGAAATGCGTTGTTAGATGTTTCATAAGTTCGTCAAACTAGTACAAAGCTCATTGAGACATATATAAGCACTCATGTTGCATGAAACTTGGTTTAGAGTCCTAGAAACGCGTTGTTAGATGTTTCATAAGTTTGTCAAACTTCTACAAAGCTCATTGAGACACTTATAAGCACTCATGTTGTATGAAACTTGGTTTAGAGTCCTAGAACCCGCGTTGTTAGATGTTTCATATATTCGTCAAACTAGTCAAAAGCTCATTGAGACACTTATAAGCACTCATGTTGCATGAAACTTAGTTTAGAGTCCTAGAAACCGCGTTGTTAGATGTTTCATAAGTTCGTCAAACTAGTACAAAGCTCATTGAGACACTTATAAGCACTCATGTTGCATGAAACATGGTTTGGAGTCCTAGAAACGCGTTTTTAGATGTTTCATAAGTTCGTCAAACTTGTACAAAGCTCATTGAGACACTTATAAGCACTCATGTTGTATGAAACTTGGTTTAGAGTCCTAGAAACGCGTTGTTAGATGTTTCCTAAGTTCGTCAAACTTGTACAAAGCTCATTGAGATACTTATAAGCACTCATGTTGCATGAAACTTGGTTTCAAGTCCTAGAAATGCGTTGTTAGATGTTTCATAAGTTCGTCAAACTAGTACAAAGCTCATTGAGACACATATAAGCACTCATGTTGCATGAAACTTGGTTTAGAGTCCTAGAAACGCGTTGTTAGATGTTTCATAAGTTCGTCAAACTTGTACGAAGCTCATTGAGACACTTATAAGCACTCATGTTGTATGAAAATTGGTTTAGAGTCCTAGAACCCGCGTTGTTAGATGTTTCATATATTCGTCAAACTAGTCAAAAGCTCATTGAGACACTTATAAGCACTCATGTTGCATGAAACTTGGTTTAGAGTCCTAGAAACGCGTTGTTAGATGTTTCATAAGTTCGTCAAACTAGTACAAAGCTCATTGAGACACTTATAAGCACTCATGTAGAATGAAACTTGGTTTAGAGTCCTAGAAACGCGTTGTTAGATGTTTCATAAGTTCGTCAAACTTGTACAAAACTCATTTAGACACTTATAAGCACTCATGTTGCATGAAACTTCGTTTCGAGTCTTAGAAACCGCGTTGTTAGATGTTTCATAAGTTTGTCGAACTGGTAAAAAGCTCATTGAGACACTTATAAGCACTCATGTTGCATGAAACTCCGTTTAGAGTCTTAGAAACCGCGTTTTTAGATGTTTCATAAGTTCGTCAAACTAGTACAAAGCTCATTGAGACACATATAATCACTCATGTTGCATGAAACTTGGTTTAGAGTCCTAGAAACGCGTTGTTAGATGTTTCAAAAGTTCGTCAAACTAGTACAAACGTCATTGAGACACTTATAAACATTCATGTTGCATGAAATTTGGTTTAGAGTCCTAGAAACGCGTTGTTAGTCGTTTCATAAGTTCGTAAAACTAGTACAAAGCTCATTGAGCCACTTATAAGCACTCATGTTGAATGAAACTTGGTTTAGAGTCCTAGAAACGCGTTGTTAGATGTTTCATAAGTTCGTAACACTTGTACAAAGCTCATCGAGACCCTTATAAGCACTCATGTTGCATGAAACTTGGTTTAGAGTCCTAGAAATGCGTTGATAGATATTTCATAAGTTCGTCAAGCTAGTACAAAGCTCATTGAGACACTTATAAGCACTTATGTTGCATGAAACTTGTTTTAGAGTCCTAGAACCATGTTGTTAGATGTTTCATAAGTTCGTCAAACATGTACAAAGCTCATTGAGACACTTATAAGCAATCATGTTGCATGAAACTTGGGTTAGAGTCCTAGAAACGCGTTGTTAGATGTTTCATAACTTCGTCATTTTAAGACTAATGCCTATCCACCAAGGCATTTAGTCCGGTTCAAAGATTACAAGACTTGGAGTGCAAGTCTAGCTCGTAAAGGCAAAGTATTGACTGAGAAGGATGGTTTAAGAGGTAACCATGAAGGAGGAAAGGTAGACGAGTGGAGAGGGAGGCTGGTTTTGGTCTAAACCAAAACTTACCATTTTACCGTACTGCGGTACATTGGGAGCTCGGTAAGTTTATCCGACGCCCGATAGGTTCCTTACCGCGGTACGGTTAGCGCTCGGTAAAATGCGCTTCGCCGCGGACGCGCGCGGTTTCTCCTGGTCAAACTTTCTTTTAGCGCTCTTATCCTCCAACGGTCATATTGGCTTTGTCTATATCTTGCTTTTTCTTGTAATCTTGTAAATGTCATCTTTATGAAATCAATAAACATGTTTATCCTCTATTCTCTCTAATCTCTCTTTATGTTCTTCAAGAACATGAAAAACACCGAGACCAAATCTCTCCTAAATCTCAAATACTCTCGGTCTATTCTCTCAAATTCTAACATGGTATCAGAGCAAACTTGCTCTTGAACCATTAATCTAGCTTCCGCATCCTTATATTCTCTGTTTTTTCATTCTCCGTTTCATAAAGATCCAATCTTTCTCTTGTTCTTCACGGTTTTGTGACAAAGATTCAAACTTTTTTCATTGTGAAGCTTGTTTCTATCCTACACACAAAAGCTTTCATCCAAAAGAAGTCGGATTCCTTAAGATCTAGACTTTGGATTCATAAAAATCTCTGTTTTTCCAGATCTAGTTCAAAGTTTCTAGCTTTGTGCCTTTTGAGACTTGAAAACATATAAAGATCCAAACTTTATACCTTTTCCTCTCGGTCTCTATCCAAAAACACAAGCTTTCTTGTTCTAAACTATGTTTTCTCTCTAAAGTTTTAATCTTTTCCTCGGTTCAAAAACAAAAGTCATCACCTTTCTTCATGGAGGACAAGGAACATAAGAAGATCTCTTGTCCGGTAACTCTTAAAGGGACTAACTATCTCTTATGGGCAAGGACCGTGAAGATTGCTCTCTGTGGTCGTGGTCTTTGGAACCACATCCTCAAATCACAAGCAACAATCTCAGATATCACCCTCACGGAGAGTGAATCTCTCACCGAAGAAAACAAGTGGTTCCAAGAGGACCAAAAGGTGTTAGGAATCATACAAGGATCTCTAGATTCGTCTATCCTTGAAGCTTACTCATACTGTGAGAGTGCTAAGGATCTTTGGGATACCCTCCAAACGGTTTATGGCAATATTTCCAATCTTAGCCGGGTATATGAGGTCAAGAAGGCGATTCACGATCTAAACCAGGAAGATATTGTTGAGACTTATGTCTATAAATGTCGAAATGGACAAGGCTTTACCCGGCTGTACTCGGCCACCTAAGGTAATAGCCTTCTTGGTTCATCAAGAAAGCCAAACCAACTTGGACTCATCAAGAAGGCCAAGCCCACTTGGACTCATCAAGAAGGCCAAGCCCAAGTCAAACATATATGACCGTTGGAGGAGAGAAGGAGAAGTGCGCACACTTTGGACCATTGGACAATAGAGAGGTCCCTTTTTGAAATAGAGCCGTTGGGCTCTCTCTCTCTCACTCTATATATGTATCTCCTTCTCCATTGTTGTAACTTAAGCTCTTGGAGCTCTAATCTATGAAATAAGGAGGTGATTCCTCTCTTCATAATCTAAACAAATTCTCTTCATACTCTATCTTAATCTCTCTTAATCTTCCTTAATCTCTAAAGGACCAAGCTCATCACTTTGCTCCTAATCTCCATAACCGAAACTCTTACTCTCTATACTCAAAATCCAACAGATATGGAGTTCACTAAACATTTTGGGAGGTTTAGAAGTCTATGGTCAGAACTGGAGATGTTACGTCCGAGTACCATTGATCCCAAGATCCTTAATGAGCGTAGAGAGCAAGACAAGGTCTTTGGTCTTCTTCTAACACTCAACAGTAGCTACAAAGATGTGATCAAGCACTTACTCCGTTCGGATACTCTGCCCAACCTTGAGGAAGTGTGTGCTCAGTTACAAAGAGAGCAAGGTTCCATTGAGCTATTCGGCAACAAGAAAGAGCTGGTCACCGCCAACAAAGTAGCATACAAGTCAAGCTCCAAGACGTATGAGGAAAGAAGAGCCACTCTATGTGATCATTGCAAGAAGAAAGGGCACTCCAAGGACAAATGCTGGATCTTAAACCCCCATCTCAAGCCTGCCAAATTCAAGGATGCCAAGGCAAATCTCTCAAGTGAAGATGAAACCGGTCCTAGCACTAGTACCATGAGCTCCAAAGATAAGGAAGAGGAATCCACGGCGATGGTGCCTTACACAAATGAGTACGTGAGGAAATCTGACTTGGAGGCACTCATCAAAGCCCTTAAGGGTTCTGGTATGGATTCCCTTTACTCTCTTAGTGCTCAAGTAATTGAGAAACCTATAAAACCTATCATTATTGACTCAGGAGCATCTCACCATATGATTAGCAATAAGAATTTGATTACTAATGTTAAACATGCCCTAGGAAATGTGATTATTGCTAACGGTAGTAGAATCCCTGTGACGGGATTAGGTAAGCTTAGGTTGTTCAATAGAGATTCTCAAGCCTTGTACATGCCCAGTTTTACATCCAATCTTATCTCGGTTAAAAGAATTGCTTGTTGTTAAGACTAATACCATCCATCAAGGTATTTAGTCCGGTTCAAAGGTTACAAGACTTGGAGTGCAAGGTTAGCTCGTAAAGGCAAACACAAGACGTATAAGGATGTTACAAGAGGTAACCATGAAGAAGCAAAGGTAGACGAGTGGAAATGGAGGCTCGTCTAAGCATTTCCACGAGTGTCAAAATTTACCGTACCGCGGTACATAGGGCGCTCGGTAAGAATTTCCGACGCCCGATAGTTACCTTACCGCAGTACGGAAGACGCTCGGTAAAATGATGTTCCACATGAATGTACCTAGACGTTTTTGGTCGGATGCTGTCTCCACAGCTTGCTACCTCATCAACAGAACACCAACACAACTATTGGAAAACCAATCCCCATATCAGGTATTGAATAAAGCTAAACCCTTTATAAACCACCTAAGAGTGTTTGGTTGTGTGTGTTTTGTCTTTGTGCCAGGAGAGCAACGGAACAAGCTAGATGCAAAGAGCACAAAAGCTATGTTCATAGGCTACTCAAGCACACAGAAGGGATACAAATGTTATGTTCCTGAAACAAGAAGAGTTGATACGATCATGAAGCCGGAACCGGAAACGGAGATTGACATCGACCACTTCGACATCGACCACATCGATACCGACCACCTAGGCGCCCGACCACCGCGAACCGATGAACCAAAAGGAGCAATCACTCGAACAAAAGACAGGAACTGGCTAATGAAGCTCAGGCGATGATCATGGAAGGAGAACTTGGAGGAGCAGCTAGGAGCTTCTTCACCGTACACATCATGGCTTAAAGGCAAGACCAAGGTAATGCCGCTAAGCTACTCGGTGTTTCGACTTAGTACTCTTTCCCACTGGGTTTTAACGAGGCTAAGAAGATCACCACGTCGGTTGCTTAGCAACATTACCTTGAAGAGTGTAGGAGACGAGGCACTACATTCACTACTCGTCGTTTGTATGTTACACGATTTGTTGTTCCGCGTTTTGTTTTAAAACACCGCGTCGTTTTTGTTGTTTCCATATTTGGACCAAGGACGCTTAACACTAAGATAAGCGTGTGTGATTTTCTTTATAAGGGACGCCTCCTTCTTCTTTAGAAGGCAGTCAAGAATTTTTATGCAAAGCCATCTCTAAGTTTTCGACTCTCTCCGATTCAAAGATTGAATCCGGAACCCATACTCGATTCAGAGATTGAATCTGAAGCTAATACAAGCTCATCGCTTCCATTAGTTTCTTCTATCCATCAAACAGATTCTTCCCCATCTGTTTGAGACGTCCCATACCATCATCTCGCGTTCCTATCCGTCGTACCATTCATCCGGTTACTTGTTTCCTCGGCGCCTTCCTTTCTGCCAACCGTACGGTGTTACAAGAAGGGGACTTGCCTTGCTACTGGAGTTGATCCTTGGCGGAGAGCATATCACGTGGTATCAGAGCCAACTCTGTACCAAAGGCTGAGTCGCTCTTTTCCCTTAAACTCTTACAACCTTGAATCTGATAGCTAGGACTTGTCGTTGCCTTGCATCTGTTGATTGCTAGTAGTAAAATTGTGGTAGTTGCGTGTTCTTATCAACTGAATTGTGTGCGGCGGCAGCTAGGGTTTAGATCTTGTAAAATCTAGTCGTAACTTGAAAACGTGTTCGTGACAATTTCCTTTTTTATTAAAACTCGCGTTTCATTAAACTTGGCCGATTTCCTTTTTTTTCAAACCCGCGTACCCAATTTCCTTTTCTTGGTATTTTATGCTTTGTTTTGTGAACAACTTACTGCGAGCTACCTATTCGTGTATCAGGTACATGGCGCTCCCCACTGAAACATCGGAGGAACTACAGAAGCTTATCGCGGACCAGATTGTCGCAACTCTCCAACAGATACTTCCTCAGCAGATTTCTCAACACCTTACCTTGGAACGTGAACAACAGTCCAAGAAGGCAGCGGTTGTGTCGTCCGGATCAGAGAGTGAGCCTACCCCTACCCCATCAGATGACATACGGATTACCAAAGGGAAGGGTGTCGCCGGTACTTCCAAGTTCCAGGCCATCCGCAACATCTTCCCAGCCGGTACCCGGAGAAACCAACCTGGCCGAGACTATCTCAACCTTGACGCGGATGCCGAAGACCCGGTACCTAGGCGTCGAGTGCAAGGAGAACCTGACGGTCACGGGCAGAACATTCCTCGACACCGAGGACTCGATCAACGCCGAACCGAAACTATCGCCGGCCACCGTATCTATGTGGACTCAGAAGACGAGTACTACCACCACTCGGATCGTAGTAGAAGAAGCCGTAGACACGAGAAACGTGATCGATATGACCCGAGGGATCCTGAGAGGCAACAGCTGAGACACATCAAGGCTAAGTTTCCCCCATTCCAAGGTAAGAACGATCCGGAAGCCTTCCTTGATTGGGAGAGGAAAGAGTCTAGTTTTGTATGCCACGCCACCTATCTGGCCAACAAGGTGAAGATAGCCATCTCAGAATTCAGTGATTACGCATTGCTTTGGTGGGATCAATTGTGCACGTCTAGAAACCGCCACAATGAGCAACCCATCCTGGCTTGGTCGCAACTCACTACCATCATGAGGAAGCGGTTTGTTCCTAGCCATTACCATCGTGAGGTTCTCAACAAGCTCAGGAAGCTTACCCAAGGGTCAAGCTCCGTTCGTGATTATTTCCAAGAGATGGAAACCCTCTTGATTAGGGATGGCCTAGAAGAGGATTAAGAGGTCACTTTGGCTCGGTTCATTGGTGGACTTAGCCGAGACATTCAGTACAAAGTAGAAATTCAAACTTATGAGGATCTTGAGGAGCGTGTGCACAAAGCTGAGCTAGTAGAAAGTCAGAACAAGAGACGGTATGCTAAGTCTAGCTTCTCCACACCAAGCAAGCCCAAGGACTTCACACCCACCCGACCACCCTTCACCAAAGACATCAAACCAACTTCAGCGGTCAAGGAAGAGGCTAAGTATGATCCTAAGAGCCGAGGCAACACCTCCTCTAGCAATGTCAGGTGCTTTAGATGTCAGGGCATGGGCCATTACGCGAGAGATTGCCCCAACAAGAAGGTATTTATGTTACTGGATAATGGTGAAGTGGTGCCCCAGGAATCTGATTCTGAGCAAGAAGAAGAGGAAGGAGAAGAAGAGACCGCTGCCATTGGGGAGATGCTAGTTGCCCGGAGAACATTGAGTGTGCAGAACCAACCAGAGGAATTAGTACAAAGAGACCACCTATTCCACACACGGTGCATCGTCAATGGCAAGATGTGTAGCCTCATCATAGATGGTGGGAGTTGTACTAATGCAGCCAGTGAAACCATGGTTCAGAAGTTGAGCTTAGAAACTTTATCCCATCCGCGCCCATACAAGCTACAATGGTTGAATGAAAGTGGTGCTCTAACGGTGACTCGCCAAATCAGGTTGTCCTTTTCCATTGGCAAGTATGAGGATGAGGTGCTTTGTGATGTGATACCTATGTGCTCCAGCCACATTCTGTTAGGTAGGCTGTGGCAATCAGACCGTAGGGTCCTCCATGACGGCTACACCAACAAACACTCCTTTAAGTTCAAAGGCAAAAAAGTCATCCTTGCTCCTCTCACGCCTAGTGAAGTGTAACAAGATCAGCTCTATCTTAAGCTCAAGGAGGAGAAAGAGAAGTCTCCCACATCATCCACCAACCTCTACATAAACCAAAGAGAAGTTTCCCAACTCCTTACTTCAGATTCTTCTATATTGTTGTTTATATATAAAGAGAGCCTCGTTAGCACTAATCCCCCACAGGATCTTCCTAGTGATTTTGCCCAGCTTTTGCAGGACTATAGTGACGTTTTCCCTCAGAAGATTTTGCCTGGTTTGCCCCCAATCCGAGGCATTGAACACCAAATTGACCTAGTCCCTGGTTCAGCACTTCCAAACCAACCCGCCTATAGGACTAATCCGGTGGAAACCAAGGAGCTGCAGAAACAAGTTGAGGAGTTGATGAGCAAAGGCCATATCCGAGAAAGCATGAGTCCATGTGATGTACCGGTGCTATTGGTGCCCAAGAAGGACGGATCATGGCGCATGTGTGTTGATTGCCGAGCAATCAACAACATTACGGTGAAGTATCACCACCCTATTCCTAGATTAGATGACATGTTAGATGAATTATGTGGGTCTAACGTGTTTTCTAAGATTGATCTTAAGAGTGGTTACCATCAGATTAGAATGAAGGAGGGTGATGAATGGAAGACGGCCTTCAAGACCAAGCAAGGATTGTATGAGTGGCTTGTTATGCCTTTCGGTCTAACTAATGCGCCTAGCACTTTCATGAGACTAATGAACCATGTTTTGAGGTCTTTTATAGGCGTCTTTGTCGTGGTTTATTTTGATGATATCTTTGTTAGAATAAGAGAGTTTTAACCGAATAAGGGGAGGAAATTTGTAGATTTGGTATTCGGTGTTCTTGAGTGTTCTTGAGAAGAATAAGAGAGAATAGAGAGAATAGAGGTTTTAATCGACTTTCATTGTAAAAGATTAATTAATATTGTTGTTACAAAATGTGCAAGGTAAAGTAATATAAAGGCAACAAACTAGCCGTTAACGGATAAGAAGAAGATGCGCATAACGTTGACCGGATAAACTTGCGCCGTCCGCGGGGGAAGCGCATTTTACCGAGCGTCTTCCGTACTGCGGTAAGGTAACTATCGGGCGCTGGAAATTCTTACCGAGCGCCCTATGTACCGCGGTACGGTAAATTTTGACACTCGTGGAAATGCTTAGACGAGCCTCCATTTCCACTCGTCTACCTTTGCTTCTTCATGGTTACCTCTTGTAACATCCTTATACGTCTTGTGTTTGCCTTTACGAGCTAACCTTGCACTCCAAGTCTTGTAACCTTTGAACCGGACTAAATACCTTGATGGATGGTATTAGTCTTAACAATCTTGATCTTTAGCAGAAGCCTAGACGAGCATATTGCCCATGTCCGAGCCGTACTTGACGTTCTAAGAAATGAGAACCTTTTCGCTAATATTGACAAGTGTACCTTTTGCACTAACGAGATTATCTTCCTAGGTTTTGTTGTGAGTACAGAAGGAGTCAGGGTCGATGAAGAGAAGGTTAAAGCAATCAAGGAATGGCCGACACCAACCACCGTTGGAGAAGTCCGGAGCTTCCATGGACTAGCCGGTTTCTATAGACGCTTTGTCAAGGACTTTAGTAGCATTGCAGCCCCTCTAACCGAAGTCATTAAGAAGGACGTTGGATTCCAATGGGGAATGTACAAGATCAAGCTTTCCAAAGCCTCAAGAGAAGCTTATCAATGCCCCCTTACTTATGTTACCCGACTTTGTTAAGACATTTGAAATTGAGTGCGATGCTTCTGGTGTAGGTATTGGCGCCGTATTGATGCAAGACAAGAAGCCGATTGCTTATTTTAGTGAGAAGCTCGGCGGATCAACCCTGAACTACCCCACCTATGACAAAGAACTGTATGCATTAGTGAGGGCGTTGCAAACGTGGCAGCATTACCTATGGCCGAAGGAGTTTGTCATCCACACGGACCACGAATCCTTAAAGCACCTAAAAGGCCAACATAAATTGAACAAGAGGCATGGCCGCTGGATAGAGTTCATCGAGACGTTTCCCTACGTCATCAAGTATAAGAAAGGTAAGGACAATGTCATAGCCGACGCATTGTCCCGGAGGTACACTCTAATCTCAGAATTAACATCTAGACTCATAGGATTTGAGATGCTTAAGACGTTGTATTAATCTGATTCTGAGTTTAGTACTTATTACTTGAAATGTGCTAAGTTTGCTTGTGAGAATTACTATAGGCAGGACGGCTACCTGTTCTTCCACAATAGGTTGTGCATACCCACCGGTTCGGTAAGGGAGCTACTTGTCCGAGAAGCTCAAGGAGGAGGACTAGTCGGACACTTCGGAGTGGCCAAAACCTTAGCTAGCCTCCAAGCCTATTTCTATTGGCCGCACATGAAAAGAGATGTGGAGCGGATTTGTCTTAGATGCATTACCTGCAAACATGCCAAGAGTAAGGTTCAGCCGCATGGTTTGTATACCCCTCTGCCCATACCTTCTCATCCTTGGACTCATATATCTATGGACTTTGTGTTAGAATTTAAGAGATTAGAGGAGATTAGTAACAAAAGTTCTTGAGTTCTTAACAAGAACACCAAGAACATGAGAGAGAGAATAGAGAGAGAGTAGAGAGATTCGGTTTCATTAGATTGAAAAGTGTTAACTAGTTTGTTTACAAAGGGGAAGGTATAAATAGACAACAACAAAAGACCCCAAAATAGCATAAGGGAATATGCTAAAAACGTCCTAGTCTTTCTCGGTTAGCCGAGCCACACGTCACTATCGCTTGTGTAGCCGCTCCTTCCTTAAGGCAACCCGTGACAAGTACGGACGAGTTGGATACACGCGCCCTTAATGCGCACATGTGACTTTGCCCAACGGCTCTCTTGGCAACGGTCTTCTTGTGTTTCTAGATTCTTCTCCTTCGTCTCTTGTTTCCCTTTGCAACGGTAACTTAGAGAGCTTGTGACTTCGGCAGCCTGTGACTTCGGCCTTAATCACACGCTAGGTCATCGTCTTGATGGACAAGACTTGTCCGGACGATGCCTTGGTCTCTTTTACACTTGTGACTTCGGCAACTTGTGACTTCGGCTTTGCCTTAGCCGAACTTGAGTTTTGACTTCGGCTTTGCCTTTGATGGACGGGACTTGTCCGGGCAATGCCTTAGTCTCTTTTACACTCCCCCGCAAGCTTAGCCTAGTGGAATGGCTAAGCTTGGAACCTGTATGACCTTGCCTCGTTAAAAACCTTGGTGAGAAAAACCACTTGGGATAAAACTCACCTAAGGGAAAAGAGTACAAGACCATACGATTAGGGACTTAGGCGTTGAGAGCCAGGATGAGTCCAAGTCTTGGTAGGATGGACTCACATACTTTCAAGCTTGCGGACTTGGTGAAGATGTCCGCGAGTTGATCTTGACTCTTCGTGTAGCAAGGTAGGATAGTGCCCTTGACCATTTGCTCTCTAACCTTGTGACAATCCACCTCTATGTGTTTAGTCCTCTCATGGAAGACCGAGTTTGTTGCTATGTGGATGGCCGCTTGATTATCACAATGCATGGTCATTGGTGCTTCAATCTTGAGACCCAAATCCCCTAGCAAGTTCTTTAGCCACATGAGTTCTTGAGTCAACTTCCTCATGGCTCTATACTCGGCTTCGGCGGTTGAGCAAGATACTATCTTTTGCTTCTTTGTCTTCCATGTGACAAGGTTGCCACCAATGAAAGTGCAATAGCCGGCGGTTGACCGTCTACTCTCTAGATCCCCAGCGTAGTCCGCGTCACAATACCCAATGACCTCCGTGTTCTTGTTCCAACCCATCCAAATACCCAAACTTGAGGTTCCTTTAAGGTAGCCCAAGATCCTCATGATCATGTTCCAATGGTGTTGCTTCGGCTTTTGCATATGTTGAGAAACTTGGTTCACGGCAAAGCATAGGTCCGGTCTAGTGATCGTCAAGTAGATGAGTTTACCCACTAGCCGTCTATAGAACATTGGGTCTTGGTACGGTTGATCATCCTCACTTCCTTCTTGAATGATCTTGTAGCCGTCTTCAAGAGGAGTCTTAGCCACCTTTGTACCTATCATATTGACAACACTTAAAAGATCATGGGTGTACTTCCTTTGGGAAAGAAATAGACCTTCTTTAGATATACACACTTCAATCCCAAGGAAGTACTTAAGAGTTCCGAGGTCCTTAATGTCAAATTTAGATTTGAGGAAAGATTTGGTTTCTTGAATACCTCCCTTGATGTTTCCGGAGATGATGATTTCGTCTACATACACTAGTACCACTACTATACCTTCTTGGTTTTGTAGGGTAAAGAGAGTATGCTCGGCTTGTGATATCTTGAATCCTTTTTCCATCAATGTTGAGCTAAGCTTGTGATACCAAGCTCTTGGTGATTGCTTGAGACCGTAGATGGCTTTCCTTAACCGTAGAACTTTCCCGGGAGTGATTTCTAGGCCGGGTGGTGGAGTCATGTAGACTTCTTCTTCAAGCTCTCCTTGTAGGAAGGCATTCTTCACATCCATTTGAAAGATATCCCATGATAGGTTAGTGGCAAGTGATAAGATTACCCGAACCGTGTGGAGTTTTGCAACCGGGGCAAATGTGTCTAGATAGTCCTCTCCATAAGTTTGAGTAAAGCCTCTTTCTACCAATCTTGCCTTGTGTCTCTCTATCTCTCCATTGCTTAGATATTTGATGGTGAAGACATACCTTGACCTCACGGCCTTCTTCCCTTTTGGTAGGTTGGTTTCATAGAAGGTTTCATTATCTTCCATGGCCTTGTTCTCGGCTTCCACCGCTTTAACCCAAACTTCCTCCTTCATTGCCTCTTCATAAGTCCTTGGAATAACTTGTTGATCCATGGAGGTGGTAAAGGCTTTATGTTCCTTTGGAAAGCTTACAAGAGAACACACAACTTGAGTAGGAAGTGCCTCTGCCTTGTTGTTAAAGTACACCCTTGTGTTGACCCAATTGGATGGATGCCTCTTGACTCTAGTGCTCCTTCTTAGAACCAGCGGCTCTTCTTCTTGGTACACACCTTGGTCATGAACTTCTTGATCACTTTGTTGTTGAGCATTAGTCTCGGTTGAGGCTTGTGGTTCTTCTTGACCATTTGACTCTCCCCCGGACGTAGTTGGTTCTTGAGTACCGGCTTGCTGATTGTTCTCCTCCTCATGATCAAGGTGGGTTTCTTGAGTTGGTTCCTCACTTCTTGTTTCTTCATAGCTATCCATACCAAGATTCCTCATCAAGTTCCTAAGACTTGTAGCTCTATCCGTAACAACTTCGGGTAAATCCTTGACATTCTCCCAATTGTTTTCCTTGTAGTAGCTTTGTCCTTCTAGAAACTTGACCTCTCTTGATACCAACACCCTTCTTGTTTCGGGTACATAGCATTTATACCCCTTTTGAGTGTTTGAGTAGCCAATGAACATAGCCTTGGTGCTTTTGGCTCTAAGCTTGTTCATTTGCTCACTAGGTACAAACACATAGCACACACAACCGAACACTCTTAGATGATTGATAAAAGGATTAGTCTTATTCAATACCTTGAATGGAGATTCATTCTTCAGGACTTGTGTTGGTGTGCGGTTGATAAGATAACATGCCGTGAGAACCCCATCGGACCAAAACCTCTTTGGTATGTTCATGTGGAACATCATGGACCGTGTCACCTCCATTAAGTGCCGGTTCTTCCTTTCGGCTACACCATTTTGTTGTGGTGTGTATGGGCATGTGGTTTGATGAAGGATCCCATGCTTGGCTATGTGTTATTTGAATGCCCTACTTGTGTATTCTCCACCATCGCCGGACCTAAAAGTCTTAATCTTGACATTATAGTGGTTAGTCACATAGTTTTGAAAATTTTGAAAAGCTTCTAATACCCTATCTTTTGTTTGTAAAAGGGTGACCCAAGTGTATTTAGAACTTTCATCTATGAATGTGACAAAATATGAGTGATTATCCCTAGACTTACAAGGTGATGACCATACATCCGAATGCACAAGTTCAAAAGGTTTATAAGTCATGTTTGATTTTTGAAAAACGGTTCGGCAATGTTTACCCAAAATACAAGGTTCACAAGTTTCATGATTAAACTTAACATTAGGCAAAATGGTTTTCAAAGCATTTAAATGAGGATGACCAAGTCTATAATGCCAAATAACATTGTTTACTTCGGATAAAACCGTTTTAAAAGCATGAAAAAACAAAGCATTAGAAGTACTAAAGGAGTCTTTCTCTAGGACATAGAGATAGCCTCTTGTGATCCCTTTTCCCACAATCCTTTTACTCTCAATATCCTGAAAAATCACATCATTAGGACCGAAGATAACATTGCAATTTAAATCACAAGCTATTTGTTTAACGGATAAAAGATTAGATGTGAAACTAGGCATGTAAAGGGCCTTAGATTCTTTATCAAATAGCTTAAGGTTTCCTAATCCTTCTATATGTATCTTACTCCCATTTGCAATAATTACATTCCCTAGAGCCGGTTCTATGTTACTAATCAAATCAAGGTTGCTAATCATATGATGAGAAGCACCGGAGTCAATAACAATAGGTTTACTAAACTCTTTATCAAGGATGTTAGCACTAAGGGAGTAAAAGGAGGTTTTACCAATACCGGAGCCTTTTAGGGCTTTGAGAAGGGCATCAAGATCGGATCTCCTCACAAAGTCGTCCTTGAAAGGAACCATGGCCGAGCTCTCCTCTTCCTTGTTGCTCCGGTTTGACCCACTTGTGCTTGGACTGCTCATGGTGTCATCATTGGAGAAGTGAGCCTTGGCGTCCTTGAACTTAGCCGGCTTGAGATTAGGATAAAAAATCCAACACTTCTCCTTGTTGTGGCCTTTCTTCTTGCAATGCTCACATGTCAAGGCTCTCCTTTCTTCATACGTCTTGGAGGATGGTTTGAATGCCACCTTGTTTGCGGTTACTAGCTCCTTCTTGCCCTCAAAGAGCTCAATGGAGCCTTGTTCCCTTTGAAGTTGAGCACACACCTCTTCAAGGTTTGGTAGGGTATCGACTCGGAGAAGATGTTTGGTAATATCCTTATAGCTGTCGTTGAGTGTTAAGAGCAAACCGAAGACCTTGTCTTGTTCTCTTCGTTCATTTAGCACCTTTGGGTCGATAGTGCTTGGACGGAGCATCTCCAGTTCGGCACATAGGGACCTAAACTTTCCGAAGTGATTTGTGAACTCGGTGTCTTCTTGGTTAAGATCATTGATAGCCTTCTTGACTTCATAGACCCGACTTAGGTTAGATGTGTTGCCGTAGACGGTTTGGAGAGTGTCCCATAACTCCTTGGCATTCTCACAATAGGAATAGGCTTCCAAGATAGATGGCTCAAGGGATCCTTGGATGATTCCAAGAACCTTTTGGTCTAGTTGGAACCATTTCTCATCGTCATTTGTGAGCTCATTGTTAAACTCAATAGAAGCATCTTGCCGAGTAAGGATGTGGTTCCAATAGCCGCGGCCACAAAGAGCAATATTCATGGTTCTTGCCCATAGGAGGTAGTTGATACCTTTCAAGGTAACCGGACAAGGAGTCTTCTTGGATTCTTTATCTTCCATGGTTTACCGCTTGGTTTGAAGGGGATGTCTCGGATGAGTCTAGCCGAGCACTGAGAAAGATTGTGTGTTGAGTGGCACGGAAATTGAGGCTAGCCGAACACCGGGAAACGACTTGTCTCGGATAGATCTAGGCTTTAGAACCGACAGTCTCCAGTTTTGTTCAGTGTGCACGAAAACCGATGCTAGCCGAGCACCGGGGAGCGTTGGTTCCGAGAATAGCCGAGAGTAAACGAGCACCGAGAGTTTTGTTATCGGGCGCCGGAAAAAGCCCGATAATTTTGTTTACCGGATGCTGAAATCACCGAGCAACGAGGATGCCCGGTATTCGACGAGAATGGTAGCGGAAGCGAGATTTAGGTTCTAGAGCAAGGTTGCTCTGATACCATGTTATAATTTGAGAGATTAGAGGAGATTAGTAACCAAAGTTCTTGAGTTCTTAACAAGAACACCAAGAACATGAGAGAGAGAATAGAGAGAGAATAGAGAGAGAGTAGAGAGATTCGGTTTCATTAGATTGAAAAGTGTTAACTAATTTGTTTACAAAGGGGAAGGTATAAATAGACAACAACAAAGACCCCAAAATAGCATTAGGGAATATGCTAAAAACGTCCTAGTCTTGCTCGGTTAGCCGAGCCACACGTCACTATCGCTTGTGTAGTCGCGCCTTCCTTAAGGCAACCCGTGATAAGTACGGACGGGTTGGATACACGCGCACTTAAGGCGCACATGTGACTTTGCCCAACGGCTCTCTTGGCAACGGTCTTCTTGTGTTTCTAGATTCTTCTCCTTCGCCTCTTGTTTCCCTTTGCAACGGTAACTTAGAGAGCTTGTGACTTCGGCAGCTTGTGACTTCGGCCTTAGTCACACGCTAGGTCATCGTCTTGATGGACAAGGCTTGTCCGGACGATGCCTTGGTCTCTTTTACACTTGTGACTTCGGCAACTTGTGACTTCGGCTTTGCCTTAGCCGAACTTGAGTTTTGACTTCGGCTTTGCCTTGATGGACGGGACTTGTCCGGGCAATGCCTTAGTCTCTTTTACACTTTGTGGTTGGCTTACCTCGAACCAGAAATGGTAGAGACTCCATCTTTGTTGTTGTGGACAGATTTAGTAAGATGGCTCATTTCATAGCGTGCCACAAGACTGATGATGCGGTAAGTGTGGCTAACTTGTTCTTCAGGGAAGTGGTGAGGTTACACGGCATGCCCCTAGTGATAGTCTCGGATAGAGACACCAAGTTCTTGAGCCATTTTTGGCGCACCTTGTGGGCTAATCTAGGAACCAAGCTATCCTTCTCCACCACTTGCCATCCGCAAACCGACGGGCAAACTGAGGTGGTGAATCGATCCTTTTCAACGCTCCTAAGGAATTTGGTGAGAAGTAACCTCAAGTCATGGGAAGAGTGCCTACCCCATGTAGAGTTCGCTTATAACCACGCTAAGCATTCTACTACTCTTTATTCCCCTTTCGAATTAGTATATGGTTTTAATCCGATGTCCCCCTTAGCTCTAATTGCCTTGCCTTTGAGTGAAATGTCTAGTGTTGATGGCAAGAAAAAGGCTGAACAGGTTAGGAGAATGCACGAGAAAGCTATGGAGAATATAGCAAAGAAGACCGAGCAATACGCCAAGCATGCTAACAAGGGCCGCAAAGAAATGGTGTTTCAGGAAGGCGACTTGGTGTGGATCCACTTGAGAAAGGAGCGGTTCCCAGCAGAGAGGAAGTCCAAGCTAATGACGCATCAATGACAACGCCTAAAAGATCGACCTTCAAGGTAAGTATGCAATCTCGGATTCGTTCAATGTCAATGACTTGTCTCCTTATTTTGCAGATTCAGATTTGAGGACAAATTCTTTTCAAGAGGGAGGGGATGATACGATCATGAAGCCGGAACTGGAAACGGAGATCGACATCGACCACTTTGACATCGACCACATCGATACCGACCACCTAGGCGCCCGACCACCGCGAACCGATGAACCAAAAGGAGCAATCACGCGATCAAAAGCCAAGGAACTGGCTAAGGAAGCTCAGGCGATGATCATGGAAGGAGAACTTGGAGGAGAAGCTAGGAGCTTCTTCAACGTACACATCATGGCTTAAAGGCAAGACCAAGGTAATGCCACTAAGCGACTCGGTGTTTCGACTTAGTACTCTTTCCCACTGGGTTTTAACGAGGCTAAGAAGATCACCACGTCGGCTGCTTAGCAACATTACCTTGAAGAGTGTAGGAGACGAGGCACTACATTCACTACTCGTCGTTTTTATGTTACACGCTTTGTTGTTCCGCGTTTTGTTTTAAAACATCACGTCGTTTTTGTTGTTTCCATATTTGGACCAAGGACGCGTAACCCTAAGATAAGCGTGTGTGCTTTTCTTTATAAGGGATGCCTCCTTCTTCTTTAGAAGGCAGTCAAGAATTTTTATGCAAAGCAATCTCTAAGTTTTCGACTCTCTCTGATTCAGAGATTGAATCCGGAACCCATACTCGATTCAGAGATTGAATCCGAAGCTAATACAAGCTCATCGCTTCCATTAGTTTCTTCTATCCATCAAACAGATTCTTCCCCATCTGTTTGAGACGTCCCATACCATCATCTCGCGTTCCTATCCGTCGTACCATTCATTCGGTTACTTGTTTCCTCGGCGCCTTCCTTGCTGCCAACCGTACGGTGTTACAAGAAGGGGACTTGCCTTGCTACTGGAGTTGATCCCTGACAGATAGCATATCAAGAGTCCTTGTCTCAAAAGATGTTAAGTTCATTGAAGGACAGAGTTGCTATCAGGACAACACTTAGGAAAATGTTAAGGATATTCATGAATCTGCCACAGATAGAGAAACTAGTCTTAAGAACCTAATGAGGAATTTGGGAATGGATATCAATGAAGTAACAAGAACAGAATCTACTCAACAACCTGTGCATCAAGACTCCCACCTTGATCATGAAGGGGGGAACAATGAAGATACACAAGAACCTGAACCTGAAACTTATGATGATCAAAGAGGTCATGAGGATCAAAGGGAAGAACCTGAAACTCAAGAAGAGTATCAAGGAGAACCAGAGGATACTCAAGCCACTGAAGAAACGGTTCATCAAGAAGTACATGATCAAGCTGCTCCTGTGGTACCAAGAAGAAGTACTAGGATCAAGCAGCCAAGTTCAAACTAGAAAACACCAGAGTCTACTTCAACAGTAATGTTGTAGCCCATCCTATCCAAGCAGTGTGCTCCATGGCTGCTTTCCCACATGATCATCAAGCTTTCATTGACAAAATAGAGCAACATTGGGTTCCAAGAACCTATGAAGAGGCTATTGAGCATGAAGTATGGGTTAATGCGGTAAAAGCTGAAAATCAAGCAATGGAACGTAACCACACTTGGGATGAGGCTGATCTACCTAAAGGCAAGAAGGCAGTAAGCTCAAGATATGTGTTCACAATCAAGTACCCGAGCAACGGTGACATTGAGAGGCACAAGGCAAGACTGGTAGCAAGAGGATTTACACAGACTTATGGTGAAGACTATTTGGATACTTTTGCCCAGGTTGCTAAACTCCACACGGTAGAGAGTAATCCTATCTCTAGCCGTGAACCCGGATTGGGATCTTTGGCAAATGGATGTCGTGAATGCTTTCCTTCAAGGAGAGTTAGAAGAAGAAGTCTACATGACTCCACCTCCCGGATTAGAAGACTCCATAACACCAGGGAAAGTATTGAGATTGAGAAAGGCCATCTATGGGCTCAAGCAATCTCCAAGAGCATGGTACCACAAACTCAGCACCACTCTAGTGACAAGGGGATTCAAGATGAGTCAAGCCGATCACACTCTATTCACCCTCCAATCAAAGGAAGGTATGGTGGTTATCCTCATCTACGTGGATGACATAGTCATCTCTGGGTATAACAAGGTAGGAATTGCTGAAACTAAAAACTATCTAAAGACTATGTTTGATATTAAAGATTTGGGGAAGATGAAATACTTCTTTGGAATTGAGATAAGTAGATCCGAAGAGGGTCTCTTTCTCTCCCAAAGGAAATATACCTTGGATCTTCTTAATGAAACAGGTAACATGGATTCCAAGGTTGCAAGAACACCATTGGAGGACGGCTACAAAGTCATTAGAGAAGGGGAGCTTGAAGACCAACCCTTCAAAGACCAGATGCTCTATAGGCGCATTGTGGGTAAGTTTATCTACTTGACCATAACCAGGCCTGACATATGTTTTGCTGTGAACCAGGTTAGCCAACACATGTAAAGGCCAAAGATTCATCACTGGAACATGGTGCAAAGGATACTCAAGTATCTCAAAGGAACATCAAGCCAAGGCATTTGGATGGGAAGGAATCAGAACGCAGAAGTGGTAGGCTATTGTGATGCTGACTATGCTGGGGATGTGGATGATAGGAGATCCACTACAGGATACTGCACTTTCATTGGAGGGAATCTGGTTACTTGGAAGACCAAGAAGCAAAAGATTGTGTCATGTTCAAGTGCAGAATCCGAATACAGAGCCATGAGGAAGCTTACTCAAGAGCTTATGTGGTTGAAGAATCTCCTTGGGGATCTTGGCATAGACATCAAGAAGCCAATCACCATGCACTGTGACAACAAGGCAGCCATTCATATTGCCTCCAATTCTGTGTTTCATGAGAGGACAAATCACATAGAGATGGATTGCCACAAAGTCCGGGAACAAATGGTAAAGGGAACTATCCTTCCCTGCTACACAAAGAGCCAAGACCAACTAGTTGATGTCTTCACCATGTCAGCAAGTGTGAAAGTATGTGAGTACGTGCTACCCAAGCTAGGACTCACTACCTTGACCAGAAACTAGAAGACCCTAACCGTATGCTTCATACTCTTTTTCCTTCAAGGAGTTTTATCCCAAGTGGTTTTCTCTTTGAGGGTTTTAACGAGGTGAAGTATGCGGTTCCAAGCTTAGCCATTGCATTGGGCTAAGCTTGAGGGGGAGTGTTAAGACTAATGCATATCCACCAAGGCATTTAGTCCGGTTCAAAGATTACAAGACTTGGAGTGAAAGTCTAGCTCGTAAAGGCAAAGTATTGACTGAGAAGGATGGTTTAAGAGGTAACCATGAAGGAGGAAAGGTAGACGAGTGGAGAGGGAGGCTGGTTTTGGTCTAAACCAAAACTTACCATTTTAACGTACCGCGGTACATTGGGAGCTCGGTAAGTTTATCCGGCGCCCGATAGTTTCCTTACCGCGGTACGGTCAGCGCTCGGTAAAATGCGCTTCCCCGCGGACGCGCGCGGTTTCTCCCTGTCAAACTTTCTTTTAGCGCTCTTATCCTCTAAAGGTCACATTGGCTTTGTCTATATCTTGCTTTTCCTTGTAATCTTGTAAATGTTATCTTTATCTTTATGAAATCAATTCTCTCTCTAATCTCTCTTTATGTTCTTCAAGAACATGAAGAACACCGAGACCAAATCTCTCCTAAATCTCAAATACTCTCGGTGTATTCTCTCAAATTCTAACACGTCAAACTAGTACAAACCTCATTGAGACACTTATAAGCACTCATGTTGCATGAAACTTGGTTTATAGTCCTGGAAACGCATTGTTAGATGTTTCATAAGTTCGTCAAACTAGTAGAAAGCTTATTGAGACACTTATAAGCACTCATGTTGCATGAAACTTGGTTTAGAGTCCTAGAAATGCGTTGTTAGATGTTTCATAAGTTCGTCAAACTAGTACAAAGCTCATTGAGACACATATAAGCACTCATGTTGCATGAAACTTGGTTTAGAGTCTTAGAAACGCGTTGTTAGATGTTTCATAAGTTCGTCAAACTTGTAAAAAGCTCATTGAGACACTTATAAGCACTCATGTTGTATGAAACTTGGTTTAGAGTCCTAGAACCCGCTTTGTTAGATGTTTCATATATTCGTCAAACTAGTCAAAAGCTCATTGAGACACTTATAAGCACTCATGTTGCATGAAACTTAGTTTAGAGTCCTAGAAACCGCGTTGTTAGATGTTTCATAAGGTCTTCAAACTAGTACAAAGCTCATTGAGACACTTATAAGCACTCATGTTGCATGAAAATTGGTTTAGAGTCCTAGAAACGCGTTGTTAGATGTTTCATAAGTTCGTCAAACTTGTACAAAGCTCATTGACACACTTATAAGCACTCATGTTGTATGAAACTTGGTTTAGAGTCCTAGAAACGCGTTGTTAGATGTTTGATAAGTTCATCAAACTTGTACAAAGCTCATTGAGACACTTATAAGCACTTATGTTGCATGAAACTTGGTTTCGAGTCCTAGAAATGCGTTGTTAGATGTTTCATAAGTTCGTCAAACTAGTACAAAGCTCATTGAGACACATATAAGCACTCATGTTGCATGAAACTTTTTTTAGAGTCCTAGAAACGCGTTGTTAGATGTTTCATAAGTTCGTCAAACTTGTACAAAGCTCATTGAGACACTTATAAGCACTCATGTTGTATGAAACTTGGTTTAGAGTCCTAGAACCCACGTTGTTAGATGTTTCATATATTCGTCAAACTAGTCAAAAGTTCATTGAGACACTTATAAGCACTCATGTTGCATGAAACTTGGTTTAGAGTCCTAGAAACGTGTTGTTAGATGTTTCATAAATTCGTCAAACTAGTACAAAGCTCATTGAGACACTTATAAGCACTCATGTTGAATGAAACTTGGTTTAGAGTCCTAGAAACGCGTTGTTAGATGTTTCATAAGTTCGTCAAACTTGTACAAAGCTCATTTAGACACTTATAAGCACTCATGTTGCATGAAACTTCGTTTAGAGCCTTAGAAACCGCGTTGTTAGATGTTTCATAAGTTCGTCGAACTGGTAAAAAGCTCATTGAGACACTTATTAGCACTCATGTTGCATGAAACTTTGTTTAGAGTCTTAGAAACCGCGTTTTTAGATGTTTCATAAGTTCGTCAAACTAGTACAAAGCTCATTGAGACACATATAAGCACTCATGTTGCATGAAACTTTTTTTAGAGTCCTAGAAACGCGTTGTTAGATGTTTCATAAGTTCGTCAAACTTGTACAAAGCTCATTGAGACACTTATAAGCACTCATGTTGTATGAAACTTGGTTTAGAGTCCTCGAACCCGCGTTGTTAGATGTTTCATATATTCGTCAAACTAGTCAAAAGCTCATTGAGACACTTATAAGCACTCATGTTGCATGAAAATTGGTTTAGAGTCCTAGAAACGCGTTGTTAGATGTTTCATAAGTTCGTCAAACTAGTACAAAGCTCATTGAGACACTTATAAGCACTCATGTTGAAAGAAACTTGGTTTAGAGTCCTAGAAACGCGTTGTTAGATGTTTCATAAGTTCGTCAAACTTGTACAAAGCTCATTTAGACACTTATAAGCACTCATGTTGCATGAAACTTCGTTTAGAGTCTTAGAAACCGCGTTGTTAGATGTTTCATAAGTTCGTCAAACTGGTAAAAAGCTCATTGAGACACTTATAAGCACTCATGTTGCATGAAACTTCGTTTAGAGTCTTAGAAACCGCGTTTTTAGATGTTTCATAAGTTCGTCAAACTAGTACAAAGCTCATTGAGACACATATAAGCACTCATGTTGCATGAAACTTGGTTTAGAGTCCTAGAAACGCGTTGTTAGATGTTTCAAAATTTCATCAAATTAGTACAAACCTCATTGAGACACTTATAAACATTCATGTTGCATGAAACTTGGTTTAGAGTCCTAGAAATGCGTTGTTAGCCGTTTCATAAGTTCGTAAAACTAGTACAAAGCTCATTGAGCCACTTATAAGCACTCATGTTGAATGAAACTTGGTTTAGAGTCCTAGAAACGCGTTGTTAGATGTTTCATAAGTTCGTAACACTTGTACAAAGCTCATCGAGGCATTTATAAGCACTCATGTTGCATGAAACTTGGTTTAGAGTCCTAGAAATGCGTTGTTAGATATTTCATAAGTTCGTCAAGCTAGTAAAAAGCTCATTGAGACACTTATAAGCACTCATGTTGCATGAAACTTGTTATAGATTCCTAGAAACGCTTTGTTAGATGTTTCATAAGTTCGTCAAACTTGTACAAAGCTCATTGAGACGCTTATAAGCACTCATGTTGCATGAAACTTGGTTTAGAGTCCTAGAAACCGCGTTGTTAGATGTTTCATAAGTTTGTCAAACCAGTACAATGCTCATTGAGACACTTATAAGCACTCATGTTGCATGAAACTTGGTTTAAAGTCTTAGAAACCGCATTGTTAGATGTTTCATAAGTTCGTCAAACCAGTACAATGCTCATTGAGACACTTATAAGCACTCATGTTGCATGAAACTTCGTTTAGAGTCCTAGAAACCGCGTTGTTAGATGTTTTATAAGTTCGTCAAACTAGTACAAAGCTCATTGAGACACATATAAGCACTCATGTTGCATGAAAATTGGTTTAGAGTCCTAGAAACGCGTTGTTAGATGTTTCATAAGTTCGTTAAACAAGTACAAAGGTCATTGAGACACTTATAAGCACTCATGTTGCATGAAACTTGGTTTAGAGTCCTAGAAACGCGTTGTTAGATGTTTCATAAGTTCGTAAAACTTGTAAAAAGCTCATTGAGACACTTATAAGCACTCATGTGGAATGAAACTTGGTTTAGAGTCCTAGAAACCGCGTTGTTAGATGTTTCATAAGTTCGTCAAATTAGTACAAACCTCATTGAGACACTTATAAGCACTCATGTTGCATGAAACTTGGTTTAGAGTCCTAGAAACGCGTTGTTAGATGTTTCATAAGTTCGTCAAACTTTTACAAAGCTCGTTGAGACAATTATAAGCACGCATGTTGCATGAAACTTGGTTTAGAGTTCTAGAAACGTGTTGTTAGATATTTCATAAGTTTGTCAAACAAGTACAAAACTCATTGAGACACTTATAAGCACTCATGTTGCATGAAACTTGGTTTAGAGTCCTAGAAACGCGTTGTTAGATGTTTCATGAGTTCGTCAAACTAGTATAAAGCTCATTGAGACACTTTTAAGCACTCATGTTGAATGAAACTTGGTTTAGATTCCTAGAAACGCGTTGTTAGATGTTTCATAAGTTTGTCAAACTTTTACAAAGCTCGTTGAGACAATTATAAGCACTCATGTTGCATGAAACTTGGTTTAGAGTCCTAGAAATGTGTTGTTAGATGTTTCATAAGTTCGTCAAACAAGTACAAAGCTCATTGAGACACTTATAAGCACTCTTGTTGCATGAAACTTGGTTTAGACTCCTAGAAACGCGTTGTTAGATGTTTCATGAATTCGTCAAACTAGTACAAAGCTCATTGAGACACTTATAAGAACTCATGTTGTATGAAACTTAGTTTAGAGTCTTAGAAACGCATTGTTAAATGTTTCATAAGTTCGTCTAACTAGTACAAAGCTCATGGAGACACTTATAAGCACTCATGTTGCATGAAACTTGGTTTAGTGTCCTAGAAACGCGTTGTTAGATGTTTCATAATTTCGTCAAACTAGTACAAAGCTCATTGAGACACTTATAAGCACTCATGTTGAATAAAACTTGGTTTAGAGTCCTAGAAACGCGTTGTTAGATGTTTCATAAGTTCGTCAAACTTGTACAATGCTCATTGAGACACTTATAAGCACTCATGTTGCATGAAACTTGGTTTAGATTCCTAGAAACGCGTTGTTAGATGTTTCATAAGTTTGTCAAACTTTTACAATGCTCATTGAGACACTTATAAGCACTCATGTTGCATGAAACTTCGTTTAGAGTCTTAGAAACCGCGTTTTTAGATGTTTCATAAGTTCGTCAAACCAGTACAATGCTCATTGAGACACTTATAAGCACTCATGTTGCATGAAACTTGGTTTAGAGTCCTAGAAACCGCGTTGTTAGATGTTTCATAAGTTCGTCAAACCAGTACAATGCTCATTGAGACACTTATAAGCACTCATGTTGCATGAAACTTGGTTTAGAGTCTTAGAAACCGCGTTGTTAGATGTTTCATAAGTTCGTCAAACCAGTACAATACTCATTGAGACACTTATAAGCACTCATGTTGCATGAAACTTCGTTTAGAGTCCTAGAAACCGCGTTGTTAGATGTTTTATAAGTTCGTCAAACTAGTACAAAGCTCATTGAGACACATATAAGCACTCATGTTGCATGAAAATTGGTTTAGAGTCCTAGAAACGCGTTGTTAGATGTTTCATAAGTTCGTTAAACAAGTACAAAGGTCATTGAGACACTTATAAGCACTCATGTTGCATGAAACTTGGTTTAGAGTCCTAGAAACGCGTTGTTAGATGTTTCATAAGTTCGTAAAACTTGTAAAAAGCTCATTGAGACACTTACAAGCACTCATGTGGAATGAAACTTGGTTTAGAGTCCTAGAAACCGCTTTGTTAGATGTTTCATAAGTTCGTCAAATTAGTACAAACCTCATTGAGACACTTATAAGCACTCATGTTGCATGAAACTTGGTTTAGAGTCCTAGAAACGCGTCGTTAGATGTTTCATAAGTTCGTCAAACTTTTACAAAGCTCGTTGAGACAATTATAAGCACGCATGTTGCATGAAACTTGGTTTAGAGTTCTAGAAACGTGTTGTTAGATGTTTCATAAGTTTGTCAAACAAGTACAAAACTCATTGAGACACTTATAAGCACTCATGTTGCATGAAACTTGGTTTAGAGTCCTAGAAACGCGTTGTTAGATGTTTCATGAGTTCGTCAAACTAGTACAAAGCTCATTGAGACACTTATAAGCACTCATGTTGAATGAAACTTGGTTTAGATTCCTAGAAACGCGTTGTTAGATGTTTCATAAGTTCGTCAAACTTTTACAAAGCTCGTTGAGACAATTATAAGCACTCATGTTGCATGAAACTTGGTTTAGAATCCTAGAAACGTGTTGTTAGATGTTTCATAAGTTCGTCAAACAAGTACAAAGCTCATTGAGACACTTATAAGCACTCATGTTGCATGAAACTTGGTTTAGACTCCTAGAAACGCGTTGTTAGATGTTTCATGAATTCGTCAAACTAGTACAAAGCTCATTGAGACACTTATAAGCACTCATGTTGTATGAAACTTGGTTTAGAGTCCTAGAAACGCATTGTTAAATGTTTCATAAGTTCGTCTAACTAGTACAAAGCTCATTGAGACACTTATAAGCACTCATGTTGCATGAAACTTGGTTTAGGGTCCTAGAAACGCGTTGTTAGATGTTTCATAATTTCGTCAAACTAGTACAAAGCTCATTGATACACTTATAAGCACTCATGTTGAATGAAACTTGGTTTAGAGTCCTAGAAACGCGTTGTTAAATGTTTCATAAGTTCGTCAAACTTGTACAAAGCTCATTTAGATACTTATAAGCACTCAAGTTGCATGAAACTTCGTTTAGAGTCTTAGAAACCGTGTTGTTAGATGTTTCATAAGTTCATCGAACTAGTAAAAAGCTCATTGATACACTTATAAGAACACATGTTGGATGATACTTCGTTTAGAGTCTTAGAAACCGCGTTTTTATATGTTTCATAAGTTCGTCAAACAAGTACAAAGCTCATGGAGACACATATAAGCACTCATGTTGCATGAAAATTGGTTTAGAGTCCTAGAAACGCGTTGTTAAAAGTTTCAAAAGTTCGTCAAACAAGTACAAACCTCATTGAGACACTTATAAACATTCATGTTGCATGAAACTTGGTTTAGAGTCCTAGAAACGCGTTGTTAGTCGTTTCATAAGTTCGTAAAACTAGTACAAAGCTCATTGAGACACTTATAAGCACTCATGTTGCATGAAACTTGGTTTAGAGTCCTAGAAACGCGTTGTTAGATGTTTCATAAGTTCGTAAAACTTGTAAAAAGCTCATTGAGACACTTACAAGCACTCATGTGGAATGAAACTTGGTTTAGAGTCCTAGAAACCGCGTTGTTAGATGTTTCATAAGTTCGTCAAATTAGTACAAACCTCATTGAGACACTTATAAGCACTCATGTTGCATGAAACTTGGTTTAGAGTCCTAGAATCACGTTGTTAGATGTTTCATAAGTTCTTCAAACATGTACAAAGCTCATTGAAACACTTATAAGCACTCATGTTGCATGAAACTTGGGTTAGAGTCCTAGAAACGCGTTGTTAAATGTTTCATAACTTCGTTAAACTAGTACAAACCTCATTGAGACACTTATAAGCACTCATGTTGCATGAAACTTGGTTTAGAGTCCTAGAAACGCATTGTTAGATGTTTCATAAGTTCGTCAAACTAGTACAAAGCTCATTGAGACACTTATAAGCACTCATGTTGCATGAAACTTGGTTTAGAGTCCTAGAAATGCGTTGTTAGAAGTTTCATAAGTTCGTCAAACTAGTACAAAGCTCATTGAGACACATATAAGCACTCATGTTGCATGAAACTTGGTTTAGAGTCCTATAAACGCGTTGTTAGATGTTTCATAAGTTCGTCAAACTTGTACAAAGCTCATTGAGACACTTATAAGCACTCATGTTGTATGAAACTTGGTTTAGAGTCCTAGAACCCGCGTTGTTAGATGTTTCATATATTCGTCAAACTAGTCAAAAGCTCATTGAGACACTTATAAGCACTCATGTTGCATGAAACTTAGTTTAGAGTCCTAGAAACTGCGTTGTTAGATGTTTCATAAGTTCGTCAAACTAGTACAAAGCTCATTGAGACACTTATAAGCACTCAAGTTGCATGAAACTTGGTTTAGAGTCCTAGAAACGCGTTGTTAGATGTTTCATAAGTTCGTCAAACTTGTCCAAAGCTCATTGAGACACTTATAAGCACTCATGTTGTATGAAACTTGGTTTAGAGTCCTAGAAACGCGTTGTTAGACGTTTCATAAGTTCGTCAAACTTGTACAAAGCTCATTGAGACACTTATAAGCACTCATGTTGTATGAAACTTGGTTTAGAGTCCTAGAAACCCATTGTTAAATGTTTCATAAGTTCGTCAAACTAGTACAAAGCTCATTGAGACACTTATAAGCACTCATGTTGCATCTTGGTTTAGAGTCCTAGAAACGCGTTGTTAGATGTTTCATAAGTTCGTCAAACTTTTACAAAGCTCGTTGAAGCAATTATAAGCACTCATGTTGCATGAAACATGGTTTAGAGTCCTAGAAACGTGTTGTTAGATGTTTCATAAGTTCGTCAAACAAGTACAAAGGTCATTGAGACACTTATAAGCACTCATGTTGCATGAAACTTGGTTTAGAGTCCTAGAAACGTGTTGTTAGATGTTTCATAAGTTCGTCAAACTTGTAAAAAGCTCATTGAGACACTTATAAGCACTCATGTTGTATGAAACTTGGTTTAGAGTCCTAGAACCCGCGTTGTTAGATGTTTCATATATTCGTCAAACTAGTCAAAAGCTCATTGAGACACTTATAAGCACTCATGTTGCATGAAACATGGTTTATAGTCCTAGAAACGTGTTGTTAGATGTTTCATAAGTTCGTCAAACTAGTACAAAGCTCATTGAGACACTTATAAGCACTCATGTTGAATGAAACTTGGTTTAGAGTCCTAGAAACGCGTTGTTAGATGTTTCATAAGTTCGTCAAACTTGTACAAAGCTCATTAAGACACTTATAAGCACTCATGTTGCATGAAACTTCGTTTAGAGTTTTAGAAACCGCGTTGTTAGATGTTTCATAAGTTCGTCGAACAAGTAAAACGCTCATTGAGACACTTATAAGCACTCATGTTGCATGAAACTTCGTTTAGAGTCTTAGAAACCGCGTTTTTAGATGTTTCATAAGTTCGTCAAACTAGTACAAAGCTCATTGAGACACATATAAGCACTCATGTTGCATGAAACTTGGTTTAGAGTCCTAGAAACGCGTTGTTAGATGTTTCAAAAGTTCGTCAAACTAGTACAAACCTCATTGAGACACTTATAAACATTCATGTTGCATGAAACTTGGTTTAGAGTCCTAGAAACGCGTTGTTAGTCGTTTCATAAGTTCGTAAAACTAGTACAAAGCTCATTGAGCCACTTATAAGCACTCATGTTGAATGAAACTTGGTTTAGAGTCCTAGAAACGCGTTGTTAGATGTTTCATAAGTTCTTAACACTTGTACAAAGCTCATTGAGACACTTATAAGCACTCATGTTGTATGAAACTTGGTTTAGAGTCCTAGAAACGCATTGTTAAATGTTTCATAAGTTCGACAAACTAGTACAAAGCGCATTGAGACACTTATAAGCACTCATGTTGCATGAAACTTGGTTTAGAGTCCTAGAACTACGTTGTTAGATGTTTCTTAAGTTCGTCAAACATGTACAAAGCTCATTGAGACATTTATAAGCACTCATGTTGCATGAAACATGGGTTAGAGTCCTAGAAACGCGTTGTTAGATGTTTCATAACTTCGTCAAACTAGTACAAAGCTCATTGAGACACTTATAAGCACTCATGTTGAATGAAACTTGGTTTAGAGACCTAGAAACGCGTTGTTAGATGTTTCATAAGTTCGTCAAAATTGTACAAAGCTCATTTAGACACTTATAAGCACTCATGTTGCATGAAACTTCATTTAGAGTCTTAGAAACCGCGTTGTTAGATGTTTCATAAGTTCGTCGAACTAGTAAAAAGCTCATTGAGACACTTATAAGCACTCATGTTGCATGAAACTTCGTTTAGAGTCTTAGAAACCGCGTTTTTAGATGTTTCATAACTTCGTCAAACTAGTACAAAGCTCATTGAGATACATATAAGCACTCATGTTGCATGAAACTTGGTTTAGAGTCCTAGAAATGCGTTGTTAGATGTTTCAAAAGTTCGTCAAACTAGTACAAACCTCATTGAGACACTTATAAACATTCATGTTGCATGAAACTTGGTTTAGAGTCCTAGAAACGCGTTGTTAGTCGTTTCATAAGTTCGTAAAACTAGTACAAAGCTCATTGAGCCACTTATAAGCACTCATGTTGAATGAAACTTGGTTTAGAGTCCTAGAAACGCGTTGTTAGATGTTTCATAAGTTCGTAACACTTGTACAAAGCTCATTGAGACACTTATAAGCACTCATGTTGCATGAAACTTCGTTTAGAGTCTTAGAAACCGCGTTTTTAGATGTTTCATAAGTTCGTCAAACTAGTACAAAGCTCATTGAGACACATATAAGCACTCATGTTTCATGAAACTTGGTTTAGAGTCCTAGAAACGCGTTGTTAGAAGTTTCAAAAGTTCGTCAAACTAGTACAAACCTCATTGAGACACTTATAAACATTCATGTTGCCTGAAACTTGGTTTAGAGTCCTAGAAACGCGTTGTTAGGCGTTTCATAAGTTCGTAAAACTAGTACAAAGCTCATTGAGCCACTTATAAGCACTCATGTTGAATGAAACTTGGTTTAGAGTCCTAGAAACGCGTTGTTAGATGTTTCATAACTTTGTAACACTTGTGCAAAGTTCATCGAGACACTTATAAGCACTCATGTTGTATGAAACTTGGTTTAGAGTCCTAGAAACGCATTGTTAAATGTTTCATTGTTAGATTTTGATAAGATTTAGGTGTGTTTTAAGAGTTTGTGTTCTTGAGTTCTATGAAGAACATCAAGAACAAGAGAGAGAGAGTAATGAGAGAGAGTGTTTGATCCGAATAGATTTCATTAAGATTGGATAAAGATTGTTTACAACGGATAGGAATATAAATAAACTAATCGCCCAAAATGGCATCTTAGGAATATGCTATAAACGTCCCTATCGCCTTTGTTAGCCGCGCCACCTTAACTTGGTCCGTGACTTGAGTAGGCTACACGCGCCTTAAGTCACACACGTGACCGTACGGATGCCAAGCTTACCAACGGCTCTTTTGCAACGGCTAGATTGTTTCTAGATCCTTCTTCTTGTCCACTTACCAACGGTAACAAGAGTCTTTGTCTTGATGAACAAGGATGTTCGGACAAAGCCTAGACCTCTTCAACTTTTATCTTGTATCGGTCACTCTTAGGACGATACATCTTCTCGGTACAACTTCCTTTAACTATATCGGTCATGGTTGACCGATATACTTGACCGATATACTAAGTGTTAACCACTTCAATACTCCCCCGCAAGCTTAGCCTAATGAAATGGCTAAGTTTGGAACCCGCATAATCTTGCCTCGTTAAAAACCTTGGTAAGAAAACCACATGGGATAAAACTCACCTAAGGGAAAAGAGTACAAGACCATATGGTTAGGAACTTAGGCGTTGGGAGCCCGGATAAGTCCAAGCCTTGGTAGGATGGAATCACAAACTTTCAAACTTGCGGACTTGGTGAAGATATCTGCGAGTTGGTCTTCACTCTTTGTGTAGCAAGGCAGGATAGTGCCTTTGACCATTTGCTCTCTAACCTTGTGACAATCCACCTCTATGTGTTTAGTCCTCTCATGGAAGACAGAGTTTGTTGCTATGTGGATGGCCGCTTGATTATCACAATGCATGGTCATTGGTGCTTCAATCTTGAGTCCCAAATCCCCTAGCAAGCTCTTTAGCCACATGAGTTCTTGAGTCAACTTCCTCATGGCTCTATACTCGGCTTCGGCGGTTGAGCAAGATACTATCTTTTGCTTCTTTGTCTTCCATGTGACAAGGTTGCCACCAATGAAAGTGCAATAGCCGGTGGTTGACCGTCTACTCTCTAGATCCCCGGCGTAGTCCGCGTCACAATATCCAATGACCTCCGTGTTCTTGTTGCAACCCATCCAAATACTCAAACTTGAGGTTCCTTTGAGATAGCCCAAGATCCTCATGATCATGTTCCAATGGTGTTGCTTTGGCTTTTGCATGTGTTGGGAGACTTGGTTCACGGCAAAGCATAGGTCCGGTCTAGTGATCGTTAAGTAGATGAGTTTACCCACTAGCCGTCTATAGAGCATTGGGTCTCGGTACGGTTGATCATCCTCACTACCTTCTTGAATGGTCTTGTAGCCGTCTTCAAGAGGAGTCTTAGCCACCTTTGTACCTATCATATTGACAACACTTAAAAGATCATGGGTGTACTTCCTTTGGGAAAGAAATAGACCTTCTCTAGATCTACACACTTCAATCCCAAGGAAGTACTTAAGAGTACCTAAGTCCTTAATATCAAATTTAGATTTAAGGAAAGATTTGGTTTCTTGAATACCTCCCTTGTTGTTTCCGAAGATGATGATGTCGTCTACATACACTAGTACCACTACTATACCTTCTTGGTTTTGTAGGGTAAAGAGGGTATGCTCGGCTTGTGATCTCTTGAATCCTTTTGCCATCAATGTTGAGCTAAGCTTGTGATACCAAGCTCTAGGTGATTGCTTGAGACCGTAGATGGCTTTTCTTAACCGTAGGACTTTCCCGGGAGTGATTTCTAGGCCAGGTGGTGGAGTCATGTAGACTTCCTCTTCAAGCTCTCCTTGTAGGAAGGAATTCTTCACATCCATTTGGAAGAGATCCCATGATAGGTTAGTGGCAAGTGATAAGATTACCCGAACCGTGTGGAGTTTTGCAACCGGGGCAAATGTGTCTAGGTAGTCCTCTCCATAAGTTTGAGTAAAGCCTCTTGCTACCAATCTTGCCTTGTGTCTCTCTATCTCTCCATTGCTTAGATATTTGATGGTGAAGACATATCTTGAGCTCACGGCCTTCTTCCCTTTTGGTAGGTTGGTTTCATAGAAAGTTTCATTGTCTTCCATGGCCTTGTTCTCGGCTTCAACCGCTTTAACCCAAACTTCCTCCTTCATTGCCTCTTCATAACTCCTTGGAATAACTTGTTGATCCATGGAGATGGTAAAGGCTTGGTGTTCCTTTGGAAAGCTTGCAAGAGAACACACGGCTTGAGTTGGATGTGCCTCGGCTTTGTTGTTAAAGTACACCCTAGTGTTGACCCAATTGGATGGATGTCTCTTGACTCTAGTGCTCCTTCTTAGAACCAGCGGCTCTTCTTCTTGGGACACACCTTGGTCATGAACTTCTTGATCACTTTGTTGTTGAGTATTAGTCTCGGTTTGATGAAGGATTCCATGCTTGGCTATGTGTTCTTTGAATGCTCTATTTGTGTATTCTCCACCATTGTCGGACCTAAAAGTCTTAATCTTGACATTATAGTGGTTAGTCACATAGTTTTGAAAAATTTGAAAAGCTTCTAATACCCTATCTTTTGTTTGTAAAAGGGTGACCCAAGTGTATTTAGAGCTTTCATCTATGAATGTGACAAAATATGAGTGATTATCCCTAGACTTACAAGGTGATGACCATACATCCGAATGCACAAGTTCAAAAGGTTTATATGTCATGTTTGATTTTTGAAAAACGGTTCGGCAATGTTTACCTAAGATACATGCTTCACAAGTTTCATGATTAAACTTAACATTAGGCAAAATGGTTTTCAAAGCATTTAAATGAGGATGACCAAGTCTATAATGCCAAATTACATTGTTAACTTCGGATAAAACCGTTTTAAAAGCATGACAAAATAAAGCATTAGAAGTATTAAAGGAGTTTTTCTCTAGGACATAGAGATCGCCTCTTGTGATCCCCTTTCCCACAATCCTTTTACTCTCAATATCCTGAAAAATCACATCATTAGGACCGAAGATAACATTGCAATTTAAGTCACAAGCTATTTGTTTAACGGATAGAAGATTAGATGTGAAACTAGGCTTGTAAAGGGCCTTAGATTCTCTATCAAATAGCTTAAGGTTCCCTAATCCTTCTATAGGTATTTTACTCCCATTTGCAATGATTACATTCCCTAGAGCCGGTTCTATGTCACTAATCAAGTCTAGGTTACTAATCATGTGATGAGAAGCACCGGAATCAATGACAATAGGTTTACTAATATCTTTACCAAGGATGTTAGCACTAAGGGAGTAAAAGGGAGTTTTACCAATACCGGAGCCTTTTAAAGCCTTGAGGAGAGCATCGAGATCGGATCTCCTCACAAAGTCATCCTTGAAAGGAACAATGGCTGAGCTCTCTTCTTCCTTGTTGCTCCGGTTTGACCCACTTGTACTCGGACTGCCCATGGTGTCATCGTTGGAGAAGTGCGCCTTGGCATCCTTGAACTTGGCCGGCTTGAGATGAGGGTGAAGGCTCCAACACTTGTCCTTGGTATGTCCCTTCTTCTTGCAGTGGTCACAGAGCAAGGACCTCCTTTCTTCATAGGTCTTTGAAGTTGGTTTGAACTCTACCCTGTTGGCCGAGACCAACTCCTTCTTGCTATCAAAAAGATCTATGGACCCTTGTTCCCTTTGTAATTGAGAGCACACTTCTTCAAGATTTGGTAAGATGTCCGAGCGTAGAAGATGCTTGATGATGTCCTTGTAGCTACTGTTGAGGGTGAGGAGCAAGCCAAAGACTTTGTCTTGTTCCCTTCGTTCGTTTAAGACTCTAGGTTCCACGGTGCTTGGTCGGAGCATCTCTAGCTCGGCCCATAGTGATCTAAACCTCCCAAAATGTTTGGTGAACTCGGTGTCTTCTTGATTAAGGTCATTGATTGCCTTCTTGACTTCATACACCCGGCTTAGATTGGAGACGTTGCCATAGACGGTTTGTAGAGTATCCCACAATTCCTTAGCGCTTTCACAATATGAATAGGCTTCTAGGATGGAGGGTTCAAGGGATCCTTGGATGATTCCAAGGACCTTTTGGTCTAGTTGAAACCACTTTTCATCATCGTTGGTAAGCTCATTGTTAAACTCGATAGGAGCTTCTTGCCGTGTGAGAATGTGATTCCAATAACCTCGGCCACAAAGGGCTATCTTCATGGTTCTAGCCCATAGAAGATAGTTTATGCCTTTAAGAGTAACCGGGCAGAGATTCTTCTTTTGTTCTTTGTCTTCCATTGATTTTTTTTTTTTGAAATTTCTTGGTTCGAAAGTTCAGATCTGGAAAAGTTTGAACCGAAGGAAAACGAGGAGCCGTTACCGAGAATATGTTGAGACTTATGTCTATAAATGTCGAAATGGACAAGGCTTTACCCGGCTGTACTCGGCCACCTAAGGTAATAGCCTTCTTGGTTCATCAAGAAAGCCAAACCAACTTGGACTCATCAAGAAGGCCAAGCCCACTTGGACTCATCAAGAAGGCCAAGCCCAAGTCAAACATATATGACCGTTGGAGGAGAGAAGGAGAAGTGCGCACACTTTGGACCATTGGACAATAGAGAGGTCGCTTTTTGAAATAGAGTCGTTGGGCTCTCTCTCTCTCTCTATATATATGTATCTCCTTCTCCATTGTTGTAACTTAAGCTCTTGGAGCTCTAATCTATGAAATAAGGAGGTGATTCCTCTCTTCATAATCTAAACAAATTCTCTTCATACTCTATCTTAATCTCTCTTAATCTTCCTTAATCTCTAAAGGACCAAGCTCATCACTTTGCTCCTAATCTCCATAACCGAAACTCTTACTCTCTATACTCAAAATCCAACATGGTATCAGAGCAAAGCTCTTGAGACCCATAGGTAAGTCGCTTCCGCCATTCTCCTTTCTTATTTCTTGCTTATAAACACAAAGATCTAGAGGAGGAAAAGAATGACCAAGATCCGAGTGGTTAAAACCCTTAAGATCTTGGTGAATCAATGCTCCTCTTAGGGAAGAGAACCATGATTCTTTTTCTCTTAATGAGTGAAGATACATGTTGAATCCAAGTTCCTTTCAAGAACAATCCAATCAAAACCGAATCATAGTGAGCATAGATTGAAAAATCTAGCTATATGATGTTTTTTTTTGGTTGAGTTGTTCTTTAAGATCTTTGTTTAAGCCGAAAGTTGTGGATGAGAACCATTGTTTCCTCACTCTTATGAGTTTAAAAGGAACCTTGATGAATCCAAAATCCATCTAACTTAGGCATTAGGCAATGACCAAGTATTCAAAGCATAAAGCTTGAAACTTGTGAGCTAAAGAGTGAGAGAACCATGCTCATTGATTCTTTAAGAACAATGCCTTGTTGAATCCGAAACTCTATGCTTTTCTTAAGATACAAAGATAAAAGGATGAGATCCATGATTCGCCATGAGCGATAAGTGTTGTATCCAAATCCGAAGGTATTTACTTCATCTTTGTAAGGCCGAAAGCAAAGAGGATGAGAACCATGGATTCCCCACTCTTATGAGTCCAAAGGGAACCATGTTGAATCCAAATCGGACTTTGCTTAGGCATTTTTAGACTATGAACAAGTATTCAAGAACAAAAACTTGAAACTTGTAAGTCAAAAGATTGTGAACCTTGTGTGCTCACTCTTATGAGTCCAAAGCCACTTGATGAATCCAAAACTCTTTCATTTTTGTTTGTGCTTTAACAAAGATCTTTGGAAGGGGAACCATGATCCGCTTAACTCCTAGTGAGTAAAGGACATGTTGAATCCAATTTCCTTGGTAAGTACAAGACAATCAAAACACATTCTTTGTTAGCATAAATCAATAAGATCTAGCTACATGATAGTTTTGGTTGTGTTGTTCTTTAAGATTATTGTATAAGCCGAGACTAGTTGATGAGAGTCATGGCTTTCCAACTCTTATGAGTTTAAAGGGACCTTTGATGAATCCAATACCATAAAGTCTCGGTTTAAAAGCATGTTTTGAGCATATAATGGTTTTCAAAAGGTTTTTTTAAAAGAATATATGCTCATTTTGTCCGAATTTCAAAAATCTCCAAGACAATGAAGATGATTAGTGGCGGTTGTGTAAGTGGAAACACAATAGGGAGATAAAGAGATTAGTAGCTACCTTGAGTCCTAAATATCTTTAAGATCATTAAGGAATCGGTTTTAGCCTCTATACTCTTCATCCTCTTCATACCCCACTAATGTATCCAAGTCTCGTTTCTTGCTTAAGTCTTAAATCACTAGTCTTTGTTTAGTAAAGTGATTTAAGACTTGGAAAGATCTAGGATCCTTGGTTTGCATATGTCTTAATACTTATTGCATTCAAACCTTGGTTAAATCCAAAAGATCTCCGTCTTAACAAAGGGTAAGGAACCAAGATCCGCTTGTGATTAAGCATATAAGGTCTTATGGGATCCAAACTCTCTTAGAGGGAAGTGAACCGAGCTTATTAAGTGTTATGAACACCAAGAGCTTGATGAATCCTTCAAAACCTCGGCTAACATAAGTTTAAAAGAGATCCATGACTACTTAAAAGGTGATACTTTTAAAGGTCATGATGAATCCAATTTTGGACTTATGGGGAAATGATTCATTACTTTAACATCTACATAAGATAAAATTGGAATGATGATCTATGTTTTATGTCATAAACCGCCTATAGGCATCTAAGTTTATGATACAAGATGAGTAACTAGCTATGAAAGTATTCAAGTTACAATGAATCTTGTTTGTGTGTTTCTAAGATCATGATCCGCCTTTGTGCTCTTAAGACCATGGTCCCTTTAAAGTCTAAATGGCAAGGAGCCATATTCAAAACTCTCTTGTGGTTAATCCTTACTTATGTGTAGGTAATAAGCAATGGAGAATCCTTATAAGGGAAGCCATAAACTCTATGATAGACTAATCGGTTAAGATGCTCTAAAGAGTACAATGACTTCTCCTTACGACCATCTATCCAAGGAACTATAAAAAGGGCCACTTCTAAAACTCTTTATAAGGATAAATGTCTTCTCCCAATGACCATCTACTCAAGGACTTAACCGAAAAAGGCCATTTCTAAACCCTCTTTACTCCCTTTATTTATATTATTAGATACTTGTCTAAGTGCTCATGTGTGCTTGAAATTGTTATATGCCTTAGATCACTTAGAAATTTGTTTGTCAATTTCAAAACTATAAGACCGAAACTTGAACTTGTTAAGGTGCATACTATACTCGGGTTTAATCAAAAGACATAGGGAACATCTTGAACTATTGTCTTAAACTCTTCCTTGCATTCTTGCTTGTACTTGTGAATGGTTAATCAATAGTTTGTAAATTGTTAAAGGTTATTATCTTGTGCCGGTTAGTCATGAAATTTAAATCAATTTTTGTCTTTGGTATGATGTAGGATCATCATGTCTAAGGATTGAAAGAGATCATCATGAAAACCCCCTAAGCATAAAGAAGTAACAAAGAAGTGCTAAAGAGAAAAAGAAGTAAAGAGAAGAATGAAAGAAGCCATGAATGGTGTCCGAAGGAAAAGATGAGAAACCTTTCTCATGAAGCTTGTGAAGAACAAAGCCGAGAAAGGGAAATAGTTCATGCCTTCCATCTTAATCATGAAGGGGGGAGAAGAAGTGTTAAATCACACAACTCATCATGATCAAATGGAAGCGAATCACTCGGCCAAGTATCAAGAAGAACAAGCCGAGTCAAACCAAAGTATCAAGAAGGACTAAGCCGCCACAATCAACCAATCCATCTCGGCTTAAGTACCTACAAGATACAAGGCCAAAGTCTCATTGAAGCAAAGAAGAACCACAACTAGCTAAAGACACTTGAAGGAAGATCATAACTTGCTCAAGGAGTCTAAGAGCCTTCATCAATCACTCGGTAAAGCTTCTACAAAGAAGCAAGACAAACCCGTCCATACCATCAACACTAGGCTCGGTCAAGTTCCTAGCAACGACAAAACCGAGCCATCCATGTCCTAGAAAGAGACCGATGAATCAACATGACCAATCGGCTCTACTCACTATCGGCCAAAACAACTACCAAGTGCAAGGCCTAATCTTGTTACTCGGCTTATGCATCTATCAAGAGATAAGCCAAAATACTCCGACAAATCCTTGTTCCAACCGCACAAAGAAGAAAGCAAGACTTCAAGAAGAAGCCAAAGCTCAAACCTAGATGCGACTACAAGGACAAGTCATTCCTCTACAAACCAAAGGCTGTCCCTTAAACCTTCACTCTCTTCATTATGATTAGCTTAGTCATAGAACTAGAGCTGCATCACATAATCTTGCTTAGTTCTTGATGAATCTAATCATTGCCCTTGTTAAAAGTTGCTTAAAGCCTATGTGAAATCATTTGAAATTTGTTAAAGGACTTAGGTTTAATAGCAAAATTACTCATTGGTTCATTATGTTGCATCTAGACTTAAGCTTCTTATGTGCATTTCTATCTAAGCGTATCAAGTTAACCCTTTCACTAAGCTTTACATCTTTCTTGAATCCTTGAAGGTTAAAAGAAGTGAGAGCCAAGTGATCATTCTCGGTTGCTTGAATGACAAGAAGAATGCCATCAAGGAGAAATCAAGAGAAGAAAGGAGGAAGCCATAAGTGTTCGGTCAAATCCATCCACACCCAAGCTTGTGAAGAACAAAGCCGTGGATAGGAATCAAATCAAAGTCTCACACCAAAGTTTGTGAAGAACAAACCGTGAAGACCAAATCAAGTATCCAAAGAACCCTCATTGAAGAACACGGCAAAGTCAAGAAGATCAAACCGGTTCTATCTTAAGGGGGAGTTTCGGCCAAGTCAAGAAGATAAAGGCCAAGATTAAGAAGACCCCCTATTGCAAAGACTTACACTCTTTTTCCTTAAACGTGGTTTTATCCCAAGTGGTTTTCCCGTTTAAAGGTTTTAATGAGGTTTGTCTAAGCGATGTCCAATCTTAGCCATTGCATCCGGCTAAGCTTGAGGGGGAGTGTTGAGACTTATGTCTATAAATGTCGAAATGGACAAGGCTTTACCCGGCTGTACTCGGCCACCTAAGGTAATAGCCTTCTTGGTTCATCAAGAAAGCCAAACCAACTTGGACTCATCAAGAAGGCCAAGCCCACTTGGACTCATCAAGAAGGCCAAGCCCAAGTCAAACATATATGACCGTTGGAGGAGAGAAGGAGAAGTGCGCACACTTTGGACCATTGGACAATAGAGAGGTCCCTTTTTGAAATAGAGCCGTTGGGCTCTCTCTCTCTCTATATATGTATCTCCTTCTCCATTGTTGTAACTTAAGCTCTTGGAGCTCTAATCTATGAAATAAGGAGGTGATTCCTCTCTTCATAATCTAAACAAATTCTCTTCATACTCTATCTTAATCTCTCTTAATCTTCCTTAATCTCTAAAGGACCAAGCTCATCACTTTGCTCCTAATCTCCATAACCGAAACTCTTACTCTCTATACTCAAAATCCAACAGAATAGTTATCGAGAGTGCTCGGTATCGAGAATGCCCGGTATCGAGAATGCTCGGTGTCTAGAATGCTCGGTGTCGAGAAATTTGTAACCGAGAGATTTGTGGCCGAGAGTGGCCGAGAGTTTTGTGCGGAAGCGAAATAGGTTCAGGAGCAAGGTTGCTCTGATACCATGTTAGATTTTGATAAGATTTAGGTGTGTTTTAAGAGTTTGTGTTCTTGAGTTCTATGAAGAACATCAAGAACAAGAGAGAGAGAGTAATGAGAGAGAGTGTTTGATCCGAATAGATTTCATTAAGATTGGATAAAGATTGTTTACAAAGGATAGGAATATAAATAAACTAATCGCCCAAAATGGCATCTTAGGAATATGCTATAAACGTCCCTATCGCCTTTGTTAGCCGCGCCACCTTAACTTGGTTCGTGACTTGAGTAGGCTACACGCGCCTTAAGTCACACACGTGACCGTACGGATGCCAAGCTTACCAACGGCTCTTTTGCAACGGCTAGATTGTTTCTAGATCCTTCTTCTTGTCCACTTACCAACGGTAACAAGAGTCTTTGTCTTGATGAACAAGGATGTTCGGACAAAGCCTAGACCTCTTCAACTTTTATCTTGTATCGGTCACTCTTAGGACGATACATCTTCTCGGTACAACTTCCTTTAACTATATCGGTCATGGTTGACCGATATACTTAACCGATATACTAAGTGTTAACCACTTCAATATTCATAAGTTCGTCAAACTAGTACAAAGCTCATTGAGACACTTATAAGCACTCATGTTGCATGAAACTTGGTTTAGAGTCCTAGAACCACGTTGTTAGATGTTTCATAAGTTCGTCAAACATGTACAAAGCTCATTGAAACACTTATAAGCACTCATGTTGCATGAAACTTGGGTTAGAGTCCTAGAAACGCGTTGTTAGATGTTTCATAACTTCGTCAAACTAGTACAAACCTCATTGAGACACTTATAAGCACTCATGTTGCATCAAACTTGGTTTAGAGTCCTAGAAACGCATTGTTAGATGTTTCATAAGTTCGTCAAACTAGTACAAAGCCCATTGAGACACTTATAAGCATCCATGTTGCATGAAACTTGGTTTAGAGTCCTAGAAATGCGTTGTTAGAAGTTTCATAAGTTCGTCAAACTAGTACAAAGCTCATTGAGACACATATAAGCACTCATGTTGCATGAAACTTGGTTTAGAGTCCTAGAACCGCGTTGTTAGATGTTTCATAAGTTCGTCAAACTTGTACAAAGCTCATTGAGACACTTATAAGCACTCATGTTGTATGAAACTTGGTTTAGAGTCCTAGAACCCGCGTTGTTAGATGTTTCATATATTCGTCAAACTAGTCAAAAGCTCATTGAGACACTTATAAGCACTCATGTTGCATGAAACTTAGTTTAGAGTCCTAGAAACCGCGTTGTTAGATGTTTCATAAGTTCGTCAAACTAGTACAAAGCTCATTGAGACACTTATAAGCACTCATGTTGCATGAAACTTTGTTTAGAGTCCTAGAAACGCGTTGTTAGATGTTTCATAAGTTCGTCAAACTTGTACAAAGCTCATTGAGACACTTATAAGCACTCATGTTGTATGAAACTTGGTTTAGAGTCCTAGAAACGTGTTGTTAGTCGTTTCATAAGTTCGTCAAACTAGTACAACGCTCATTGAGCCACTTATAAGCACTCATGTTGAATGAAACTTGGTTTAGAGTCCTAGAAACGCGTTGTTAGATGTTTCATAAGTTCGCCAAGCTAATACAAAGCTCATTGAGACACTTATAAGCACTCATGTTGCATGAAACTTGTTTTAGAGTCCTAGAAACGCTTTGTTAGATGTTTCATAACTTCGTAAAACTTGTACAAAGCTCATTGAGACGCTTATAAGCACTCATGTTGCATGAAACTTGGTTTAGAGTGCTAGAAACCGCGTTGTTAGATGTTTCATAAGTTCGTCAAACCAGTACAATGCTCATTGAGACACTTATAAGCACTCATGTTGCATGAAACTTGGTTTAGAGTCTTAGAAACCGCGTTGTTAGATGTTTCATAAGTTCGTCAAACCAGTACAATGCTCATTGAGACACTTATAAGCACTCATGTTGCATGAAACTTCGTTTAGAGTCCTAGAAACCGCGTTGTTAGATGTTTCATAAGTTCGTCAAACTAGTACAAAGCTCATTGAGACACATATAAGCACTCATGTTGCATGAAAATTGGTTTAGAGTCCTAGAAACGCGTTGTTAGATGTTTCATAAGTTCGTTAAAAAAGTACAAAGCTCATTGAGACACTTATAAGCACTCATGTTGCATTAAACTTGGTTTAGAGTCCTAGAAACGCGTTGTTAGATGTTTCATAAGTTCGTAAAACTTGTACAAAGCTCATTAAGACACTTATAAGCACTCATGTGGAATGAAACTTGGTTTAGAGTCCTAGAAACCGCGTTGTTAGATGTTTCATAAGTTCGTCAAACTTGTACAAAGCTCATTTAGACACTTATAAGCACTCATGTTGCATGAAACTTCGTTTAGAGTCTTAGAAACCGTGTTGTTAGATGTTTCATAAGTTCGTCGAACTAGTAAAAAGCTTATTGAGACACTTATAAGCACTCATGTTGCATGAAACTTCGTTTAGAGTCTTAGAAACCGCGTTTTTAGATGTTTCATAAGTTCGTCAAACTAGTACAAAGGTCATTGAGACACATATAAGCACTCATGTTGCATGAAACTTGGTTTAGAGTCCTAGAAACGCGTTGTTAGATGTTTCATGAGTTCGTCAAACTAGTACAAAGCTCATTGAGACACTTATAAGCATTCATGTTGCATGAAACTTGGTTTAGAGTCCTAGAAACGCGTTGTTAGATGTTTCATAAGTTCGTCAAACTTTTACAAAGCTCGTTGAGACACTTATAAGCACTCATGTTGCATGAAACTTCGTTTAGAGTCTTAGAAACCGTGTTGTTAGATGTTTCATAAGTTCGTCGAACTAGTAAAACGCTCATTGAGACACTTATAAGCACTCATGTTGCATGAAACTTCGTTTAGAGTCTTAGAAACCGCGTTTTTAGATGTTTCATAAGTTCGTCAAACTAGTACAAAGCTCATTGAGACACATATAAGCACTCATGTTGCATGAAACTTGGTTTAGAGTCCTAGAAACGGGTTGTTAGAAGTTTCAAAAGTTCGTCAAACTAGTACAAACCTCATTGAGACACTTATAAACATTCATGTTGCATGAAACTTGGTTTAGAGTCCTAGAAACGCGTTGTTAGGCGTTTCATAAGTTCGTAAAACTAGTACAAAGCTCATTGACCCACTTATAAGCACTCATGTTGAATGAAACTTGGTTTAGAGTCCTAGAAACGCGTTGTTAGATGTTTCATAACTTAGTCAAACTAGTACAAACCTCATTGAGACACTTATAAGCACTCATGTTGCATGAAACTTGGTTTAGAGTCCTAGAAACGCATTGTTAGATGTTTCATAAGTTCGTCAAACTAGTACAAAGCTCATTGAGACACTTATAAGCACTCATGTTGCATGAAACTTGGTTTAGAGTCCTAGAAATGCTTTGTTTGAAGTTTCATAAGTTCGTCAAACTAGTACAAAGCTCATTGAGACACATATAAGCACTCATGTTACATGAAACTTGGTTTAGAGTCCTAGAAACGCGTTGTTAGATGTTTCATAAGTTCGTCAAACTTGTACAAAGCTCATTGAGACACTTATAAGCACTCATGTTGTATGAAACTTGGTTTAGAGTCCTAGAACCCGCGTTGTTAGATGTTTCATATATTCGTCAAACTAGTCAAAAGTTCATTGAGACACTTATAAGCACTCATGTTGCATGAAACTTAGTTTAGAGTCCTAGAAACCGCGTTGTTAGATGTTTCATAAGTTCGTCAAACTAGTACAAAGCTCATTGAGACACTTATAAGCACTCATGTTGCATGAAACTTGGTTTAGAGTCCTAAAAACGCGTTGTTAGATGTTTCATAAGTTCGTCAAACTTGTACAAAGCTCATTGAGACACTTATAAGCACTCATGTTGTATGAAACTTGGTTTAGAGTCCTAGAAACGCGTTGTTAGACGTTTCATAAGTTCGCCAAACTTGTACAAATCTCATTGAGACACTTATAAGCACTCATGTTGTATGAAACTTGGTTTAGAGTCCTAGAAATGCATTGTTAAATGTTTCATAAGTTCGTCAAACTAGTACAAAGCTCATTGAGACACTTATAAGCACTCATGTTGCATGACACTTGGTTTAGAGTCCTAGAAACGCGTTGTTAGATGTTTCATAAGTTCGTCAAACTTTTACAAAGCTCGTTGAGGCAATTATAAGCACTCATGTTGCATGAAACATGGTTTAGAGTCCTAGAAACGTGTTGTTAGATTTTTCATAAGTTCGTCAAACAAGTATAAAGCTCATTGAGACACTTATAAGCACTCATGTTGCATGAAACTTGGTTTAGAGTCCTAGAAACGCGTTGTTAGATGTTTCATGAATTCGTCAAACTAGTACAAAGCTCATTGAGACACTTATAAGCACTCATGTTGTATGAAACTTTGTTTAGAGTCCTAGAAACTCATTGTTAAATGTTTCATACGTTCGTCAAACTAGTACAAAGCTCATTGCGACACTTATAAGCACTCATGTTGCATGAAACTTTGTTTAGAGTCCTAGAAACGTGTTGTTAGATGTTTCATAAGTTCGTCAAACTAGTACAAAGCTCATTTAGACACTTATAAGCACTCATGTTGCATGAAACTTCGTTTAGAGTCTTAGAAACCGCGTTGTTAGATGTTTCATAAGTTCGTCGAACTAGTAAAAAGCTCATTGAGACACTTATAAGCACTCATGTTGCATGAAACTTCGTTTAGAGTCTTAGAAACCGCGTTTTTAGATGTTTCATAAGGTCGTGAAACTAGTACAAAGGTCATTGAGACACATATAAGCACTCATGTTGCATGAAACTTGGTTTAGAGTCCTAGAAACGCGTTGTTAGATGTTTCAAAAGTTCGTCAAACTAGTACAAACCTCATTGAGACACTTATAAACATTCATGTTGCATGAAACTTGGTTTAGAGTCCTAGAAACGTGTTGTTAGATTTTTCGTAAGTTCGTCAAACAAGTATAAAGCTCATTGAGACACTTATAAGCACTCATGTTGCATGAAACTTGGTTTAGAGTCCTAGAAACGCGTTGTTAGATGTTTCATGAATTCGTCAAACTAGTACAAAGCTCATTGAGACACTTATAAGCACTCATGTTGTATGAAACTTTGTTTAGAGTCCCAGAAACGCATTGTTAAATGTTTCATAAGTTCTTCAAACTAGTATAAAGCTCATTGAGACACTTATAAGCACTCATGTTGCATGAAACTTAGTTTAGAGTTCTAGAAACGCGTTGTTAGATGTTTCATAAGTTCGTCAAACTAGTACAAAGCTCATTGAGACACTTATAAGCACTCATGTTGAATGAAACTTGGTTTAGAGTCCTAGAAACGCGTTGTTAGATGTTTCATAAGTTCGTCAAACTTGTACAAAGCTCATTTAGACACTTATAAGCACTCATGTTTCATGAAACTTCGTTTAGAGTCTTAGAAACCGCGTTGTTAGATGTTTCATAAGTTCGTCGAACTAGTAAAAAGCTCATTGAGACACTTATAAGCACTCATGTTGCATGAAACTTCGTTTAGAGTCTTAGAAACCGCGTTTTTAGATGTTTCATAAGTTCGTCAAACTAGTACAAAGGTCATTGAGACACATATAAGCACTCATGTTGCATGAAACTTGGTTTAGAGTCCTAGAAACGCGTTGTTAGATGTTTCAAAAAATCGTCAAACTAGTACAAACCTCATTGAGACACTTATAAACATTCATGTTGCATGAAACTTGGTATAGAGTCCTAGAAACGCGTTGTTAGTCGTTTCATCAGTTCGTAAAACTAGTACAAAGCTCATTGAGCCACATATAAGCACTCATGTTGAATGAAACTTGGTTTAGAGTCCTAGAAACGCGTTGTTAGATGTTTCATAAGTTCGTAACACTTGTACAAAGCTCATTGAGACACTTATAAGCACTCATGTTGTATGAAACTTGTTTTAGAGTCCTAGAAACGCATTGTTAAATGTTTCATAAGTTCGTCAAACTAGTACAAAGCTCATTGAGACACTTATAAACACTCATGTTGTATGAAACTTGGTTTAGAGTCCTAGAAACGCATTGTTAAATGTTTCATAAGTTCGTCAAACTAGTACAAAGCTCATTGAGACACTTATAAGCACTCATGTTGCATGAAACTTGGTTTAGAGTCCTAGAAACGCGTTGTTAGATGTTTCATAAGTTCGTCAAACTTTTACAAAGCTCGTTGAGGCAATTATAAGCACTCATGTTGCATGAAACATGGTTTAGAGTCCTAGAAACGTGTTGTTAGATGTTTCATAAGTTCGTCAAACAAGTACAAAGCTCATTGAGACACTTATAAGCACTCATGTTGCACGAAACTTGGTTTAGAGTCCTAGAAACGCGTTTTTAGATGTTTCATGAATTCGTCAAACTAGTACAAAGCTCATTGAGACACTTATAAGCACTCATGTTGCATGAAACTTGGTTTAGAGTCCTAGAAACGCGTTGTTAGATGTTTCATGAATTCGTCAAACTAGTACAAAGCTCATTGAGACACTTATAAGCACTCATGTTGCATGAAACTTTGTTTAGAGTCCTAGAAACGCGTTGTTAGATGTTTCATAAGTTCGTCAAACTAGTAAAAAGCTCATTGAGACACTTATAAGCACTCATGTTGAATGAAACTTGGTTTAGAGTCCTAGAAACGTGTTGTTAGATGTTTCATAAGTTCGTCAAACTTGTACAAAGCTCATTTAGACACTTATAAGCACTCATGTTGCATGAAACTTCGTTTAGAGTTTAGAAAACGAGTCTTAGATGTTTCATAAGTTCGTCGAACTAGTAAAAAGCTCATTGAGACACTTATAAGCACTCATGTTGCATGAAACTTCGTTTAGAGTATTAGAAACCGCGTTTTTAGATGTTTCATAAGTTCGTCAAACTAGTACAAAGTTTATTGAGACACATATAAGCACTCATGTTGCATGAAACTTGGTTTAGAGTCCTAGAAACGCGTTGTTAGATGTTTCAAAAGTTCGTCAAACTAGTACAAACCTCATTGAGACACTTATAAACATTCATGTTGCATGAAACTTGGTTTAGAGTCCTAGAAACGCGTTGTTAGTCGTTTCATAAGTTCGTAAAACTAGTACAAAGCTCATTGAGCCACTTATAAGCACTCATATTGAATGAAACTTGGTTTAGAGTCCTAGAAACGTGTTGTTAGATGTTTCATATGTTCGTAACACTTGTACAAAGCTCATTGAGACACTTATAAGCACTCATGTTGTATGAAACTTGTTTTAGAGTCCTAGAAACGCATTGTTAAATGTTTCATAAGTTCGTCAAACTAGTACAAAGCTCATTGAGACACTTATAAGCACTCATGTTGTATGAAACTTGGTTTAGAGTCCTAGAAACGCATTGTTAAATGTTTCATAAGTTCGTCAAACTAGAACAAAGCTCATTGAGACACTTATAAGCACTCATGTTGCATGAAACTTGGTTTAGAGTCCTAGAAAGGCGTTGTTAGATGTTTCATAACTTCGTCAAACTTTTACAAAGCTCGTTGAGGCAATTATAAGCACTCATGTTGCATGAAACATGATTTAGAGTCCTAGAAACGTGTTGTTAGATGTTTCATAAGTTCGTCAAACAAGTACAAAGCTCATTGAGACACTTATAAGCACTCATGTTGCATGAAACTTGGTTTAGAGTCCTAGAAACGCGTTGTTAGATGTTTCATGAATTCGTCAAACTAGTACAAAGCTCATTGAGACACTTATAAGCACTCATGTTGTATGAAACTTTGTTTAGAGTCCTAGAAACGCATTGTTAAATGTTTCATAAGTTCGTCAAACTAGTACAAAGCTCATTGAGACATTTATAAGCACTCATGTTGCATGAAACTTTGTTTAGAGTCCTAGAAACGCGTTGTTAGATGTTTCATAAGTTCGTCAAACTAGTACAAAGCTCATTGAGACACTTATAAGCACTCATGTTGAATGAAACTTGGTTTAGAGTCCTCGAAACGCGTTGTTAGATGTTTCATAAGTTCGTCAAACTTGTACAAAGCTCATTTAGACACTTATAAGCACTCATGTTGCATGAAACTTCGTTTCGAGTCTTAGAAACCGCGTTGTTAGATGTTTCATAAGTTCGTCGAACTAGTAAAAAGCTCATTGAGACACTTATAAGCACTCATGTTGCATGAAACTTCGTTTAGAGTCTTAGAAACCGCGTTTTTAGATGTTTCATAAGTTCGTCAAACTAGTACAAAGGTCATTGAGACACATATAAGCACTCATGTTGCATGAAACTTGGTTTAGAGTCCTAGAAACGCGTTGTTAGATGTTTCAAAAGTTCGTCAAACTAGTACAAACCTCATTGAGACACTTATAAACATTCATGTTGCATGAAACTTGGTTTAGAGTCCTAGAAACGCGTTGTTAGTCGTTTCATAAGTTCGTAAAACTAGTACAAAGCTCATTGAGCCACTTATAAGCACTCATGTTGAATGAAACTTGGTTTAGAGTCCTAGAAACGCGTTGTTAGATGTTTCATAAGTTCGTAACACTTGTACAAAGCTCATTGAGACACTTCTAAGCACTCATGTTGTATGAAACTTGGTTTAGAGTCCTAGAAACGCATTGTTAAATGTTTCATAAGTTCGTCATACTAGTACAAAGCTCATTGAGACACTTATAAGCACTCATGTTGCATGAAACATGGTTTAGATTCCTAGAACCAGGTTGTTAGATGTTTCATAAGTTCGTCAAACATGTACAAAGCTCATTGAGACACTTATAAGCACTCATGTTGCATGAAACTTGGTTTAGAGTCCTAGAAACGCGTTGTTAGATGTTTCAAAAGTTCGTCAAACTAGTACAAACCTCATTGAGACACTTATAAACATTCATGTTGCATGAAACTTAGTTTAGAGTCCTAGAAACGCGTTGTTAGTCGTTTCATAAGTTCGTAAAACTAGTACAAAGCTCATTGAGCCACTTATAAGCACTCATATTGAATGAAACTTGGTTTAGAGTCCTAGAAACGTGTTGTTAGATGTTTCATAAGTTCGTAACACTTGTAGAAAGCTCATTGAGACACTTATAAGCACTCATGTTGTATGAAACTTGTTTTAGAGTCTTAGAAACGCATTGTTAAATGTTTCATAAGTTCGTCAAACTAGTACAAAGCTCATTGAGACACTTATAAGCACTCATGTTGTATGAAACTTGGTTTAGAGTCCTAGAAACGCATTGTTAAATGTTTCATAAGTTCGTCAAACTAGTACAAAGCTCATTGAGACACTTATAAGCACTCATGTTGCATGAAACTTGGTTTAGAGTCCTAGAAACGCGTTGTTAGATGTTTCATAACTTCGTCAAACTTTTACAAAGCTCGTTGAGGCAATTATAAGCACTCATGTTGCATGAAACATGGTTTAGAGTCCTAGAAACGTGTTGTTAGATGTTTCATAAGTTCGTCAAACAAGTACAAAGCTCATTGAGACACTTATAAGCACTCATGTTGCTTGAAACTTGGTTTAGAGTCCTAGAAACGCGTTGTTAGATGTTTCATGAATTCGTCAAACTAGTACAAAGCTCATTGAGACACTTATAAGCACTCATGTTGTATGAAACTTGGTTTAGAGTCCTAGAAACGCATTGTTAAATGTTTCATAAGTTCGTCAAACTAGTACAAAGCTCATTGAGACATTTATAAGCACTCATGTTGCATGAAACTTGGTTTAGAGTCCTAGAAACGCGTTGTTAGTTGTTTCATAAGTTCGTCAAACTAGTACAAAGCTCATTGAGACACTTATAAGCACTCATGTTGAATGAAATTTGGTTTAGAGTCCTAGAAACGCGTTGTTAGATGTTTCATAAGTTCGTCAAACTTGTACAAAGCTCATTTAGACACTTATAAGCACTCATGTTGCATGAAACTTCGTTTAGAGTCTTAGAAACCGCGTTGTTAGATGTTTCATAAGTTCGTCGAACTAGTAAAAAGCTCATTGAGACACTTATAAGCACTCATGTTGCATGAAACTTCGATTAGAGTCTTAGAAACCGCGTTTTTAGATGTTTCATAAGTTCGTCAAACTAGTACAAAGGTCATTGAGACACTTATAAGCACTCATGTTGTATGAAACTTGTTTTAGAGTCCTAGAAACGCATTGTTAAATGTTTCATAAGTTCGTCAAACTAGTACAAAGCTCATTGAAACACTTATAAGCACTCATGTTGTATGAAACTTGGTTTAGAGTCCTAGAAACGCATTGTTAAATGTTTCATAGGTTCGTCAAACTAGTACAAAGCTCATTGAGACACTTATAAGCACTCATGTTCCATGAAACTTGGTTTGGAGTCCTAGAAACGCGTTGTTAGATGTTTCATAACTTCGTCAAACTTTTACAAAGCTCGTTGAGGCAATTATAAGCACTCATGTTGCATGAAACATGGTTTAGAGTCCTAGAAACGTGTTGTTAGATGTTTCATAAGTTCGTCAAACAAGTACAAACCTCATTGAGACACTTATAAGCACTCATGTTGCATGAAACTTGGTTTAGAGTCCTAGAAACGCGTTGTTAGATGTTTCATGAATTCGTCAAACTAGTACAAAGCTCATTGAGACACTTATAAGCACTCATGTTGTATGAAACTTTGTTTAGAGTCCTAGAAACGCATTGTTAAATGTTTCATAAGTTCGTCAAACTAGTACAAAGCTCATTGAGACACTTATCAGCACTCATGTTGCATGAAACTTTGTTTAGAGTCCTAGAAACGTGTTGTTAGATGTTTCATAAGTTTGTCAAACTAGTACAAAGCTCATTGAGACACTTATAAGCACTCATGTTGAATGAAACTTGGTTTAGAGTCCTCGAAACGCGTTGTTAGATGTTTCATAAGTTCGTCAAACTTGTACAAAGCTCATTTAGACACTTATAAGCACTCATGTTGCATGAAACTTCGTTTAGAGTCTTAGAAACCGCGTTGTTAGATGTTTCATAAGTTCGTCGAACTAGTAAAAAGCTCATTGAGACACTTATAAGCACTCATGTTGCATGAAACTTCGTTTAGAGTCTTAGAAACCGCGTTTTTAGATGTTTCATAAGTTCGTCAAACTAGTACAAAGGTCATTGAGACACATATAAGCACTCATGTTGCATGAAACTTGGTTTAGAATCCTAGAAACGCGTTGTTAGATGTTTCAAAAGTTCGTCAAACTAGTACAAACCTCATTGAGACACTTATAAACATTCATGTTGCATGAAACTTGGTTTAGAGTCCTAGAAACGCGTTGTTAGTCGTTTCATAAGTTCGTTAAACTAGTACAAAGCTCATTGAGCCACTTATAAGCACTCATGTTGAATGAAACTTGGTTTAGAGTCCTAGAAACGCGTTGTTAGATGTTTCATAAGTTCGTAACACTTGTACAAAGCTCATTGAGACACTTATAAGCACTCATGTTGTATGAAACTAGGTTTAGAGTCCTAGAAACGCATTGTTAAATGTTTCATAAGTTCGTCAAACTAGTACAAAGCTCATTGAGACACTTATAAGCACTCATGTTGCATGAAACATGGTTTAGAGTCCTAGAACCACGTTGTTAGATGTTTCATAAGTTCGTCAAACAATTACAAAGCTCATTGAGACACTTATAAGCACTCATGTTGCAAGAAACTTGGTTTAGAGTCCTAGAAACGTGTTGTTAGATGTTTCAAAAGTTCGTCAAACTTTTACAAAGCTCGTTGAGGTAATTATAAGCACTCATGTTGCAGGAAACATGGTTTAGAGTCCTCGAAACGTGTTGTTAGATGTTTCATAAGTTCGTCAAACAAGTACAAAGCTCATTGAGACACTTATAAGCACTCATGTTGCATGAAACTTGGTTTATAGTCCTAGAAACGCGTTGTTAGATGTTTCATGAATTCGTCAAACTAGTAAAAAGCTCATTGAGACACTTATAAGCACTCATGTTGTATGAAACTTGGTTTAGAGTCCTAGAAACGCATTGTTAAATGTTTCATAAGTTCGTCAAACTAGTACAAAGCTCATTGAGACACTTATAAGCACTCATGTTGCATGAAACTTGGTTTAGAGTCCTAGAAACGCGTTGTTAGATGTTTCATAAGGTCGTCAAACTAGTACAAAGCTCATTGAGACACTTATAAGCACTCATGTTGAATGAAACATGGTTTAGAGTCCTAGAAACGTGTTGTTAGATGTTTCATAAGTTCGTCAAACTAGTACAAAGCTCATTGAGACACTTATAAGCACTCATGTTGCATGAAACTTCGTTTAGAGTCTTAGAAACCGCGTTTTTAGATGGTTCATAAGTTCGTCAAACTAGTACAAAGGTCATTGAGACACATATAAGCACTCATGTTGTATGAAACTTGGTTTAGAGTCCTAGAAACGCGTTGTTAGATGTTTCAAAAGTTCGTCAAACTAGTACAAACCTCATTGAGACACTTATAAACATTCATGTTGCTTGAAAATTGGTTTAGAGTCCTACAAACGCGTTGTTAGTCGTTTCATAATTTGGTAAAACTAGTACAAAGCTCATTGAGCCACTTATAAGCACTCATGTTGAATGAAACTTGGTTTAGAGTCCTAGAAACGCGTTGTTAGATATTTCATAAGTTCGTAACACTTGTACAAAGCTCATTGAGACACTTATAAGCACTCATGTTGTATGAAACTTGGTTTAGAGTCCTAGAAACGCATTGTTAAATGTTTCATAAGTTCGTCAAACTAGTACAAAGCTCATTGAGACATTTATAAGCACTCATGTTGCATGAAACTTGGTTTACAGTCCTAGAACCACGTTGTTAGATGTTTCATAAGTTCGTCAAACATGTACAAAGCTCATTGAGACACTTATAAGCACTCATGTTGCATGAAACTTGGGTTAGAGTCCTAGAAACGCGTTATTAGATGTTTCATAACTTCGTCAAACTAGTACAAAGCTCATTGAGACACTTATAAGCACTCATGTTGCATGAAACTTGGTTTAGAGTCCTAGAAACGCGTTGTTAGATGTTTCATAAGTTCGTCAAACTAGTACAAAGCTCATTGAGACACTTATAAGCACTCATGTTGCATGAAACTTGGTTTAGAGTCCTAGAAACGCGTTGTTAGTCGTTTCATAAGTTCGTAAAACTAGTACAAAGCTCATTGAGCCACTTATAAGCACTCATGTTGAATGAAACTTGGTTTAGAGTCCTAGAAACGCGTTGTTAGATGTTTCATAAGTTCGTAACACTTGTACAAAGCTCATTGAGACACTTATAAGCACTCATGTTGTATGAAACTTGGTTTAGAGTCCTAGAAACGCATTGTTAAAAGTTTCATAAGTTCGTCAAAATAGTACAAAGCTAATTGAGACACTTATAAGCACTCATGTTGCATGAAACTTGGTTTAGAATCCTAGAAACGCGTTGTTAGACGTTTCATAAATTCGTAAAACTAGTACAAAGCTCATTGAGACACTTATAAGCACTCATATTGAATGAAACTTGGTTTAGAGTCCTAGAAAGGCGTTGTTAGATGTTTCATAAGTTCGTAAAACTTGTACAAATCTCATTGAGACACTTATAAGCACTCATGTTGCATGAAACTTGGTTTTAGAGTCTTAGAAACCGCGTTGTTAGATGTTTCATAAGTTCTTCAAACTAGTACAAAGCTCATTGAGACACTTATAAGCACTCATGTTGCATGAAACTTGGTTTAGAGTCCTAGAAACGCGTTGTTAGATGTTTCATAAGTTCGTCAAACTAGTACAAAGCTCATTGAGACACTTATAAGCACTCATGTTGAATGAAACTTGGTTTAGAGTCCTAGAAACACGTTGTTAGATGTTTCATAAGTTCGTCAAACTTGTAGAAAGCTCATTTAGACACTTATAAGCACTCATGTTGCATGAAACTTCGTTTAGAGTCTTAGAAACCGCGTTGTTAGATGTTTCATAAGTTCGTCGAACTAGTAAAAAGCTCATTGAGACACTTATAAGCACTCATGTTGCATGAAACTTCGTTTAGAGTCTTAGAAACCGCGTTTTTAGATGTTTCATAAGTTCGTCAAACTAGTACAAAGGTCATTGAGACACATATAAGCACTCATGTTGCATGAAACTTGGTTTAGAGTCCTAGAAACGCGTTGTTAGATGTTTCAAAAGTTCGTCAAACTAGTACAAACCTCATTGAGACACTTATAAACATTCATGTTGCATGAAACTTGGTTTAGAGTACTAGAAACGCGTTGTTAGTCGTTTCATAAGTTCGTAAAACTAGTACAAAGCTCATTGAGCCACTAATAAGCACTCATGTTGAATGAAACTTGGTTTAGAGTCCTAGAAACGCGTTGTTAGATGTTTCATAAGTTCGTAACACTTGTACAAAGCTCATTGAGACACTTATAAGAACTCATGTTGTATGAAACTTGGTTTAGAGTCCTAGAAACGCATTGTTAAATGTTTCATAAGTTCGTCAAACTAGTACAAAGCTCATTGAGACACTTATAAGCACTCATGTTGTATGAAACTTGGTTTAGAGTCCTAGAAACGCATTGTTAAATGTTTCATAAGTTCGTCAAACTAGTACAAAGCTCATTGAGACACTTATAAGCACTCATGTTGCATGAAACTTGGTGTAGAGTCCTAGAAACGCGTTGTTAGATGTTTAATAAGTTCGTCAAACTTTTACAAAGCTCGTTGAGGCAATTATAAGCACTCATGTTGCATGAAACATGGTTTAGAGTCCTAGAAACGTGTTGTTAGATGTTTCATAAGTTCGTCAAACAAGTACAAAGCTCATTGAGACACTTATAAGCACTCATGTTGCATGAAACCTGGTTTAGAGTCCTAGAAACGCGTTGTTAGATGTTTCATGAATTCGTCAAACTAGTACAAAGCTCATTGAGACATTTATAAGCACTCATGTTGTATGAAACTTGGTTTAGAGTCCTAGAAACGCATTGTTAAATGTTTCATAAGTTCGTCAAACTAGTACAAAACTCATTGAGACATTTATAAGCACTCATGTTGCATGAAACTTGGTTTAGAGAACTAGAAACGCGTTGTTAGATGTTTCATAAGTTCGTCAAACTAGTACAAAGCTCATTGAGACACTTATAAGCACTCATGTTGAATGAAACTTGGTTTAGAGTCCTAGAAACGCGTTGTTATATGTTTCATAAGTTCGTCAAACTTGTACAAAGCTCATTTAGACACTTATAAGCACTCATGTTGCATGAAACTTCGTTTAGAGTCTTAGAAACCGCGTTGTTAGATGTTTCATAAGTTCGTCGAACTAGTAAAAAGCTCATTGAGACACATGATTAGTAGTCCAAATCTTATGAAAAATATCAAACCAACTATAGGAAACGTGATAGTTGCAAATGGTGGTAAGGTACCGATTAAGGGTTTAGGTAAACTTAGGTTATTCAATAGAGATATGAATGCTCTTTATATGCCTACCTTTACCTCAAATCTCTTATCCGTTAAACGCATATCAACCGATTTGAATTGCAATGTTACGTTTGGTCCTAATAGTGTTATTTTTCAGGATATTGACTCTAAGAAAATCATTGGTAAGGGAAGCACCAAAGGGGATCTCTATGTGCTTGAAGGAAATCCAAGCTACCATCTATCTTATGCATTCAATTATGTCTTAGTAGAAGCTAATAACACCATATGGCATGCTAGATTAGACCATCCAAACTCTAAAGCTTTGAAATTGTTATTTCCAAATGTTTCCTTTGATAATAACTCTTGTGAATCTTGCATCCTTGGTAAACATTGTAGAACGGTTTTTCCAAATTCAAATAAAGTTTATGAATTATGTTTTGATTTGATCCACTCCGATGTATGGACATCACCATGCATCTCAAGAGAAAATCATAAATATTTTGTTACCTTTATAGATGAAAAATCAAAATACACATGGATTACCTTGTTAGCTTCTAAGGATAGAGTTCTTGATGCATTTAAAAACTTCCAAACATATGTCACTAATCATTATAATGCCAAGATCAAGTTTTTCAGGTCGGATAATGGTGGTGAATACATTAGTCATCCGTTTAAAGAGCACCTTGCCAAGCACGGCATCATTCACCAAACTAGCTGTCCGTATACACCTCAACAGAATGGCGTAGCCGAGAGAAAGAATAGGCACCTAATGGAAGTAGCTAGAGCTATCATGTTCTACACCAATCTGCCTAAACGGTTCTGGTCGGATGCTGTCATGACCGCATGCTACCTCATTAACCGGACACCAACACAAATCCTTCTAAACTCATCTCCATTTCAAATTTTAAACAAAGCCAATCCATATCTTGCTCACTTAAGGGTCTTTGGTTGTCTTTGCTTTGTGTTAATACCAGGAGAACAGAGAAACAAGCTTGATCCGAAGAGTATCAAGGCAATGTTCATTGGTTACTCCAACACACAGAAAGGGTACAAGTGCTATGTACCGGATACAAGAAGAGTGCTTGTATCAAGAGACGTGAGGTTTATAGAAGGGAAAGGGTACTATGAGGATAAAAATTGGGAGAGCATTAAGGATCTACCCAATTCAGCCTCGGATAGGGCCACATCTCTTCGGAAACTCATGGAAAGTCTTGGTATGAAACTAGGGGAAGAACCTAGTCAAGAAACGGACGTACAACCTCCTACCCATCTTGATCATGAGGGGGAGAGTGATGAAATGTCTACAAACAACAATGAGCAAGTGGAGCCGAACCAGAATCTCATGGAGAACAAGGTGAATCGAACCACATACTCATGGACAAACAACATCAAGTAGCCAAGAAGAAGATCACCATGACCAAGATATCCCGGTTGTGTTAAGAAGAAGTACAAGACAAAGGAGAGACCCATCCAATTGGGTAAACACCAGAGTCTACTTCAACAACAACGCCGTAGCCCATCCAATACAAGCTGTTTGCAACATGACAATTTTCCCTCTTGAGCATCAAGTGTTTCAGTGAAGATAGACTCTCATTGGATACCTAAGACTTATGAGGAAGCCATGGAGCATGAGGTTTGGATAGAGGCGATCGAAAGGAAGATCTAGCTATGGAAACCAATGATACTTGGTATGAAACAGAGCTGCCTAAGGGAAAACGGACGGTCAGCTCAAGATATGTCTTCACCGTCAAATACAAGAGCAATGGAGACATAGAAAGATACAAGGCAAGACTTGTAGCAAGGGGTTTTACCCAAACCTATGGTGAAGACTACTTGGACACATTTGCACCTGTGGCTAAACTACATACGGTTAGAGTCCTCTTCTCTTTAGCAACAAACCTGGAGTGGGATCTATGGCAAATGGACGTCAAAAATGCCTTCCTCCAAGGAGAACTAGAAGATGAAGTATACATGACTCCTCCTCCCGAGAAGAAGGTTACACCGGGAAAAGTTCTCAGACTAAAAAAGGCTATATACGGATTGAAGCAATCTCCAAGGGCTTGGTATCACAAGTTGAGCAAGACCCTTCTTGAGAAAGACTTCAAGAAATCTGAAGCCGATCATACCCTCTTCACAAAACAGAGCCAAAAAGGTATTATAGTCATTCTCGTGTATGTTGATGATATCATCATAACCGGGAATGACAAGGTGGGCATTCAAGAGTCTAAAGATTACCTTAAATCTGTATTTGATATCAAAGATCTAGGAGAACTAAAGTATTTTCTAGGCATTGAAGTGTGCAGGTCTAAGGAAGGACTATTCTTATCCCAACGCAAGTATACCCTTGATCTCTTAAAAGAGACGGGTAAACTTGGAGCAAAACCAGCAAGGACACCCTTGGAAAATGACTACAAAGTCATACGCAAGGGGAGATTGAAGACGAGCCATATAAGGACGTCAAGCAATATAGACGCCTTGTGGGTAAGCTCATTTACTTAACCATTACACGGCACGATATATGCTTTGCTGTGAATCGGTGTCTCAACACATGCAAAGTCCCAAAGTGCATCATTGGAACATGGTGGATAGAATCCTCAAGTATCTCAAGGGAGCACCGGGACAAGGCATATGGATGGGCTGCAACAAGAGCACGGAGCTTGTAGGATATTGTGATGCCGACTATGCTGGTGACCAAGGGGATAGAAGATCAACAACAGGCTATTGCACCTTCCTAGGAGGTAACCTTGTGACATGGAAGAGCAAGAAGCAGAAAGTTGTCTCGCTATCTAGCACGGAGTCAGAATACCGAGCTATGAGAAAGCTGACCCAAGAGATCATGTGGCTGAGAGCTCTTCTCAAAGACTTGGGGATAGAATCAAAGGATCCGGTCACCATGCATGCCGACAATCAATCCGCAATCAACCTTGCCTCAAACTCTGTTTTCCATGAAAGAACCAAGCATGTGGAAGTGGACTGCCATAAAGTTAGAGAACAAATGGTGAAAGGAGTGATACTACCATGTTTCACCGAAAGCTCTAACCAATTGGCGGACATCTTCACCAAGGCGGCTAGCACTAAGGTTTGTGAGTTCATACATCCTAAACTTGGACTCACAAATGCCATTAAGTGCTAAAGTCCCCTAACCGAGTGTTTAGTACTCTTTTCCCTCAAAGTGGTTTTATCCCAAAGTGGTTTTCCCTTTGAGGTTTTAACGAGGCTAGACATAAGGTTCCAAGCTTAGCCATTGCATCCGGCTAAGCTTGAGGGGGAGTGTTGAGACTTATGTCTATAATGGACTAGAAGTCATGGATAGAAGAAGAAGACTTCTTATACAAGGTGTTTGGAGAAGACTTGTATCACAAACAACCCAAGAAGTATTCAAAAAGAAACAATGAAGAGAAAGGCGCGCCAAATACACTAGGAGACAAAAACCGAGAGGATAAGCGCTAGTCCGTACCATGGGATGGCTCCAGCCACTCACACACGCGCGGTCAATAAAGCAGACCATCCTTCTCACGTGGCAAGTCGTAGCCTATCCACTAACGGCTACATTGCCTCTAGAATCTTCTCTTGTCTTTATAAAAGCATGTGTAATCTCCTTCATTGTAATTTTATCAAAAACATGTTACTTTCTTATGAATAACATGAATCTGAAACATATTCTCCTCTACTCTCTTCTCATATCTCGTAATTACTCTCTCTTATCTTCGATATTTAACAGAAACTTGGTTTAGAGTCCTAGAAACGCGTTGTTAGAAGTTTCAAAAGTCCGTCAAACTAGTACAAACCTCATTGAGACACTTATAAACATTCATGTTGCATGAAACTTGGTTTAGAGTCCTAGAAACGCGTTGTTAGGCGTTTCATAAGTTCGTAAAACTAGTACAAAGCTCATTGAGCCACTTATAAGCACTCATGTCGAATGAAACTTGGTTTAGAGTCCTAGAAACGCGTTGTTAGATGTTTCATAACTTCGTAACACTTGTACAAAGTTCATTGAGACACTTATAAGCACTCATGTTGTATGAAACTTGGTTTAGAGTCCTAGAAACGCATTGTTAAATGTTTCATAAGTTCGTCAAACTAGTACAAAGCTCATTGAGACACTTATAAGCACTGATGTTGCATGAAACATGGTTTAGAGTCCTAGAACCACGTTGTTAGATGTTTCATAAGTTCGTCAACCATGTACAAAGCTCATTGAAACACTTATAAGCACTCATGTTGCATGAAACTTGGGTTAGAGTCCTAGAAACGCGTTGTTAGATGTTTCATAACTTCGTTAAACTAGTACAAACCTCATTGAGACACTTATAAGCACTCATGTTGCATGAAACTTGGTTTAGAGTCCTAGAAACGCATTGTTAGATGTTTCATAAGTTCGTCAAACTAGTACAAAGCTCATTGAGACACTTATAAGCACTCATGTTGCATTAAACTTGGTTTAGAGTCCTAGAAATGCGTTGTTAGAAGTTTCATAAGTTCGTCAAACTAGTACAAAGCTCATTGAGACACATATAAGCACTCATGTTGCATGAAACTTGGTTTAGAGTCCTAGAAACGTGTTGTTAGATGTTTCATAAGTTCGTCAAACTTGTACAAAGCTCATTGAGACACTTATAAGCACTCATGTTGTATGAAACTTGGTTTAGAGTCCTAGAACTCGCGTTGTTAGATGTTTCATATATTCGTCAAACTAGTCAAAAGCTCATTGAGAGACTTATAAGCACTCATGTTGCATGAAACTTAGTTTAGAGTCCTAGAAACCACGTTGTTAGATGTTTCATAAGTTCGTTAAACTAGTACAAAGCTCATTGAGACACTTATAAGCACTCATGTTGCATGAAACTTAGTTTAGAGTCCTAGAAACGCGTTGTTAGATGTTTCATAAGTTCGTCAAACTTGTACAAAGCTCATTGAGACACTTATAAGCACTCATGTTGTATGAAACTTGGTTTAGAGTCCTAGAAACGCGTTGTTAGACGTTTCATAAGTTCGTCAAACTTGTACAAAGCTCATTGAGACACTTATAAGCACTCATGTTGTATGAAACTTGGTTTAGAGTCCTAGAAACGCATTGTTAAATGTTTCATAAGTTCGTCAAACTAGTACAAAGCTCATTGAGACACTTATAAGCACTCATGTTGCATGAAACTTGATTTAATGTCCTAGAAACGCGTTGTTAGATGTTTCATAAGTTCGTCAAACTTTTACAAAGCTCGTTGAGGCAATTATAAGCACTCATGTTGCATGAAACATGGTTTAGAGTCCTAAAAACGTGTTAATAGATGTTTAATAAGTTCGTCAAACAAGTACAAAGCTCATTGAGACACTTATAAGCACTCATGTTGCATGAAACTTGGTTTAGAGTCCTAGAAACGCGTTGTTAGATGTTTCATGAATTCGTCAAACTATTACAAAGCTCATTGAGACACTTATAAGCACTCATGTTGTATGAAACTTGGTTTAGAGTCCTAGAAACGCATTGTTAAATGTTTCATAAGTTCGTCAAACTAGTACAAAGCTCATTGAGACACTTATAAGCACTCAAGTTGCATGAAACTTTGTTTAGAGTCCTAGAAACGCGTTGTTAGATGTTTCATAAGTTCGTCAAACTAGTACAAAGCTCATTGAGACACTTATAAGCACTCATGTTGAATGAAACTTAGTTTAGAGTCCTAGAAACGCGTTGTTAGATGTTTCCTAAGTTCGTCAAACTTGTACAAAGCTCATTTAGACACTTATAAGTACTCATGTTGCATGAAACATGGTTTAGAGTCCTAGAAACGCGTTTTTAGATGTTTCATAAGTTCGTCAAACTTGTACAAAGCTCATTGAGACACTTATAAGCACTCATGTTGCATGGAACTTGGTTTAGAGTCCTAGAAACGCGTTGTTAGATGTTTCATAAGTTCGTCAAACTAGTACAAAGCTCATTGAGACACTTATAAGCACTCATGTTGAATGAAACTTGGTTTAGAGTCCTAGAAACGCGTTGTTAGATGTTTCATAAGTTCGTCAAACTTGTACAAAGTTCATTTAGACACTTATAAGCACTCATGTTGCATGAAACTTGGTTTAGAGTCCTAGAAACGCGTTGTTAGATGTTTCATAAGTTCGTCAAACTTGTACAAAGCTCATTTGGACACTTATAAGCACTCATGTTGCATGAAACTTTGTTTAGAGTCTTAGAAACAGCGTTTTTAGATGTTTCATAACTTCGTCAAACTAGTACAAAGCTCATTGAGACACATATAAGCACTCATGTTGCATGAAACTTGGTTTAGAGTCCTAGAAACGCGTTGTTAGATGTTTCAAAAGTTCGTCAAACTAGTACAAACCTCATTGAGACACTTATAAACATTTATGTTGCATGAAACTTGGTTTACAGTCCTAGAAACGCGTTGTTAGTCGTTTCATAAGTTCGTAAAACTAGTACAAAGCTCATTGAGCCACTTATAAGCACTCATGTTGAATGAACCTTGGTTTAGAGTCCTAGAAACGCGTTGTTAGATGTTTCATAAGTTCGTAACACTTGTACAAAACTCATTGAGACACTTATAAGCACTCATGTTGCATGAAACTTCGTTTAGAATCTTAGAAACCGCGTTTTTAGATGTTTCATAAGTTCGTCAAACTAGTACAAAGCTCATTGAGACACATATAAGCACTCATGTTGCATGAAACTTTGTTTAGAGTCCTAGAAACGCGTTGTTATGATACGCTCTCCCTCCTCAAGGATACTCTCTGGACGTGGCCGAGTGATAAGCGGGTCGATGTGGTGTTATGAATGAATAGTGGTGGTGGTATCGCACACGGAAGAAGGTGGTGGTGGTTGATGGAAGCGTGTGAGTGGGGATGGATACGTAGCAAGTGATGGGAATACAAGCTAAGTATATGAAGATCTCCTAGGCAGCGAACAGCTTATGAGGAGATCGGACCTAGAAGCTAAGCCGAGGAGCGAAACCTTTGTAAAAGTGTTTGTCGTATAAAGTTTGCTACCTCACAAAAGTGTGCGGCGCTTCCTCTTTATAGAGTTGTTACAAAAACGCGTAGGGTTCCGCGTATAAGCAAAAAGGAAACCACAAGCAAAAAGGAAATCACACGGCAAAAAGGAAACCGCGCAACTTCAACAAAAAGGAAATCCGCCAAAAACAACACGGCGTTTAGAAACATGATAAAAATAACGAGTAGTTTAAAGTGCCTCGTCTCTTACACTCTTCAAGCTATGATTGCTAAGTGGCCGACGTAGTGTTCTTCTTGGCCTCGTTAAAACCCAGTGGGAAAGAGTACCAAGCGAGACACTTAGCCGCTTAGCTCTCATAGCTTGGTCTTCGTACTTAGACGTGGTGATGGATGTTGTAGAAGCTCTCGGTTGCTTCTCTTCTTGGTTCCTCCTTTAGCATCATCGTATGCGCATCCTTAGCTAATTCCTTAGCTCGTGACCTTGTGATAATGCCGCCTTCAATTTTCCCGTTGCTCGGTGATCGGGCATCGGGCTCCGGTTTTGCTCGATGCTCGGGCTCCGGTTTTGCTCGGGCATCCGGTTTTGCTCGGGCATCCGGTTCCGGCTCCCTGCTCATATCATCCCCTCCCTCTTGAAAAGGATTTGTCCTCAAATCTGCATCATCAACATAAGGAGACAAGTCAGAAACGTTGAAGGAATCCGATATCATATACTTACCTTGGAGGTCTATCTTGTAGGCGTTGTCGTTGATCCGCCGGGTTACTTTGAAGGGCCCGTCTACTCGAGGCATGAGCTTGGACTTCCTCTCTGCTGGAAACCGCTCCTTCCTCAAGTAGATCCACACCAAGTCGCCTTCTTCAAACACCATTTCTTTGCGGCCCTTGTTGGCATGTACGGCGTATTGCTCGGTTCTCTTCTCGATGTTCTCCTTGGCCTTCTCGTGCATCTTCCTAACCTGTTCAGCCTTTTTCTTGCCATCAACACTAGACATTTCACTCAAAGGCAATGCGATTAGATCTAACGGGGACATGGGATTAAAACCGTATACTAGTTCAAAAGGGGAGTAAAGAGTAGAAGAGTGCTTAGCGTGGTTATAAGCGAACTCAACATGGGGTAGACACTCTTCCCATGATTTGATGTTGCTCTTCACTAGTGTTCTCAAAAGTGTGGACAACGACCAGTTTACCACCTCAGTTTGACCGCCCGTTTGTGGATGACAAGTAGTAGAAAAGGACAGCTTGGTTCCTAGCTTCGCCCACAGGGTTCGCCAAAAATGGCTCAGGAACTTGGTGTCACGATCGGAAACAATGACTTGGGGCATCCCATGTAGTCTTACCACTTCCCTGAAAAACAAGTTAGCTACACTCACGGCGTCATCCGTCTTGTGGCAAGCGATGAAATGGGCCATTTTGCTGAACCTGTCTACCACAACAAAGATAGAATCTCTACCATTTCTGGTTCGAGGTAAGCCAACAACAAAATCCATTGAAATATGCGTCCAAGGATGAGACGGAATAGGCAAAGGGGTGTACAAACCGTGCGGTTGTACCTTACTCTTAGCCAGTTTACATGTAATGCATCTAGCACAAATCCTCTCCACATCTCTTCGCATTTGGGCCCAATAGAAGTAGGCTTGGAGGCTGGCTAAGGTCTTGGCTACTCCAAAGTGCCCGGCCAATCCTCCTCCATATATGGGCTTCTCTTACTAACAGTTCTCGGATCGATCCGCTAGGTATGCACAGCTTGTTATGGCAAAATAGGTATCCATCCTGTCTAAAGAAGTTCTCATACGCAAACTTAGCACATTTTAAGTATTTCTCACTAAACTCGAATCGATTCATACAAGTCCTTTAGCGTTTCAAAGCCAATAAGTCTAGAATGTAACTCGAGATTAGGGTGTACCTCCTGGACAATGCGTCGGCTACGACATTGTCCTTACCTTTCTTATATTTGATTACGTAGGGAAAAGTCTCAATGAACTCAATCCAGCGGCCGTGCCTCTTGTTGAGTTTCGTTGGCCTTTGAGGTGTTTGAGGGACTCATGATCGGTGTGGATTACAAACTCCTTGGGCCGGAGGTAGTGTTGCCAAGTCCGTAGTGCCCTCACCGGTGCGTACAACTCCTTGTCATAGGTAGGGTAATTCAGCGTGGCTCCTCCCGACTTCTCACCGAAATAGGCTATTGGTTTCCTGTCCTGCATGAGAACCGCTCCAATACCTACACCAGAAGCATCGCATTCAATTTCAAACGTTTTGAGAAAATCAGGAAGCATGAGTAAAGGGGCATTGATAAGCTTCTCTTTAAGGCTTTGGAAAGCCTGGTCTTGGGCGTCTCCCCACTTGAAGCCTACATCCTTCTTGATGATCTCGGTGAGTGGTGCGCAAGTGTGCTGAAGTCTTTGACAAACCGCCGATAGAAGCCGGCTAGTCCATGGAAGCTCGACTTCTCCTACGGTGGTTGGTGCGGGCCATTCTTTGATCGCCTTGATCTTCTCCTCATCCACCTTAACTCCTTCTCGTACTCACAACAAAACCTAAGAACACAATCTGGTTAGTGCAAAAAGTACACTTGTCTAGGTTAGCAAAGAGATTCTCCCTTCTTAGCACGTCAAGGACATCTTGTATGTGGTCAAGATGCTCGGCTAGGCTCTTGCTAAAGATCGGGATGTCATCAAAGTATACCACCACGAATACACCTATAAAAGATCTCAAGACATGATTCATTAGTCGCATAAAAGTACTAGGCGCATTGGTAAGGCCAAACGGCATCACAAGCCACTCATACAACCCTTGTTTGGTCTTGAAGGCTGTTTTCCACTCGTCACCCTCTTTCATCCTAATCGATGGTAACCACTCTTAAGATCAATCTTAGAGAACACGTTAGAACCACACAATTCATCTAACATATCATCTAATCTAGGGATAGGGTGGCGATACTTCACCGTGATGTTGTTGATGGCTCGGCAATCAACACACATGCGCCAAGATCCATCCTTCTTTGGCACCAGCAGCAGCACCGGTACGGCACGGGGACTCATGCTCTCTCGGATGTGCCCTTTGCTCATCGGTTCCTCAACTTGTCTCTCGAAGTTCCTTGGTCTCCACCGGGTTGGTTCTCGTAGGCGGGCCGGTTGGGAAGGGCCGAGCCGGGGACTAGGTCAATCTGGTGCTCTATGCCGCGGATGGGAGGTAGGCCTGGTGGAATCTCCTTGGGAAAAACGTCACCGTAATCCTGCAAAAAAGCTTAGACATTCCACTAGGCAACTCCTGTGTAGGGTTAGTGCTAACAAGAGTCTCTTTATAAACAAGCATTAACATAGGATAATCGAATTTAGGAGTCTAGACACTTCACTATGGTTGATGTGGAGGTTGCTGCTTATAACCGGTTCTTTCTCCGTGTCCTCCTTGAGCTTGAGGTAGAGTTGATCTTGGTATACTTCGCTTGGTGTGAGAGGCGCTAATGTGATCTTCCGGCCTTTGAATTCAAACGAATGCCTGTTGGTGTAACCATCATGTAGCACACGGCGGTCGGATTGCCAAGGCCTTCCAAGTAACACATGGCTGGATCCCATGGGTATGACATCACATAGCACTTCATCATCATACTTTCCTATGGAGAAAGAGACCTTGACACGATGCGTCACGGTTAACGCGCCACTCTCATTCAGCCATTGGAGTTTATACGGCCTAGGGTGGGGAAGGGTCTCTAGACTAAGCTTCTTAACCATGAGTTCACTGGCGGCATTGGTACAACTACCACCGTCGATGATCAAGCTACATACTTTTCCTTTGATGAGGCATCGGGTGTGAAAGAGGTGGTCCCTTTGCACCAATTCAGCCGGCTGGGTCTGAACACTCAAGGTCCTCCTAGCAACTAGCATCTCGCCAATAACGGCTGTCTCTTCCTCCTCCCCTTCTTCCTCTGGCTCAGAATCAGATTCCTGAGGTACTATCTCTCCGTTGTCAAGCGTAAGGAACACCTTCTTGTTGGGGCAGTCTCTGGAGTAGTGACCCATCCCTTGGCATCTAAAGCACCTGACGTTACTTAGAGAGGTACCGCTTCTGGCCTTAGGATCAGCTTTAGTTTCCTCCTTGACCGTGGAAGGGGGCTTGACATCCTTGGTGTAAGGTGGCCGGGTAGTGGAGAAGTCTCTTGGCTTGGATTGGCCAGAGGGGTAGCTAGGTTTGACATATCTCCGCTTGTGCTGAGTCTCGACCAGCTCTGCCTTATGGACCAGCTCTTCAAGGTCTACATATGTTTGTAGTTCCACCTTATCCTGAATGTCCCGGCTAAGTCCACCAACAAACCTGGCCATGGTAACCTCTTCGTCCTCTTCTAGACCGGCTCGGATAAGGAGAGTCTCCATCTCTTGGAAGTAGTCTCTCACCGTGCTGGAGCCTTGGGTCAGCTTTCGGAGTTTGTTGAGGACCTCTCGGTGATAGTGGTTAGGTACAAACCTTTTCCGCATGTGTGTAGTGAGTTGCGGCCAAGTGGTGATGGGTAGCTCATTGTGACGATTCCTGGTGGTGCTGAGCTGATCCCACCATAATAGAGCATAATCACTGAATTCCGAGATGGCAATCTTCACCTTGTTGGAGGCGTAGGTGTCATGACAAAGAAAGCTCGACTCCATCTTCCTCTCCCAATCCAAGTAAGCTTCCGGGTCATTCTTCCCTTGGAACGGAGGAAACTTGGCTTTGATGTGCTTCAATTGCTGCCTCTCGGGATCTCTATCGCGCATGTCTCGTCTATAGCTCCTCCTACTACGGTCGGAGGCGTTGGAGTTGTAGTACTCGTCATCGGAGTCGATGTAGATTCGTTGGCGGCTATGGTCTCCGTTCGGCGATTGCGACCGGTTGGTGCTCTTTGCCGTGGAGCCCTTAGCTCGGGTTCGGTAGGTCCATTACGCGTTGGGCGTCCGGTTCCTTGGGCGGTCCATTGTCGTTGACGGGACGTAGGTTGCGGATGGCTTGGAATTTGGAGGTACGGCTACACCTTTACCTCTTATGATCCTCATGGCCTCGGAAGGAGTCGGCGTCGACCCACCTTCGAGTCCGAGGTTACCCTTGTAGCCTCCTAGCTTGTCTCTCACGTTCCAAGGTGAGCTGTTGAGAAATTTGTTGGGGAAGTAGTTGGGTCATGGCCTCGGCTACTTGGGCTGCTATAAGCTTCTTGAGGTCATCGAGCGCCTCCGGTGATAGGGCCATGGTACCGTTACACAAACAAATAGCTCGCGGTAAGTAGTTCACGAATAGTTAAACAAATAGAACTCCACGCCACACACACAAGGATAAACGCGTGATAAACAAGAAAAGGAAATCAAGGACGCGGTTTGAAAGAAAAAGGAAATCGGACAAGTTATTGAAACGCGAGTTTTGAAGAAAAGGAAATCGAGTAACCGAAACAAAAAAAAAGGAAATTTTGAAAGGGTTTTTTCGTTTTATTTTAGACTACTCGCCGCCGCCCGTTCAACAAAATCGTTCAAGAACACGACGGACAGATTTTAAACAGAAACAAAACTTCAAGCAATCGGATATACGGTGAGGCTCTAGATGCGAACTTATCAAATTTCGTTTCCGGACACACAAGTCTTTCACACAGAATCGTAATCAACAGGTTCATACGGAAACAAGAACACAATAAAACGCTAGTTCTATCAATCTTAACAAACGCTACTAGATCTAGACAAAACAAGATTTAACGTTAGAGAGTTTAGAGATAACTCAGCCTTTTGGTACAGAGGAGGCTCTGATACCAGATGATACGCTCTCCCTCCTCAAGGATACTCTCTGGACGTGGCCGAGTGATAAGCGGGTCGATGTGGTGTTATGAATGAATAGTGGTGGTGGTATCGCACACGGAAGAAGGTGGTGGCGGTTGATGGAAGCGTGTGAGTGGGGATGGATACGTAGCAAGTGATGGGAATACAAGCTAAGTATATGAAGATCTCCTAGGCAGCGAACAGCTTATGAGGGGAAAAATTGCAAAAAAAAACCCAGGGTTTCAACTTTTCGACATAAAAAACCTGACAAATATTCAGGTGTAAAAAAAAACCTTAACTTTTTTATTTCACATTTTAAAACCTAAGGTTTGTTTTTTTAGCAAAACAAACCCTAGCCAAAAATCAGTTAAATTTTAGCGGAAAAAAAATTATTCGTTTCACTTAAATGAAAATGTTATTGTTTCACCATCGTATACAAAATGGATATAAGAAAAAAACGAGATAAACGAAAAAAAGTTTTGTGATTTTGAACACTTTATCAAAGACTGAAGTTATGGATTTTAGGACAAATAATATCATCTTTGTTTGTGTTTTTTTTGTTTTTCTCGTTTTTTCTTCATATTCTCTTTGATATACGATGATAAATCAAACCCGTTTTAATTTTATGTGAAATATGTCGTTTATCTCTGCTAAAATTTAACCGATTTTTCGGATAGGGTTTGTTTTGCTAAAAAAACAAACCTTAGGTTTTAAAATGTGAAATAAAAAAGTTAAGGTTTTTTTTTACACCTGAATATTTGTCAGGTTTTTTCTGTCGAAAAGTTGAAACCCTGGGTTTTTTTTTGCAATTTAAGGGAGATCGGACCTAGAAGCTAAGCCGAGGAGCGAAACCTTTGTAAAAGTGTTTGTCGTATAAAGTTTGCTACCTCACAAAAGTGTGCGGCGCTTCCTCTTTATAGAGTTGTTACAAAAACGCGTAGGGTTCCGCGTATAAGCAAAAAGGAAACCACAAGCAAAAAGGAAATCACACGGCAAAAAGGAAACCGCGCAACTTCAACAAAAAGGAAATCCGCCAAAAACAACGAGTAGTTTAAAGTGCCTCGTCTCTTACACTCTTCAAGCTATGATTGCTAAGTGGCCGACGTAGTGTTCTTCTTGGCCTCGTTAAAACCCGGTGGGAAAGAGTACCAAGCGAGACACTTAGCCGCTTAGCTCTCATAGCTTGGTCTTCGTACTTAGACGTGGTGATGGATGTTGTAGAAGCTCTCGGTTGCTTCTCTTCTTGGTTCCTCCTTTAGCATCATCGTATGCGCATCCTTAGCTAATTCCTTAGCTCGTGACCTTGTGATAATGCCGCCTTCAATTTTCCCGTTGCTCGGTGATCGGGCATCGGGCTCCGGTTTTGCTCGATGCTCGGGCTCCGGTTTTGCTCGATGCTCGGGCTCCGGTTTTGCTCGGGCATCCGGTTTTGCTCGGGCATCCGGTTCCGGCTCCCTGCTCATATCATGTTAGAAGTTTCAAAAGTTCGTCAAACTAGTACAAACCTCATTGAGACACTTATAAGCACTCATGTTGCATGAAACTTGATTTAGAGTCCTAGAAACGCGTTGTTAGATGTTTCATAAGTTCGTCAAACTTTTACAAAGCTCGTTGAGACAATTATAAGCACTCATGTTGCATGAAACATGGTTTAGAGTCCTAGAAACGTGTTAATAGATGTTTAATAAGTTCGTCAAACAAGTACAAAGCTCATTGAGACACTTATAAGCACTCATGTTGCATGAAACTTGGTTTAGAGTCCTAGAAACGCGTTGTTAGATGTTTCATGAATTCGTCAAACTAGTACAAAGCTGATTGAGACACTTATAAGCACTCATGTTGTATGAAACTTGGTTTAGAGTCCTAGAAACGCATTGTTAAATGTTTCATAAGTTCGTCAAACTAGTACAAAGCTCATTGAGACACTTATAAGCACTCATGTTGCATGGAACTTGGTTTAGAGTCCTAGAAACGCGTTGTTAGATGTTTCATAAGTTCGTCAAACTAGTAAAAAGCTCATTGAGACACTTATAAGCACTCATGTTGCATGAAACTTCGTTTAGTGTCTTAGAAACCGCGTTTTTAGATGTTTCATAACTTCGTCAAACTAGTACAAAGCTCATTGAGAGACATATAAGCACTCATGTTGCATGAAACTTGGTTTAGAGTCCTAGAAACGCGTTGTTAGATGTTTCAAAAGTTCGTCAAACTAGTACAAACCTCATTGAGACACTTATAAACATTCATGTTGCATGAAACTTGGTTTAGAGTCCTAGAAACGCCTTGTTAGTCGTTTCATAAGTTCGTAAAACTAGTTTAAAGCTCATTGAGCCACTTATAAGCATTCATGTTGAATAAAACTTGGTTTAGAGTCCTAGAAACGCGTTGTTAGATGTTTCATAAGTTCGTAACACTTGTACAAAGCTCATTGAGACACTTATAAGCACTCATGTTGCATGAAACTTCGTTTAGAGTCTTAGAAACCGCGTTTTTAGATGTTTCATAAGTTCGTCAAACTAGTACAAAGCTCATTGAGACACATATAAGCACTCATGTTGCATGAAACTTGGTTTAGAGTCCTAGAAACGCGTTGTTAGAAGTTTCAAAAGTTCGTCAAACTAGTACAAACCTCATTGAGACACTTATAAACATTCATGTTGCATGAAACTTGGTTTAGAGTCCTAGAAACGCGTTGTTAGGCGTTTCATAAGTTCGTAAAACTAGTACAAAGCTCATTGAGCCACTTATAAGCACTCATGTCGAATGAAACTTGGTTTAGAGTCCTAGAAACGCGTTGTTAGATGTTTCATAACTTCGTAACACTTGTACAAAGTTCATTGAGACACTTATAAGCACTCATGTTGTATGAAACTTGGTTTAGAGTCCTAGAAACGCATTGTTAAATGTTTCATAAGTTCGTCAAACTAGTACAAAGCTCATTGAGACACTTATAAGCACTGATGTTGCATGAAACATGGTTTAGAGTCCTAGAACCACGTTGTTAGATGTTTCATAAGTTCGTCAAACATGTACAAAGCTCATTGAAACACTTATAAGCACTCATGTTGCATGAAACTTGGGTTAGAGTCCTAGAAACGCGTTGTTAGATTTTTCATAACTTCGTTAAACTAGTACAAATCTCATTGAGACACTTATAAGCACTCATGTTGCATGAAAGTTGGTTTAGAGTCCAAGAAACGCATTGTTAGATGTTTAAGTTCGTCAAACTAGTACAAAGCTCATTGAGACACTTATAAGCACTCATGTTGCATTAAACTTGGTTTAGAGTCCTAGAAATGCGTTGTTAGAAGTTTCATAAGTTCGTCAAACTAGTACAAAGCTCATTGAGACACATATAAGCACTCAAGTTGCATGAAACTTGGTTTAGAGTCCTAGAAACGCGTTGTTAGATGTTTCATAAGTTCGTCAAACTTGTACAAAGCTCATTGAGACACTTATAAGCACTCATGTTGTATGAAACTTGGTTTAGAGTCCTAGAACCCGCGTTATTAGATGTTTCATATATTCGTCAAACTAGTCAAAAGCTCATTGAGACACTTATAAGCACTCATGTTGCATGAAACTTAGTTTAGAGTCCTAGAAACCGCGTTGTTAGATGTTTCATAAGTTTGTCAAACTAGTACAAAGCTCATTGAGACACTTATAAGCACTCATGTTGCATGAAACTTGGTTTAGAGTCCTAGAAACGCGTTGTTAGATGTTTCATAAGTTCGTCAAACTTGTACAAAGCTCATTGAGACACTTATAAGCACTCATGTTGTATGAAACTTGGTTTAGAGTCCTAGAAACGCGTTGTTAGACGTTTCATAAGTTCGTCAAACTAGTACAAAGCTCATTGAGACACTTATAAGCACTCATGTTTTATGAAACTTGGTTTAGAGTCCTAGAAACGCATTGTTAAATGTTTCATAAGTTCGTCAAACTAGTACAAAGCTCATTGAGACACTTATAAGCACTCATGTTGAATGAAACTTGATTTAGAGTCCTAGAAATGCGTTGTTAGATGTTTCATAAGTTCGTCAAACTTTTACAAAGCTCGTTGAGGCAATTATAAGCACTCATGTTGCATGAAACATGGTTTAGAGTCTTAAAAACGTGTTAATAGATGTTTAATAAGTTCGTCAAACAAGTACAAAGCTCATTGAGACACTTATAAGCACTCATGTTGCCTGAAAGTTGGTTTAGAGTCCAAGAAACGTGTTGTTAGATGTTTCATGAATTCGTCAAACTAGTACAAAGCTCATTGAGACACTTATAAGCACTCATGTTGTATGAAACTTGGTTTAGAGTCCTAGAAACACATTGTTAAATGTTTCATAAGATCGTCAAACTAGTACAAAGCTCATTGAGACACTTATAAGCACTCATGTTGCATGGAACTTGGTTTAGAGTCCTAGAAACGCGTTGTTAGATGTTTCATAAGTTCGTCAAACTAGTACAAAGCTCATTGAGACACTAATAATCACTCATGTTGAATGAAACTTGGTTTAGAGTCCTAGAAACGCGTTGTTAGATGTTTCATAAGTTCGTCAAACTTGTACAAAGCTCATTTAGACACTTATAAGCACTCATGTTGCATGAAACTTGGTTTAGAGTCCTAGAAACGCGTTGTTAGATGTTTCATAAGTTCGTCAAACTTGTACAAACCTCATTTAGACACTTATAAGCACTCATGTTGCATGAAACTTCGTTTAGAGTCTTAGAAACCGCGTTTTTAGATGTTTCATAACTTCGTCAAACTAGTACAAAGCTCATTGAGACACATATAAGCACTCATGTTGCATGAAACTTGGTTTAGAGTCCTAGAAACGCGTTGTTAGATGTTTCAAAAGTTCGTCAAACTAGTACAAACCTCATTGAGACACTTATAAACATTCATGTTGCATGAAACTTGGTTTAGAGTCCTAGAAACGCGTTGTTAGTCGTTTCATAAGTTCGTAAAACTAGTACAAAGCTCATTGAGCCACTTATAAGCACTCATGTTGAATGAACCTTGGTTTAGGGTCCTAGAAACGCGTTGTTAGATGTTTCATAAGTTCGTAACAGTTGTACAAAGCTCATTGAGACACTTATAAGCACTCATGTTGCATGAAACTTCGTTTAGAATCTTAGAAACAGCGTTTTTAGATGTTTCATAAGTTTGTCAAACTAGTACAAAGCTCATTGAGACACATATAAGCACTCATGTTGCATGAAACTTTGTTTAGAGTCCTAGAAACGCGTTGTTAGAAGTTTCAAAAGTTCGTCAAACTAGTACAAACCTCATTGAGACACTTATAAGCACTCATGTTGCATGAAACTTGATTTAGAGTCCTAGAAACGCGTTGTTAGATGTTTCATAAGTTCGTCAAACATTTACAAAGCTCGTTGAGGCAATTATAAGCACTCATGTTGCATGAAACATGGTTTAGAGTCCTAGAAACGTGTTAATAGATGTTTAATAAGTTCGTCAAACAAGTACAAAGCTCATTGAGACACTTATAAGCACTCATGTTGCATGAAACTTGGTTTAGAGTCCTAGAAACGCGTTGTTAGATGTTTCATGAATTCGTCAAACTAGTACAAATCTCATTGAGACACTTATAAGCACTCATGTTGTATGAAACTTGGTTTAGAGTCCTAGAAACGCATTGTTAAATGTTTCATAAGTTCGTCAAACTAGTACAAAGCTCATTGAGACACTTATAAGCACTCATGTTGAATGAAACTTGATTTAGTGTCCTAGAAACGCGTTGTTATATGTTTCATAAGTTCGTCAAACTTTTACAAAGCTCGTTGAGGCAATTATAAGCACTCATGTTGCATGAAACATGGTTTAGAGTCCTAGAAACGTGTTAATAGATGTTTAATAAGTTCGTCAAACAAGTACAAAGCTCATTGAGACACTTATAAGCACTTATGTTGCATGAAACTTGGTTTAGAGTCCTAGAAACGCGTTGTTAGATGTTTCATGAATTCGTCAAACTAGTACAAAGCTCATTGAGACACTTATAAGCACTCATGTTGTAAGAAACTTGGTTTAGAGTCCTAGAAACGCATTGTTAAATGTTTCATTAGTTCGTCAAACTAGTACAAAGCTCATTGAGACACTTATAAGCAGTCATGTTGCATGGAACTTGGTTTAGAGTCCTAGAAACGCGTTGTTAGATGTTTCATAAGTTCGTCAAACTAGTACAAAGCTCATTGAGACACTTATAAGCACTCATGTTGAATGAAACTTGGTTTAGAGTCCTAGAAACGCGTTGTTAGATGTTTCATAAGTTCGTCAAATTAGTACAAAGCTCATTGAGACACATAGAAGCACTCATGTTGCATGAAACTTGGTTTAGAGTCCTAGAAACGCGTTGTTAGATGTTTCAAAAGTTCATCAAACTAGTACAAACCTCATTGAGACACTTATAAACATTCATGTTGCATGAAACTTGGTTTAGAGTCCTAGAAACGCGTTGTTAGATGTTTCATAACTTCGTAACACTTGTACAAAGTTCATTGAGACACTTATAAGCACTCATGTTGTATGAAACTTGGTTTAGAGTCCTAGAAACGCATTGTTAAATGTTTCATAAGTTCGTCAAACTAGTACAAAGCTTATTGAGACACTTATAAGCACTCATGTTGCATGAAACATGGTTTAGAGTCCTAGAACCACGTTGTTAGATGTTTCATAAGTTCGTCAAACATGTACAAAGCTCATTGAAACACTTATAAGCACTCATGTTGCATGAAACTTGGGTTAGAGTCCTAGAAACGCGTTGTTAGATGTTTCATAACTTCTTCAAACTAGTACAAACCTCATTGAGACACTTATAATCACTCATGTTGCATGAAACTTGGTTTAGAGTCCTAGAAACGCATTGTTAGATGTTTCATAAGTTCGTAAAACTAGTACAAAGCTCATTGAGACACTTATAAGCACTCATGTTGAATGAAACTTGGTTTAGAGTCCTAGAAACGCGTTGTTAGATGTTTCATAAGTTCGTCAAACTTGTACAAAGCTCATTGAGACACTTATAAGCACTCATGTTGTATGAAACTTGGTTTAGAGTCCTAGAACCCGCATTGTTAGGTTTTTCATATATTCGTCAAACTAGTCAAAAGCTCATTGAGACACTTATAAGCACTCATGTTGCATGAAACTTAGTTTAGAGTCCTAGAAACCGCGTTGTTAGATGTTTCATAAGTTCGTCAAACTAGTACAAAGCTCATTGAGACACTTATAAGCACTCATGTTGCATGAAACTTGGTTTAGAGTCCTAGAAACGCGTTGTTAGATGTTTCATAAGTTCGTCAAACTGTACAAAGCTCATTGAGACACTTATAAGCACTCATGTTGTATGAAACTTGGTTTAGAGTCCTAGAAATGCGTTGTTAGACGTTTCATAAGTTCGTCAAACTTGTACAAAGCTCATTGAGACACTTATAAGCACTCATGTTGTATGAAACTTGGTTTAGAGTCCCAGAAACGCATTGTTAAATGTTTCATAAGTTCGTCAAACTAGTACAAAGCTCATTGAGACACTTATAAGCACTCATGTTGCATGAAACTTGATTTAGAGTCCTAGAAACGCGTTGTTAGATGTTTCATGAATTCTTCAAACTAGTACAAAGCTCATTGAGACACTTATAAGCACTCATGTTGTATGAAACTTGGTTTAGAGTCCTAGAAACGCATTGTTAGATGTTTCATAAGTTCGTCAAACTAGTACAAAGCTCATTGAGACACTTATAAGCACTCATGTTGAATGAAACTTGGTTTAGAGTCCTAGAAACGCGTTGTTAGATGTTTTATAAGTTCGTCAAACTTGTACAAAGCTCATTGAGACACTTATAAGCACTCATGTTGTATGAAACTTGGTTTTGAGTCCTAGAACCCGCGTTGTTAGATTTTTCATATATTCGTCAAACTAGTCAAAAGCTCATTGAGACACTTATAAGCACTCATGTTGCATGAAACTTAGTTTAGAGTCCTAGAAACCGCGTTGTTAGATGTTTCATAAGTTCGTCAAACTAGTACAAAGCTCATTGAGACACTTATAAGCACTCATGTTGCATGAAACTTGGTTTAGAGTCCTAGAAACGCGTTGTTAGATGTTTCATAAGTTCTTCAAACTTGTACAAAGCTCATTGAGACACTTATAAGCACTCATGTTGTATGAAACTTGGTTTAGAGTCCTAGAAATGCGTTGTTAGACGTTTCATAAGCTCATCAAACTTGTACAAAGCTCATTGAGACACTTATAAGCACTCATGTTGTATGAAACTTGGTTTAGAGTCCCAGAAACGCATTGTTAAATGTTTCATAAGTTCGTCAAACTAGTACAAAGCTCATTGAGACACTTATAAGCACTCATGTTGCATGAAACTTGATTTAGAGTCCTAGAAACGCGTTGTTAGATGTTTCATAAGTTCGTCAAACTTTTACAAAGCTCGTTGAGGCAATTATAAGCACTCATGTTGCATGAAACATGGTTTAGAGTCCTAGAAACGTGTTAATGTTTAATAAGTTCGTCAAACAAGTACAAAGTTTAATAAACTTGTTCGTCAAACGCGTTGTTAAGTTTCATGAATTCTTCAAACTAGCTCATTGAGACACTTATAAGCACTCATGTTGCATGAAACTTGGTTTAGAGTCCTAGAAACGCGTTGTTAGATGTTTCATGAATTCTTCAAACTAGTACAAAGCTAATTGAGACACTTATAAGCACTCATGTTGCATGGAACTTGGTTTAGAGTCCTAGAAACGCGTTGTAAGATGTTTCATAAGTTCGTCAAACTAGTAAAAAGCTCATTGAGACACTTATAAGCACTCATGTTGCATGAAACTTCGTTTAAAGTCTTAGAAACCGCGTTTTTAGATGTTTCATAACTTCGTCAAACTAGTACAAAGCTCATTGAGAAACATATAAGCACTCATGTTGCATGAAACTTGGTTTAGAGTCCTAGAAACGCGTTGTTAGATGTTTCAAAAGTTCGTCAAACAAGTACAAAACTCATTGAGACACTTATAAACATTTATGTTGCATGAAACTTGGTTTAGAGTCCTAGAAACGCATTGTTAGATGTTTCATAAGTTCGTCAAACTAGTACAAAGCTCATTGAGACACTTATAAGCACTCATGTTGCATGAAACTTGGTTTAGAGTCCTAGAAACGCGTTGTTAGATGTTTCATGAATTCGTCAAACTAGTACAAAGCTCATTGAGACACTTATAAGCACTCATGTTGTATGAAACTTGGTTTAGAGTCCTAGAAACGCATTGTTAAATGTTTCATAAGTTCGTGTAAACTAGTACAAAGCTCATTGAGACACTTATAAGCACTCATGTTGCATGGAACTTGGTTTAGAGTCCTAGAAACGCGTTGTTAGATGTTTCATAAGTTCGTCAAACTAGTACAAAGCTCATTGAGAAACTTATAAGCACTCATGTTGAATGAAACTTGGTTTAGAGTCCTAGAAACGCGTTGTTAGATGTTTCATAAGTTCGTCAAACTTGTACAAAGCTCATTTAGACACTTATAAGCACTCATGTTGCATGAAACTTCGTTTAGAGTCTTAGAAACCGCGTTGTTAGATGTTTCATAAGTTCGTGGAACTAGTAAAAAGCTCATTGAGACACTTATAAGCACTCATGTTGCATGAAACTTCGTTTAGAGTCTTAGAAACCCGCGTTTTTAGATGTTTCATAAGTTCGTCAAACTAGTAAAAAGGTCATTGAGACACATATAAGCACTCATGTTGCATGAAACTTGGTTTAGAGTCCTAGAAACGCGTTGTTAGATGTTTCAAAAGTTCGTCAAACTAGTACAAACCTCATTGAGACACTTATAAACATTCATGTTGCATGAAACTTGGTCTAGAGTCCTAGAAACGCGTTGTTAGTCGTTTCATAAGTTCGTAAAACTATTACAAAGCTCATTGAGCCACTTATAAGCACTCATGTTGAATGAAACTTGGTTTAGAGTCCTAGAAACGCGTTGTTAGATGTTTCATAAGTTCGTAACATTTGTACAAAGCTCATTGAGACACTTATAAGCACTCATGTTGTATGAAACTTGGTTTAGAGTCCTAGAAACGCGTTGTTAGACGTTTCATAAGTTCGTCAAACTTGTACAAAGCTCATTGAGACACTTATAAGCACTCATGTTGTATGAAACTTGGTTTAGAGTCCTAGAAACGCATTGTTAAATGTTTCATAAGTTCGTCAAACTAGTACAAAGCTCATTGAGACACTTATAAGCACCCATGTTGCATGAAACTTGGTTTAGAGTCCTAGAAACGCGTTGTTAGATGTTTCATAAGTTCGTCAAACTTTTACAAAGCTCGTTGAGGCAATTATAAGCACTCATGTTGCATGAAACATGGTTTAGAGTCCTAGAAACGTGTTGTTAGATGTTTCATAAGTTCGTCAAACAAGTACAAAGCTCATTGAGACACTTATAAGCACTCATGTTGCATGAAACTTGGTTTAGAGTCCTAGAAACGCGTTGTTAGATGTTTCATGAATTCGTCAAACTAGTACAAAGCTCATTGAGACACTTATAAGCACTCATGTTGAATGAAACTTGGTTTAGAGTCCTAGAAACGCGTTGTTAGATGTTTCAAAAGTTCGTCAAACTAGTACAAACCTCATTGAGACACTTATAAACATTCATGTTGCATGAAACTTGGTTTAGAGTCCTAGAAACGCGTTGTTAGTCGTTTCATGAATTCGTCAAACTAGTACAAATCTCATTGAGACACTTATAAGCACTCATGTTGAATGAAACTTGGTTTAGAGTCCTAGAAACGCGTTGTTAGATGTTTCATAAGTTCGTAACACTTGTACAAAGCTCATTGAGACACTTATAAGCACTCATGTTGTATGAAACTTGGTTTAGAGTCCTAGAAACGCATTGTTAAATGTTTCATAAGTTCGTCAAACTAGTACAAAGCTCATTGAGACACTTATAAGCACTCATGTTGCATGAAACATGGTTTAGAGTCCTAGAACAACGTTGTTAGAAGTTTCATAAGTTCGTCAAACATGTACAAAGTTCATTGAGACACTTATAAGCACTTATGTTGCATGAAACTTGGGTTAGAGTCCTAGAAACGCGTTGTTAGATGTTTCATAAGTTCGTAACACTTGTACAAAGCTCATTGAGACACTTATAAGCACTCATGTTGCATGAAACTTGGTTTAGAGTCCTAGAAACGCGTTGTTAGATGTTTCATAAGTTCGTCAAACTAGTACAAGGCTCATTGAGACACTTATAAGCACTCATGTTGAATGAAACTTGGTTTAGAGTCCTAGAAACGCGTTGTTAGATGTTTCATAAGTTCGTCAAAATTGTACAAAGCTCATTTAGACACTTATAAGCACTCATGTTGCATGAAACTTCGTTTAGAGTGTTAGAAACCGCGTTGTTAGATGTTTCATAAGTTCGTCGAACTAGTAAAAAGCTCATTGAGACACTTATAAGCACTCATGTTGCATGAAACTTCGTTTAGAGTCTTAGAAACCGTGTTTTTAGATGTTTCATAACTTCGTCAAACTAGTACAAAGCTCATTGAGACACATATAAGCACTCATGTTGCATGAAACTTGGTTTAGAGTCCTAGAAACGCGTTGTTAGATGTATCAAAAGTTCGTCAAACTTGTACAAACCTCATTGAGACACTTATAAACATTCATGTTGCATGAAACTTGGTTTAGAGTCCTAGAAACGCGTTGTTAGTCGTTTCATAAGTTCGTAAAACTATTACAAAGCTCATTGAGCCACTTATAAGCACTCATGTTGAATGAAACTTGGTTTAGAGTCCTAGAAACGCGTTGTTAGATGTTTCATAAGTTCGTAATATTTGTACAAAGCTCATTGAGACACTTATAAGCACTCATGTTGTATGAAACTTGGTTTAGAGTCCTAGAAACGCGTTGTTAGACGTTTCATAAGTTCGTCAAACTTGTACAAAGCTCATTGAGACACTTATAAGCACTCATGTTGTATGAAACTTGGTTTAGAGTCCTAGAAACGCATTGTTAAATGTTTCATAAGTTCGTCAAACTAGTACAAAGCTCATTGAGACACTTATAAGCACTCATGTTGCATGAAACTTGGTTTAGAGTCCTAGAAACGCGTTGTTAGATGTTTCATAAGTTCGTCAAACTTTTACAAAGCTCGTTGAGGCAATTATATGCACTAATGTTGCATGAAACTTCGTTTAGAGTCCTAGAAACGTGTTGTTAGATGTTTCATAAGTTCGTCAAACAAGTACAAAGCTCATTGAGACACTTATAAGCACTCATGTTGCATGAAACTTGGTTTAGAGTCCTAGAAACGCGTTGTTAGAAGTTTCAAAAGTTCGTCAAACTAGTACAAACCTCATTCAGACACTTATAAACATTCATGTTGCATGAAACTTGGCTTGGAGTCCTAGAAACGCGTTGTTAGGCGTTTCATAAGTTCATAAAACTAGTACAAAGCTCATTGAGTCACTTATAAGCACTCATGTTGAATGAAACTTGGTTTAGAGTCCTAGAAACGCGTTGTTAGATGTTTCATAACTTCGTAACACTTGTACGAAGTTCATTGAGACACATATAATCACTCATGTTGTATGAAACTTGGTTTAGAGTCCTAGAAACGCATTGTTAAATGTTTCAAAAGTTCGTCAAACTAGTACAAACCTCATTGAGACACTTATAAGCACTCATGTTGAATGAAACTTGGTTTAGAGTCCTAGAAACGCGTTGTTAGATGTTTCATAAGTTCGTAACACTTGTATAAAGCTCATTGAGACACTTATAAGCACTCATGTTGCATGAAACTTCGTTTAGAGTCTTAGAAACCGCGTTTTTAGATGTTTCATAAGTTCGTCAAACTAGTACAAAGCTCATTGAGACACATATAAGCACTCATGTTGCATGAAACTTGGTTTAGAGTCCTAGAAACGCGTTGTTAGAAGTTTCAAAAGTTCGTCAAACTAGTACAAACCTCATTAAGACACTTATAAACATTCATGTTGCATGAAACTTGGCTTAGAGTCCTAGAAACGCGTTGTTAGGCGTTTCATAAGTTCAGAAAACTAGTACAAAGCTCATTGAGTCACTTATAAGCACTCATGTTGAATGAAACTTGGTTTAGAGTCCTAGAAACGCGTTGTTAGATGTTTCATAACTTCGTAACACTTGTACAAAGTTCATTGAGACACATATAAGCACTCATGTTGTATGAAACTTTGTTTAGAGTCCTAGAAACGCATTGTTAAATGTTTCATAAGTTCGTCAAATTAGTTATAAGCTCATTGAGACACTTATAAGCACTCATGTTGCATGAAACTTGGTTTAGAGTCCTAGAACCACGTTGTTAGATGTTTCATAAGTTCGTCAAACATGTACAAAGCTCATTGAAACACTTATAAGCACTCATGTTGCATGAAACTTGGGGTAGAGTCCTAGAAACGCGTTGTTCGATGTTTCATAACTTCGTCAAACTAGTGCAAACCTCATTGAGACACTTATAAGCACTCATGTTGCATGAAACTTGGTTTAGAGTCCTAGAAACGCATTGTTAGATGTTTCATAAGTTCGTCAAACTAGTACAAAACTCATTGAGACACTTATAAGCACTCATGTTGCATGAAACTTGGTTTATAGTCCTAGAAATGCGCTGTTAGAAGTTTCATAAGTTCGTCAAACTAGTACAAAGCTCATTGAGACACATATAAGCACTCATGTTGCATGAAACTTGGTTTAGAGTCCTAGAAACGCGTTGTTAGATGTTTCATATATTCGTCAAACTAGTCAAAAGCTCATTGAGACACTTATAAGCACTCATGTTGCATGAAACTTCGTTTAGTGTCTTAGAAACCGCGTTTTTAGATGTTTCATAAGTTCGTCAAACTAGTACAAAGCTCATTGAGACACATATAAGCACTCATGTTGCATGAAACTTGGTTTAGAGTCCTAGAAACGCGTTGTTAGATGTTTCATAACTTCGTTAAACTAGTACAAACCTCATTGAGACACTTATAAGCACTCATGTTGCATGAAACTTGGTTTAGAGTTCTAGAAACGCGTTGTTAGATGTTTCATAAGTTCGTCAAACTTGTACAAAGCTCATTGAGACACTTATAAGCACTCATGTTGTATGAAACTTGGTTTAGAGTCCTAGAAACGCGTTGTTAGACGTTTCATAAGTTCGTCAAACTTGTACAAAGCTCATTGAGACACTTATAAGCACTCATGTTGTATGAAACTTGGTTTAGAGTCCTAGAAACGCATTGTTAAATGTTTCATAAGTTCGGCAAACTAGTACAAAGCTCAATGAGACACTTATAAGCACTCATGTTGCATGAAACTTGGTTTAGAGTCCTAGAAACGCGTTGTTAGATGTTTCATAAGTTCGTCAAACTTTTACAAAGCTCGTTGAGGCAATTATAAGCACTCATGTTGCATGAAACATGGTTTAGAGTCCTAGAAACGTGTTGTTAGATGTTTCATAAGTTCGTCAAACAAGTACAAAGCTCATTGAGACACTTATAAGCACTCATATTGCATGAAACTTGGTATAGAGTCCTAGAAACGTGTTGTTAGATGTTTCATGAATTCGTCAAACTAGTACAAAGCTGATTGAGACACTTATAAGCACTCATGTTGTATGAAACTTGGTTTAGAGTCCTAGAAACGCATTGTTAAATGTTTCATAAATTCGTCAAACTAGTACAAAGCTCATTGAGACACTTATAAGCACTCATGTTGCATGAAACTTGGTTTAGAGTCCTAGAAACGCGTTGTTAGATGTTTCATAAGTTCGTCAAACTAGTACAAAGCTCATTGAGACACTTATAAGCACTCATGTTGTATGAAACTTGGTTTAGAGTCCTAGAACCCGCGTTGTTAGATGTTTCATATATTCGTCAAACTAGTCAAAAGCTCATTGAGACACTTATAAGCACTCATGTTACATGAAACTTAGTTTAGAGTCCTAGAAACCGCGTTGTTAGATGTTTCATAAGTTCGTCAAACTAGTACAAAGCTCATTGAGACACTTATAAGCACTCATGTTGCATGAAACTTCGTTTAGAGTCTTAGAAACCGCGTTTTTAGATGTTTCATAAGTTCGTCAAACTAGTACAAAGCTCATTGAGACACATATAAGCACTCATGTTGCATGAAACTTGGTTTAGAGTCCTAGAAACGCATTGTTAAATGTTTCATAAGTTCGTCAAACTAGTACAAAGCTCATTGAGACATGTATAAGCACTCATGTTGCATGAAACATGGTTTAGAGTCCTAGAACCACGTTGTTAGATGTTTCATAAGTTCGTCAAACATGTACAAAGCTCATTGAGACACTTATAAGCACTCATGTTGCATGAAACTTGGTTTAGAGTCCTAGAAACGCATTGTTAAATGTCTCATAAGTTCGTCAAACTAGTACAAAGCTCATTGAGACACGTATAAGCACTCATGTTGCATGAAACATGGTTTAGAGTCCTAGAACCACATTGTTAGATGTTTCATAAGTTCGTCAAACATGTACAAAGCTCATTGTGACACTTATAAGCACTCATGTTGCATGAAACTTGGTTTAGAGTCCTAGAAACGCGTTGTTAGATGTTTCATAAGTTCGTCAAACTAGTACAAAGCTCATTGAGACACTTATAAGCACTCATGTTGAATGAAACTTGGTTTAGAGTCCTAGAAACGCGTTGTTAGATGTTTCATAAGTTCGTCAAAATTGTACAAAGCTCATTTAGACACTTATAAGCACTCATGTTGCATGAAACTTCGTTTAGAGTCTTAGAAACCACGTTGTTAGATGTTTCATAAGGTCGTCGAACTAGTAAAAAGCTCATTGAGACACTTATAAGTACTCATTTTGCATGAAACTTCGTTTAGAGTCTTAGAAATCGCGTTTTTAGATGTTTCATAACTTCGTCAAACTAGTACAAAGCTCATTGAGACACATATAAGCACTCATGTTGCATGAAACTTGGTTTAGAGTCCTAGAAACGCGTTGTTAGATGTTTCAAAAGTTCGTTAAACTAGTACAAACCTCATTGAGACACTTATAAACATTCATGTTGCATGAAACCTGGTTTAGAGTCCTAGAAACGCGTTGTTAGTCGTTTCATAAGTTCGTAAAACTAGTACAAAGCTCATTGAGCCACTTATAAGCACTCATGTTGAATGAAACTTGGTTTAGAGTCCTAGAAACACGTTGTTAGATGTTTCATAAGTTCGTAACACTTGTACAAAGCTCATTGAGACACTTATAAGCACTCATGTTGTATGAAACTTGGTTTAGAGTCCTAGAAACGCGTTGTTAGATGTTTCATAAGTTCGTCAAACTTGTACAAAGCTCATTGAGACACATATAAGCACTCATGTTGCATGAAACTTGGTTTCGAGTCCTAGAAATGCGTTGTTAGATGTTTCATAAGTTCGTCACCCTAGTACAAAGCTCATTGAGACACATATAAGCACTCATGTTGCGTGAAACTTGGTTTAGAGTCCTAGAAACGCGTTGTTAGATGTGATGCGATCGTAACCGAGCCATCGGACGAGGAAACCGCGAACGAGCCGATATCGACCACTCGACCACTCGACACCGACGAAATGCCGATATCGACCACTCGATCACCCGATACCGAGGAGTTGCCGAGTACCCGAACATCGAATGCCGAGGAAATGTCGAACTTACAAGAAGGAGTTATCACCCGGGCCAGAGCTAAGGAGCTAGCAAGGAAAGCTCACACGATGATCAAGGAAGAGAAGTTTGGAGAAGCCGACACGAGAGGCTACTTCAACATCTTCACCACGGCTACTTGAGGAAGACCAAGCTATGGTAGCTAAGCGGACTAAGTGTCTCGCTTGGTACTCTTTCCCACTGGGTTTTAACGAGGCCAAGACGAACACTACGTCGTCCATTAGCCATCATAGCTTGAAGAGTGTGTTAAAGCAAGGCACTTCCACTACTTGCTTATCTATCCGCAATTTCCTTTTCTTTAGATTTCCATTTTCTTGTGCGATTTCCTTTTTCTTTTGCGATTTCCTTTTTCTTGTTAAACGCGTGAAGCCCTAAAGGAAGCGACTTGTGCTTGCCTATATAAAGCTTCTCGCCGCACAACTTTTATTTCATCGAACAACTTATAAAGAAAAACTTAACCTAAGGTCTTTGTCGCCTTCTTGATCTTGTGAAGAGATCGGCTCCCTTTTGATCTTGTGAAGAGATCCGTTCTTCTCCTTGCGCAGCCGCCGTTGGAGAGAACTTCTACCGCTTGTTAAAACTCCTCATCGTTTAACAAGTCTCCGTGGTCACTTACACTTCCCCTCCCCTCCTCCATCGACGCTCCATCCGCATCATTCCACTATCTTCCACATCCGTCCATCCTATCCATCCCCGCGAAAGTTCAGCCTCGTTTGGAGAGTAGATCCCTCGTGGCCGATCGTATCATGTGGTATCGAGCCGCCTCCGAACCAAGGCCGAGTCGCTTCTATCCCTTCCTTTCTTCTTATCTTTTGTGCTTAACTTGTAGATCTATACCGCTTATTTCATCCTGCTTGCTTGATAGTTTGTCCGCAACTTGTTTGGTTACTTCTTGCTTGCTTGAATCCTGTTTGTTCCGTGGAGTATAGATCTATTGCGCTTTCTTTATTCTTGTTGTTCATCGTGTTCGTTAGGTTGATAGTGTAGCGGCGGCCAAATTCTTTGGCTAGATCTTAAAACCCTATTTTTAAAAACGCGCACTTGTTTTACCACGATTTCCTTTTTGCTTAAACTTGTCGTTTCATTAAAGCCGAGAATTTCCTTTTTATAAAACCGCGTGACAAGTTTCCTTTTTCCTAAACCGCGTGAGACGATTTCCTTTTTATCGTGTATTGTTTACTTTGTTAGCGTGTTCTGTTTGGGCTTTGCTTAGGTCAGTTTATTGTGAACACCTTACTTTGGGTTATTTTTGCGTGTACCGTGTACCATGGCGCTCTCACCCGAGGCGTTAGACGACCTTCGAAGCTCATCGCTACCCAAGTTGCCGAGGCCATGGCTCGGCTCCTACCGCAACAAATCTCCCGGCAGCCTCACCTTGGAACGTGAGAAGCAAGCCAGGGAAGCCAAGGAAGTATCCTCGGAGTCCGAGAGTGGTCACACACCAACTCCATCCGAAGCTATCCGCCTTGCCAAGGGAAAAGGCCCACCGGGTAGTTCCGAACGCAGCCGTCCGTCACGTATTTCCCCGAGACAATACCGAGAAGGAGACCCGGTTACCTAGAGATAGAGCCGATCCTTTTAGACCGGCACCTTTCGCTCCTAGACGCGCTCCACACTTCGACCACGGCCGTCGGCCGAAACCGTTGGGGACCATAGGATCCACATCCACTCCGACGAAGATTACTATGAGCTAGGCGCATCGGATCGCAGCCATAGAAGCCGTAGGCGAGACGGGGAGGCCGGGATCCCGTTAGGCAACAACTTAGACACATCAAGGCTAAGTTCCCTCCCTTCCAAGGTAAGAACGATCCCGAGGTCTACCTAGATTGGGAAAGGAAGATGGAGTCTAGCTTCATCTACCATGACACTTACCCGCTCAACAAGGTAAAGATTGCCGTGTCGAATTCGGTGACTATGCTCTCCCCGTGGTGGGACCAGCTATGCACCACCGAAGCCGACACAACGAGCCGGCTATCACCACTTGGGCACAACTTACCACGCACATGAGGAAGCGTTTTGTTCCCAACCACTACCACCGTGAGACTCTCCACAAACTCGGGAAACTCACCCAAGGGTCAAGCTCCGTCGAGACTACTACCAAGAGATGGAAACTCGCCGGTCCGAGCCGGCCTAGAAGAAGACGACGAGGTCGCCATGGCCCGGTTCATCGGAGGACTCGCCCGGGACATCCAGGACAAGCTGGAACTCCAATCCTACGAAGATCTCGAGGAACTAGTGCACAAGGCCGAGCTGATTGAGAGCCAAAACAAACGCCGGTATACTAGGCCAAGCTACCCGTCCAATGCAACCAAGCCGCGAGATGCCCAGCCGACCAAGCCCGAATACCGCCGAGAGTTCAAGCCACCACCTAGCGGTGTGAAAGAAGAGACCAAGACGGCCTTCAAGGATAGGAATGGAGCATCCTTGAGCCATGTCAGGTGCTACAAGTGTCAAGGCATGGGTCATTACGCTAGGGATTGTGTCAACAAGAAGGTCTACATGCTGCTTGATAACGGAGACATCCTTCCACCGGATACAGACTCTGAATCTGACCCTCATGAAGAAGAGGAAGAAGAGTCCGCCGTGGTTGAAGAGATGCTTGTGGCCCACCGAGCATTAAGTGTCCAGAATCAGGCCGAGGAGCTACAACAAAGGGACAACTTGTTCCACACCCGGTGCATCGTCAAGGAAAGGGTGTGTAGCCTAATCATAGATGGAGGGAGTTGCACCAACGCTGCAAGTGAGCATATGGTCGAGAAACTTCACCTCCAAACCACCCCACATCCGAGGCCATATAAGCCGCAATGGCTGAATGAAGGAGGAGCCCCGACGGTTACTCACCAAGTCAAGGTAGCCTTTGCCATAGGAAAGTATGAGGATGACATCCTCTGTGATGTCTTGCCCATGGGCTCGAGCCACCTCCTGCTGGGTAGACCGTGGCAATCGGACCGCAAGGTTCTTCATGATGGGTACACCAATAAGCATTCTTTTTGAGTTCAAGGGCCGCAAAATCACCCTTCTCCCTCTCACACCTAGCGAAGTCTACCAAGACCAGCTCTACATCAAGCTAAAGAACGAGAAGGATAAGGAGATACCGCCTAATACCAACCTTCTCATCCACTCTAGTGAAGTTTTGAAAGACTTAAACTCTGAACTACCGATTTTAATGCTTATATATAGAGAAACGCTTGTTAGTGTAACCGAGTTTGCACAGGATCTTCCTAGTGGTATGTCTCGGCTTTTGCAGGATTTTAAGGACGTGTTCCCGAGGATGCCCCGCCAGACTGCCACCTATCCGAGGGATTGAGCATCGATAGACTTGGTGCCCGGAGTCGCTTTGCCGAACCGGCCAGCTTACCGCACCAACCCAAACCGAGACCAAAGAACTCCAAAGCCAAGTGGAGGAACTGATGAAGAAGGGTCACATCCGTGAGAGTATGAGTCCATGTGCCGTCCCGGTTTTACTGGTGCCAAAGAAAGATGGGACGTGGCGCATGTGTGTTGACTGCCGAGCCATCAACAACATCACGGTTAAGTATCGCCACCCTATCCCTAGACTTGATGATATGTTAGATGAATTGTGTGGTTCTAACGTGTTCTCTAAGATCGATCTTAAGAGTGGTTATCATCAGATTAGGATGAAGGAAGGTGACGAATGGAAGACCGCCTTTAAGACTAAGCACGGATTGTATGAATGGCTTGTAATGCCTTTCGGTTTAACTAATGCTCCTAGTACCTTTATGCGGTTAATGAATCATGTGTTGAGATCCTTTATAGGTGTCTTTGTAGTTGTTTACTTTGATGACATACTGATTTATAGCAGGGACATGGAGGCCCATCTCACTCACATCCAGATGGTGCTAGAAGTACTTCGGAAGGAGCGCTTGTTTGCTAACCTCAGCAAGTGTACCTTTTGCACTAACCGAGTTATTTTCTTAGGTTTTGTTGTGAGTGCGGACGGCGTACAGGTTGACGAGGACAAGATAAAGGCCATCCGAGACTGGCCGAGCCCTAAGAACGTCGGAGAAGTTAGGAGTTTTCACGGCCCTAGCCGGCTTCTACCGCCGGTTCGTCAAGGACTTCAAGCACCATAGCCGCACCACTCACCGAAGTCATCAAGAAGGAAGTAGGGGTTCAAGTGGGAAGCCGTCCAAGAGCAAGCCTTTCAGGCTCTTAAAGAGAAGCTTATCAATTCCCCTCTACTTGCTTTACCCGATTTTATGAAAACTTTTTGAAATTGAGTGTGATGCGTCCGGTGTAGGCATTGGAGCTGTTCTAATGCGGGACAAAAGACCCATTGCTTATTTCAGCGAAAAGTTAGGAGGCTCAACGGTCAACTATCCAACATATGACAAGGAGCTATACGCGCTGGTGAGAGCTCTACAAACATGGCAACACTATACGTGGCCCAAGGAGTTCGTCATACACACGGACCATGAATCCTTGAAACATCTAAAGGGGCAACAGAAGCTGAACCGGAGGCATGGACGTTGGATAGAATTCACCGAGACCTTCCCATATGTCATTAAGTACAAGAAAGGTAAGGACAATGTAGTCGCCGATGCATTGTCCCGGAGGTACACTCTTCTTAGTACTTTGACGTCTAAACTTATTGGATTTGAGAGATTGAAAGAATTATATGAGATAGACAATGAGTTTAGTGAGGCGTATAGGAAGTGTGCAAAATTCTCTTGTGATGGTTACTATAGGCACGATGGATATCTCTTTTATAACCATAAGTTGTGTGTGCCTAATGCTTTTGTTAGAGAGCTGTTAGTCAGGGAATCCCATGGGGGTGGACTTGCCGGGCACTTTGGAGTTACTAAGACTCTTCACACGGCCTACAACAACACTTTTTTCGGCCGGCATGAGGAAGGACGTGGAGAAAGTCCGTGCTAGGTGTGCTACATGCAAACAGGCTAAGAGTAAGGTCCAGCCGCACGGTTTGTATCTCCCTTTACCCATTCCTGAGCATCCTTGGACAGATATATCGATGGACTTTGTGATAGGATTGCCTAGGACTAAGACTGGTAGAGACTCGATCTTTGTGGTTGTTGATAGGTTTTCTAAGATGGCTCACTTTATTGCTTGTCATAAGACCGATGATGCTGTTAATGTCGCTAACTTTCGTTCTTTTAGAGAAGTTGTTAGGTTGCATGGTATGCCTCTTGTTATTGTGTCCGACGGGGATACGAAGTTTCTTAGCCATTTTTGGAGAACCTTGTGGGGCAAAGCTAGGAACCAAGCTGACCTTTTCCACCACTTGCCACCCACAGACCGATGGTCGACGGAGGTAGTCAACCGGTCCTTAAGCACCTTGCTAAGGACGATGGTAAGAAGCAATCTCAAGTCGTGGGAGGATTGTCTACCCCACGTTGAGTTTGCTTACAATCATTCTCAACACTCCCTCTACTTTGTTCTCTCCTTTTGAAATTGTTTATGGGTTTAACCCGTCTTCACCACTAGATTTAATCTCTTTGCCTTTTGAGTGAACGTGGCAGTTTAGACGGTAAGAAGAAGGCGGAACAAGTAAGGAAAATCCACGAGAAGGCCAGATCAACATCGAGCACAAGACGCGGCTATACGCAAAGAAAGCCAACAAGGGTCGCAAGGAGGTTATCTTTAAAGAAGGCGACCTGGTTTGGGTTCACCTAAAGGAAGGAGAGGTTCCCAGCCGAGAGAAAGTCCAAGCTGATGCCGAGAGTAGATGGCCCGTTCAAAGTCTTGAGGCGGATCAACGACAACGCCTACAAGATTGATCTCCAAGGGAAGTACACAATCTCGATTCGTTTAATGTGTCCGACTTAGCTCGTTTTATTGCGCGCATTCTGATTTGAGGTCAAATCCTTTTCAAGTGGGGGGAGGATGATGCGATCGTAACCGAGCCATCGGGACGAGGAAACCGCGAACGAGCCGATATCGACCACTCGACCACTCGACACCGACGAAATGCCGATATCGACCACTCGATCACCCGATACCGAGGAGTTGCCGAGTACCCGAACATCGAATGACGAGGAAATGTCGAACGTACAAGAAGGAGTTATCACCCGGGCCGAGCTAAGGAGCTAGCAAGGAAAGCTCACACGATGATCAAGGAAGAGAAGTTTGGAGAAGCCGACACGAGAAGCTACTTCAACATCTTCACCACGGCTACTTGAGGAAGACCAAGCTATGGTAGCTAAGCGGACTAAGTGTCTCGCTTGGTACTCTTTCCCACCGGGTTTTAACGAGGCCAAGACGAACACTACGTCGTCCATTAGCCATCATAGCTTGAAGAGTGTGTTAAAGCAAGGCACTTCCACTACTTGCTTATCTATCCGCAATTTCCTTTTCTTTAGATTTCCATTTTCTTGTGCGATTTCCTTTTTTCTTTTTGCGATTTCCTTTTTCTTGTTAAACGCGTGAAGCCCTAAAGGAAGCGACTTGTGCTTGCCTATATAAAGCTTCTCGCCGCACAACTTTTATTTCATCGAACAACTTATAAAGAAAAAACTTAACCTAAGGTCTTTGTCGCCTTCTTGATCTTGTGAAGAGATCGGCTCCCTTTTGATCTTGTGAAGAGATCCGTTCTTCTCCTTGCGCAGCCGCCGTTGGAGAGAACTTCTACCGCTTGTTAAAACTCCTCATCGTTTAACAAGTCTCCGTGGTCACTTACACTTCCCCTCCCCTCCTCCATCGACGCTCCATCCGCATCATTCCACTATCTTCCACATCCGTCCATCCTATCCATCCCCGCGAAAATTCAGCCTCGTTTGGAGAGTAGATCCCTCAGGGCCGATCGTATCAAGATGTTTCATAAGTTCGTTAAACTTGTACAAAACTCATTGAGACACTTATAAGCACTCATGTTGTATGAAACTTGGTTTAGAGTCCTAGAACCCGCGTTATTAGATGTTTCATATATTCGTTAAACTAGTCAAAATCTCATTGAGACACTTATAAGCACTCATGTTGCATGAAACTTGGTTTAGAGTCCTAGAAACGCGTTGTTAGATGTTTCATAAGTTCGTCAAACTAGTACAAAGCTCATTCGGGACACTTATAAGCACTCATGTTGCATGAAACTTGGTTTAGAGTCCTAGAAACGCGTTGTTAGATGTTTCATAAGTTCGTCAAACTTGTACAAAACTCATTGAGACACTTATAAGCACTCATGTTGTATGAAACTTGGTTTAGAGTCCTAGAACCCGCGTTGTTAGATGTTTCATAACTTCGTCAAACTAGTCAAAAGCTCATTGAGACACTTATAAGCACTCATGTTCAATGAAACTTAGTTTAGAGTCCTAGAAACCGCGTTGTTAGATGTTTCATAAGTTCGTCAAACTAGTACAAAGCTCATTGAGACACTTAGAAGCACTCATGTTGCATGAAACTTGGTTTAGAGTCCTAGAAACGCGTTGTTAGATGTTTCATAAATTCGTCAAACTTGTACAAAGCTCATTGAGACACTTATAAGCACTCATGTTGTATGAAACTTGGTTTAGAGTCCTAGAAACGCGTTGTTAGATGTTTCATAAGTTCGTCAAACTTGTACAAATCTCATTGAGACACATATAAGCACTCATGTTGCATGAAACTTGGTTTCGAGTCCTAGAAATGCGTTGTTAGATGTTTCATAAGTTCGTCACACTAGTACAAAGCTCATTGAGACACATATAAGCACTCATGTTGCATGAAACTTGGTTTAGAGTCCTAGAAACGCGTTGTTAGATGTTTCATAAGTTCGTCAAACTTGTACAAAACTCATTGAGATACTTATAAGCACTCATGTTGTATGAAACTTGGTTTAGAGTCCTAGAACCCGCGTTATTAGATGTTTCATATATTCGTCAAACTAGTCAAAATCTCATTGAGACACTTATAAGCACTCATGTTGCATGAAACTTGGTTTAGAGTCCTAGAAACGCGTTGTTATATGTTTCATAAGTTCGTCAAACTAGTACAAAGCTCATTGAGACACTTATAAGCACTCATGTTGCATGAAACTTCGTTTAGAGTCTTAGAAACCGCATTGTTAGATGTTTCATAAGTTCGTCGAACTGGTAAAAAGCTCATTGAGACACTTATAAGCACTCATGTTGCATGAAACTTCGTTTAGAGTCTTAGAAACCGCGTTTTTAGATGTTTCATAAGTTCGTTAAACTAGTACAAAGCTCATTGAGACACATATAAGCACTCATGTTGCATGAAACTTGGTTTAGAGTCCTAGAAACGCGTTGTTAGAAGTTTCAAAAGTTCGTCAAACTAGTACAAACCTCATTGAGACATTTATAAACATTCATGTTGCATGAAACTTGGTTTAGAGTCCTAGAAACGCGTTGTTAGGCGTTTCATAAGTTCGTAAAACTAGTACAAAGCTCATTGAGCCACTTATAAGCACTCATGTCGAATGAAACTTGGTTTAGAGTCCTAGAAACGCGTTGTTAGATGTTTCATAACTTCGTAACACTTGTACAAAGTTCATTGAGACACTTATAAGCACTCATGTTGTATGAAACTTGGTTTAGAGTCCTAGAAACGCATTGTTAAATGTTTCATAAGTTCGTCAAACTAGTACAAAGCTCATTGAGACACTTATAAGCACCGATGTTGCATGAAACATGGTTTAGAGTCCTAGAACCACGTTGTTAGATGTTTCATAAGTTCGTCAAACATGTACAAAGCTCATTGAAACACTTATAAGCACTCATGTTGCATGAAACTTGGGTTAGAGTCCTAGAAACGCGTTGTTAGATGTTTCATAACTTCGTTAAACTAGTACAAACCTCATTGAGACACTTATAAGCACTCATGTTGCATGAAACTTGGTTTAGAGTCCTAGAAACGCGTTGTTAGATGTTTCATAAGTTCGTCAAACTTGTACAAAGCTCATTGAGACACTTATAAGCACTCATGTTGTATGTATTGGTTTAGAACTCCTAGAACCCGCGTTGTTAGATGTTTCATATATTCGTAGAACAAACCGTCAAAAGCTCATTGAGACACTTATAAGAACTGTGTTGCATGAAACTTAGTTCGTCAGAGTCCTAGTCAAAAGCCGCGTTGTTAGATGTTTCATAAGTTCGTCACTTAACTAGTACAAAGCTCATTGAGACACATATAAGCACTCATGTTGCATGAAACTTGGTTTAGAGTCCTAGAAACGCGTTGTTAGATGTTTCATAAGTTCGTCAAACTTGTACAAAGCTCATTGAGACACTTATAAGCACTCATGTTGTATGAAACTTGGTTTAGAGTCCTAGAAACGCATGGTTAAATGTTTCATAAGTTCGTCAAACTAGTACAAAGCTCATTGAGACACTTATAAGCACTCATGTTGCATGAAACTTGATTTAGAGTCATAGAAACGCGTTGTTAGATGTTTCATAAGTTCGTCAAACTTTTACAAAGCTCGTTGAGGCAATTATAAGCACTCATGTTGCATGAAACATGGTTTAGAGTCCTAAAAACGTGTTAATAGATGTTTAATAAGTTCGTCAAACAAGTACAAAGCTCATTGAGACACTTATAAGCACTCATGTTGCATGAAACTTGGTTTAGAGTCCTAGAAACGCGTTGTTAGATGTTTCATGAATTCGTCAAACTAGTACAAAGCTCATTGAGACACTTATAAGCACTCATGTTGTATGAAACTTGGTTTAGAGTCCTAGAAACGCATTGTTAAATGTTTCATAAGTTCGTCAAACTAGTACAAAGCTCATTGAGACACTTATAAGCACTCATGTTGCATGGAACTTGGTTTAGAGTCCTAGAAACCGCGTTGTTAGATGTTTCATAAGTTCGTCAAACTAGTAAAAAGCTCATTGAGACACTTATAAGCACTCATGTTGAATGAAACTTGGTTTAGAGTCCTAGAAACGCGTTGTTAGATGTTTCATAAGTTCGTCAAACTTGTACAAAGCTCATTTAGACACTTATAAGCACTCATGTTGCATGAAACTTGGTTTAGAGTCCTAGAAACGCGTTGTTAGATGTTTCATAAGTTCGTCAAACTTTTACAAAGCTCATTTAGACACTTATAAGCACTCATGTTGCATGAAACTTCGTTTAGAGTCTTAGAAACCGCGTTTTTAGATGTTTCATAACTTCGTAAAACTAGTACAAAGCTCATTGAGACACATATAATCACTCATGTTGCATGAAACTTGGTTTAGAGTCCTAGAAACGCGTTGTTAGATGTTTCAAAAGTTCGTCAAACAAGTACAAACCTCATTGAGACACTTATAAACATTCATGTTGCATGAAACTTGGTTTAGAGTCCTAGAAACGAGTTGTTAGTCATTTCATAAGTTCGTAAAACTAGTACAAAGCTCATTGAGCCACTTATAATCACTCATGTTGAATGAACCTTGGTTTAGAGTCCTAGAAACGCGTTGTTAGATGTTTCATAAGTTCGTAACACTTGTACAAAGCTCATTGACACACTTATAAGCACTCATGTTGCATGAAACTTCGTTTAGAATCCTAGAAACCACGTTTTTAGATGTTTCATAAGTTCGTCAAACTAGTACAAAGCTCATTGAGACACATATAAGCACTCATGTTGCATGAAACTTTGTTTAGAGTCCTAGAAACGCGTTGTTAGAAGTTTCAAAAGTTCGTCAAACTAGTACAAACCTCATTGAGACACTTATAAGCACTCATGTTGCATGAAACTTGATTTAGAGTCCTAGAAACGCGTTGTTAGATGTTTCATAAGTTCGTCAAACTTTTACAAAGCTCGTTGAGGAAATTATAAGCACTCATGTTGCATGAAATATGGTTTAGAGTCCTAGAAAGGTGTTAATAGATGTTTAATAAGTTCGTCAAACAAGTACAAAGCTCATTGAGACACTTATAAGCACTCATGTTGCATGAAACTTGGTTTAGAGTCCTAGAAACGCGTTGTTAGATGTTTCATGAATTCGTCAAACTAGTACAAATCTCATTGAGACACTTATAAGCACTCATGTTGTATGAAACTTGGTTTAGAGTCCTAGAAACGCATTGTTAAATGTTTCATAAGTTCGTCAAACTAGTACAAAGCTCATTGAGACACTTATAAGCACTCATGTTGAATGAAACTTGATTTAGAGTCCTAGAAACGCGTTGTTAGATGTTTCATAAGTTCGTCAAACTTTTACAAAGCTCGTTGAGGCAATTATAAGCACTCATGTTGCATGAAACATGGTTTAGAGTCCTAGAAACGTGTTAATAGATGTTTAATAAGTTCGTCAAACAAGTACAAAGCTCATTGAGACACTTTTAAGCACTCATGTTGCATGAAACTTGGTTTAGAGTCCTAGAAACGCGTTGTTAGATGTTTCATGAATTCGTCAAACTAGTACAAAGCTCATTGAGACACTTATAAGCACTCATGTTGTATGAAACTTGGTTTAGAGTCCTAGAAACACATTGTTAAATGTTTCATAAGTTCGTCAAACTAGTACAAAGCTCATTGAGACACTTATAAGCACTCATGTTGCATGGAACTTGGTTTAGAGTCCTAGAAACGCGTTGTTAGATGTTTCATAAGTTCGTAAAACTAGTACAAAGCTCATTGAGACACTTATAAGCACTCATGTTGCATGAAACTTCGTTTAGAGTCTTAGAAACCGCGTTTTTAGATGTTTCATAACTTCGTCAATCTAGTACAAAGCTCATTGAGACACATATAAGCACTCATGTTGCATGAAACTTGGTTTAGAGTCATAGAAACGCGTTGTTAGATGTTTCAAAAATTCGTCAAACTAGTACAAACCTCATTGAGACACTTATAAACATTCATGTTGCATGAAACTTGGTTTAGAGTCCTAGAAACGCGTTGTTAGGCGTTTCATAAGTTCGTAAAACTAGTACAAAGCTCATTGAGCCACTTATAAGCACTCATGTTGAATGAAACTTGGTTTAGATTCCTAGAAACGCGTTGTTAGATGTTTCATAACTTCGTAACACTTGTACAAAGTTCATTGAGACACTTATAAGCACTCATGTTGTATGAAACTTGGTTTAGAGTCCTAGAAACGCATTGTTAAATGTTTCATAAGTTCGTCAAACTAGTACAAAGCTTATTGAGACACTTATAAGCACTCATGTTGCATGAAACATGGTTTAGAGTCCTAGAACCACGTTGTTAGATGTTTCATAAGTTCGTCAAACATGTACAAAGCTCATTGAAACACTTATAAGCACTCATGTTGCATGAAACTTGGGTTAGAGTCCTAGAAACGCGTTGTTAGATGTTTCATAACTTCTTCAAACTAGTACAAACCTCATTGAGACACTTATAATCACTCATGTTGCATGAAACTTGGTTTAGAGTCCTAGAAACGCATTGTTAGATGTTTCATAAGTTCGTCAAACTAGTACAAAGCTCATTGAGACACTTATAAGCACTCATGTTGAATGAAACTTGGTTTAGAGTCCTAGAAACGCGTTGTTAGATGTTTCATAAGTTCGTATAACTTGTACAAAGCTCATTGAGACACTTATAAGCACTCATGTTGTATGAAACTTGGTTTAGAGTCCTAGAACCCGCGTTGTTAGATTTTTCATATATTCGTCAAACTAGTCAAAAGCTCATTGAGACACTTATAAGCACTCATGTTGCATGAAACTTAGTTTAGAGTCCTAGAAACCACGTTGTTAGATGTTTCATAAGTTCGTCAAACTAGTACAAAGCTCATTGAGACACTTATAAGCACTCATGTTGCATGAAACTTGGTTTAGAGTCCTAGAAACGCGTTGTTAGATGTTTCAAAAGTTCGTCAAACAAGTACAAACCTCATTGAGACACTTATAAACATTCATGTTGCATGAAACTTGGTTTAGAGTCCTAGAAACGAGTTGTTAGTCATTTCATAAGTTCGTAAAACTAGTACAAAGCTCATTGAGCCACTTATAAGCACTCATGTTGAATGAACCTTGGTTGGTTTAGAGTCCTAGAAACGCGTTGTTAGATGTTTCATAAGTTCGTAACACTTGTACAAAGCTCATTGACACACTTATAAGCACTCATGTTGCATGAAACTTCGTTTAGAATCTTAGAAACCACGTTTTTAGATGTTTCATAAGTTCGTCAAACTAGTACAAAGCTCATTGAGACACATATAAGCACTCATGTTGCATGAAACTTTGTTTAGAGTCCTAGAAACGCGTTGTTAGAAGTTTCAAAAGTTCGTCAAACTAGTACAAACCTCATTGATACACTTATAAGCACTCATGTTGCATGAAACTTGATTTAGAGTCCTAGAAACGCGTTGTTAGATGTTTCATAAGTTCGTCAAACTTTTACAAAGCTCGTTGAGGAAATTATAAGCACTCATGTTGCATGAAATATGGTTTAGAGTCCTAGAAACGTGTTAATAGATGTTTAATAAGTTCGTCAAACAAGTACAAAGCTCATTGAGACACTTATAAGCACTCATGTTGCATGAAACTTGGTTTAGAGTCCTAGAAACGCGTTGTTAGATGTTTCATGAATTCGTCAAACTAGTACAAAACTCATTGAGACACTTATAAGCACTCATGTTGTATGAAACTTGGTTTAGAGTCCTAGAAACGCATTGTTAAATGTTTCATAAGTTCGTCAAACTAGTACAAAGCTCATTGAGACACTTATAAGCACTCATGTTGAATGAAACTTGATTTAGAGTCCTAGAAACGCGTTGTTAGATGTTTCATAAGTTCGTCAAACTTTTACAAAGCTCGTTGAGGCAATTATAAGCACTCATGTTGCATGAAACATGGTTTAGAGTCCTAGAAACGTGTTAATAGATGTTTAATAAGTTCGTCAAACAAGTACAAAGCTCATTGAGACACTTTTAAGCACTCATGTTGCATGAAACTTGGTTTAGAGTCCTAGAAACGCGTTGTTAGATGTTTCATGAATTCGTCAAACTAGTACAAAGCTCATTGAGACACTTATAAGCACTCATGTTGTATGAACCTTGTTTTAGAGTCCTAGAAACACATTGTTAAATGTTTCATAAGTTCGTCAAACTAGTACAAAGCTCATTGAGACACTTATAAGCACTCATGTTGCATGGAACTTGGTTTAGAGTCCTAGAAACGTGTTGTTAGATGTTTCATAAGTTCGTCAAACTAGTACAAAGCTCATTGAGACACTTATAAGCACTCATGTTGAATGAAACTTGGTTTAGAGTCCTAGAAACGCGTTGTTAGATGTTTCATAAGTTCGTCAAACTAGTACAAAGCTCATTGAGACACTTATAAGCACTCATGTTGCATGAAACTTCGTTTAGAGTCTTAGAAACCGCGTTTTTAGATGTTTCATAACTTCGTCAATCTAGTACAAAGCTCATGGAGACACATATAAGCACTCATGTTTCATGAAACTTGGTTTAGAGTCATAGAAACGCGTTGTTAGATGTTTCAAAAGTTCGTCAAACTAGTACAAACCTCATTGAGACACTTATAAACATTCATGTTGCATGAAACTTGGTTTAGAGTCCTAGAAACGCGTTGTTAGGCGTTTCATAAGTTCGTAAAACTAGTACAAAGCTCATTGAGCCACTTATAAGCACTCATGTTGAATGAAACTTGGTTTAGATTCCTAGAAACGCGTTGTTAGATGTTTCATAACTTCGTAACACTTGTACAAAGTTCATTGAGACACTTATAAGCACTCATGTTGTATGAAACTTGGTTTAGAGTCCTAGAAACGCATTGTTAAATGTTTCATAAGTTCGTCAAACTAGTACAAAGCTTATTGAGACACTTATAAGCACTCATGTTGCATGAAACATGGTTTAGAGTCCTAGAACCACGTTGTTAGATGTTTCATAAGTTCGTCAAACATGTACAAAGCTCATTGAAACACTTATAAGCACTCATGTTGCATGAAACTTGGGTTAGAGTCCTAGAAACGCGTTGTTAGATGTTTCATAACTTCTTCAAACTAGTACAAACCTCATTGAGACACTTATAATCACTCATGTTGCATGAAACTTGGTTTAGAGTCCTAGAAACGCATTGTTAGATGTTTCATAAGTTCGTCAAACTAGTACAAAGCTCATTGAGACACTTATAAGCACTCATGTTGAATGAAACTTGGTTTAGAGTCCTAGAAACGCGTTGTTAGATGTTTCATAAGTTCGTATAACTTGTACAAAGCTCATTGAGACACTTATAAGCACTCATGTTGTATGAAACTTGGTTTAGAGTCCTAGAACCCGCGTTGTTAGATTTTTCATATATTCGTCAAACTAGTCAAAAGCTCATTGAGACACTTATAAGCACTCATGTTGCATGAAACTTAGTTTAGAGTCCTAGAAACCGCGTTGTTAGATGTTTCATAAGTTCGTCAAACTAGTACAAAGCTCATTGAGACACTTATAAGCACTCATGTTGCATGAAACTTGGTTTAGAGTCCTAGAAACGCGTTGTTAGATGTTTCATAATTTCGTCAAACTTGTACAAAGCTCATTGAGACACTTATAAGCACTCATGTTGTATGAAACTTGGTTTAGAGTCCTAGAAATGCGTTGTTAGACGTTTCATCAGTTCGTCAAACTTGTACAAAGCTCATTAAGACACTTATAAGCACTTATGTTGTATGAAACTTGGTTTAGAGTCCCAGAAACGCATTGTTAAATGTTTCATAAGTTCGTCAAACAAGTACAAACCTCATTGAGACACTTATAAGCACTCATGTTGCATGAAACTTGATTTAGAGTCCTAGAAACGCGTTGTTAGATGTTTCATAAGTTCGTCAAACTTTTACAAAGCTCGTTGAGGCAATTATAAGCACTCATGTTGCATGAAACATGGTTTAGAGTCCTAGAAACGTGTTAATAGATGTTTAATAAGTTCGTCAAACAAGTACAAAGCTCATTGAGACACTTATAAGCACTCATGTTGCATGAAACTTGGTTTAGAGTCCTAGAAACGCGTTGTTAGATGTTTCATGAATTCTTCAAACTAGTACAAAGCTCATTGAGACACTTATAAGCACTCATGTTGCATGGAACTTGGTTTAGAGTCCTAGAAACGCATTGTTAAATGTTTCATAAGTTCGTCGAACAAGTACAAAGCTCATTGAGACACTTATAAGCACTCATGTTGCATGGAACTTGGTTTAGAGTCCTAGAAACGCGTTGTTAGATGTTTCATAAGTTCGTCAAACAAGTACAAAGCTCATTGAGACACTTATAAGCACTCATGTTGCATGGAACTTGGTTTAGAGTCCTAGAAACGCATTGTTAGATGTTTCATAAGTTCGTCAAACTAGTAAAAAGCTCATTGAGACACTTATAAGCACTCATGTTGCATGAAACTTCGTTTAGAGTCTTAGAAACCGTGTTTTTAGATGTTTCATAACTTCGTCAAACTAGTACAAAGCTCATTGAGACACTTATAAGCACTCATGTTGTATGAAACATGGTTTAGAGTCCTAGAAACGCATTTTTAGATGTTTCATAAGTTCGTCAAACTAGTACAAAGCTCATTGAGACACTTATAAGCACTCATGTTGCATGAAATTTGGTTTAGAGTCATAGAAACGCGTTGTTAGATGTTTCATGAATTCGTCAAACTAGTACAAAGCTCATTGAGACACTTATAAGCACTCATGTTGTATGAAACTTGGTTTAGAGTCCTAGAAACGCATTGTTAAATGTTTCATAAGTTCGTCAAACTAGTAAAAAGGTCATTGAGACACATATAAGCACTCATGTTGCATGAAACTTGGTTTAGAGTCCTAGAAACGCGTTGTTAGATGTTTCAAAAGTTCGTCAAACTAGTACAAACCTCATTGAGACACTTATAAACATTCATGTTGCATGAAACTTGGTTTAGAGTCCTAGAAACGCGTTGTTAGTCGTTTCATAAGTTCGTAAATCTATTACAAAGCTCATTGAGCCACTTATAAGCACTCATGTTGAATGAAACTTGGTTTAGAGTCCTAGAAACGCGTTGTTAGATGTTTCATAAGTTCGTAACACTTGTACAAAGATCATTGAGACACTTATAAGCACTCATGTTGTATGAAACTTAGTTTAGAGTCCTAGAAACGCGTTGTTAGACGTTTCATAAGTTCGTCAAACTTGTACAAAGCTCATTGAGACACTTATAAGCACTCATGTTGTATGAAACTTGGTTTAGAGTCCTAGAAACGCATTGTTAAATGTTTCATAAGTTCGTCAAACTAGTACAAAGCTCATTGAGACACTTATAAGCACTCATGTTGCATGAAACTTGGTTTAGAGTCCTAGAAACGCGTTGTTAGATGTTTCATAAGTTCGTCAAACTTTTACAAAGCTCGTTGAGGCAATTATAAGCACTCATGTTGCATGAAACATGGTTTAGAGTCCTAGAAACGTGTTGTTAGATGTTTCATAAGTTCGTCAAACAAGTACAAAGCTCATTGAGACACTTATAAGCACTCATGTTGCATGAAACTTGGTTTAGAGTCCTAGAAACGCGTTGTAAGATGTTTCATGAATTCGTCAAACTAGTACAAAGCTCATTGAGACACTTATAAGCACTTATTTTGTATGAAACTTGGTTTAGAGTCCTAGAAACGCATTGTTAAATGTTTCATAAGTTCGTCAAACTAGTACAAAGCTCATTGAGACACTTATAAGCACTCATGTTGCATGAAAAACTTGGTTTAGAGTCCTAGAAACGCGTTGTTAGATGTTTCATAAGTTCCTCAAACTAGTACAAAGCTCATTGAGACACTTATAAGCACTCATGTTGAATGAAACTTGGTTTAGAGTCCTAGAAACGCGTTGTTAGATGTTTCATAAGTTCGTCAAACTTGTACAAAGCTCATTTAGACACTTATAAGCACTCATGTTGCATGAAACTTCGTTTAGAGTCTTAGAAACCGCGTTTTTAGATGTTTCATAAGTTCGTCAAACTAGTACAAAGGTCATTGAGACACATATAAGCACTCATGTTGCATGAAACTTGGTTTAGAGTCCTAGAAACGCGTTGTTAGATGTTTCAAAAGTTCGTCAAACTAGTACAAACCTCATTGAGACACTTATAAACATTCATGTTGCATGAAACTTGGTTTAGAGTCCTAGAAACGCGTTGTTAGTCGTTTCATAAGTTCGTAAAACTAGTACAAAGCTCATTGAGCCACTTATAAGCACTCATGTTGAATGAAACTTGGTTTAGAGTCCTAGAAACGCGTTGTTAGATGTTTCATAAGTTCGTTACACTTGTACAAAGCTCATTGAGACACTTATAAGCACTCATGTTGTATGAAACTTGGTTTAGAGTCCTAGAAACGCAATGTTAAATGTCTCATAAGTTCGTCAAACTAGTACAAAGCTCATTGAGACACTTATAAGCACTCATGTTGCATGAAACATGGTTTAGAGTCCTAGAACCACGTTGTTAGAAGTTTCATAAGTTCGTCAAACATGTACAAAGCTCATTGAGACACTTATAAGCACTCATGTTGCATGAAACTTGGGTTAGAGTCCTAGAAACGCGTTGTTAGATGTTTCATAACTTCGTCAAACTAGTACAAAGCTCATTGAGACACTTATAAGCACTCATGTTGCATAAAACTTGGTTTAGAGTCCTAGAAACGCGTTGTTAGATGTTTCATAAGTTCGTCAAACTAGTACAAAGCTCATTGAGACACTTATAAGCACTCATGTTGAATGAAACTTGGTTTAGAGTCCTAGAAACGCGTTGTTAGATGTTTCATAAGTTCGTCAAAATTGTACAAAGCTCATTTAGACACTTATAAGCACTCATGTTGCATGAAACTTCGTTTAGAGTCTTAGAAACCGCGTTGTTAGATGTTTCATAAGTTCGTCGAACTAGTAAAAAGCTCATTGAGACACTTATAAGCACTCATGTTGCATGAAACTTCGTTTAGAGTCTTAGAAACCGCGTTGTTAGATGTTTCATAAGTTCGTATAACTTGTACAAAGCTCATTGAGACACTTATAAGCACTCATGTTGTATGAAACTTGGTTTAGAGTCCTAGAAACGCATTGTTAAATGTTTCATAAGTTCGTCAAACTAGTACAAAGCTTATTGAGACACTTATAAGCACTCATGTTGCATGAAACATGGTTTAGAGTCCTAGAACCACGTTGTTAGATGTTTCATAAGTTCGTCAAACATGTACAAAGCTCATTGAAACACTTATAAGCACTCATGTTGCATGAAACTTGGGTTAGAGTCCTAGAAACGCGTTGTTAGATGTTTCATAACTTCTTCAAACTAGTACAAACCTCATTGAGACACTTATAATCACTCATGTTGCATGAAACTTGGTTTAGAGTCCTAGAAACGCGTTGTTAGATGTTTCATAAGTTCGTCAAACTTTTACAAAGCTCGTTGAGGCAATTATAAGCACTCATGTTGCATGAAACATGGTTTAGAGTCCTAGAAACGTGTTGTTAGATGTTTCATAAGTTCGTCAAACAAGTACAAAGCTCATTGAGACACTTATAAGCACTCATGTTGCATGAAACTTGTTTTAGAGTCCTAGAAACGCGTTGTTAGATGTTTCATGAATTCGTCAAACTAGTACAAAGCTCATTGAGACACTTATAAGCACTCATGTTGTATGAAACTTGGTTTAGAGTCCTAGAAACGCATTGTTAAATGTTTCATAAGTTCGTCAAACTAGTACAAAGCTCATTGAGACACTTATAAGCACTCATGTTGCATGAAAAACTTGGTTTAGAGTCCTAGAAACGCGTTGTTAGATGTTTCATAAGTTCGTCAAACTAGTACAAAGCTCATTGAGACACTTATAAGCACTCATGTTGAATGAAACTTGGTTTAGAGTCCTAGAAACGCGTTGTTAGATGTTTCATAAGTTCGTCAAACTTGTACAAAGCTCATTTAGACACTTATAAGCACTCATGTTGCATGAAACTTCTTTTAGAGTCTTAGAAACCGCGTTTTTAGATGTTTCATAAGTTCGTCAAATTAGTACAAAGGTCATTGAGACACATATAAGCACTCATGTTGCATGAAACTTGGTTTAGAGTCCTAGAAACGCGTTGTTAGATGTTTCAAAAGTTCGTCAAACTAGTACAAACCTCATTGAGACACTTATAAACATTCATGTTGCATGAAACTTGGTTTAGAGTCCTAGAAACGCGTTGTTAGTCGTTTCATAAGTTCGTAAAACTAGTACAAAGCTCATTGAGCCACTTATAAGCACTCATGTTGAATGAAACTTGGTTTAGAGTCCTAGAAACGCGTTTTTAGATGTTTCATAAGTTCGTAACACTTGTACAAAGCTCATTGAGACACTTATAAGCACTCATGTTGTATGAAACTTGGTTTAGAGTCCTAGAAACGCATTGTTAAATGTTTCATAAGTTCGTCAAACTAGTACAAAGCTCATTGAGACACTTATAAGCACTCATGTTGCATAAAACATGGTTTAGAGTCCTAGAACCACGTTGTTAGAAGTTTCATGAAACTTGGGTTAGAGTCCTAGAAACGCGTTGTTAGATGTTTCATAACTTCGTCAAACTAGTACAAAGCTCATTGAGACACTTATAAGCACTCATGTTGCATGAAACTTGGTTTAGAGTCCTAGAAACGCGTTGTTAGATGTTTCATAAGTTCGTCAAACTTTTACAAAGCTCATTGAGACACTTATAAGCACTCATGTTGCATGAAACATGGTTTAGAGTCCTAGAAACGCGTTGTTAGATGTTTCATAAGTTCGTCAAACTTGTATAAAGCTCATTGAGACACTTATAAGCACTCATGTTGCATGAAACTTCGTTTAGAGTCTTAGAAACCGCGTTTTTAGATGTTTCATAAGTTCGTCAAACTAGTACAAAGCTCATTGAGACACATATAAGCACTCATGTTGCATGAAACTTGGTTTAGAGTCCTAGAAACGCGTTGTTAGAAGTTTCAAAAGTTCGTCAAACTAGTACAAACCTCATTAAGACACTTATAAACATTCATGTTGCATGAAACTTGGCTTGGAGTCCTAGAAACGCGTTGTTAGGCGTTTCATAAGTTCATAAAACTAGTACAAAGCTCATTGAGTCACTTATAAGCACTCATGTTGAATGAAACTTGGTTTAGAGTCCTAGAAACGCGTTGTTAGATGTTTCATAACTTCGTAACACTTGTACGAAGTTCATTGAGACACATATAATCACTCATGTTGTATGAAACTTGGTTTAGAGTCCTAGAAACGCATTGTTAAATGTTTCAAAAGTTCGTCAAACTAGTACAAACCTCATTGAGACACTTATAAGCACTCATGTTGAATGAAACTTGGTTTAGAGTCCTAGAAACGCGTTGTTAGATGTTTCATAAGTTCGTAACACTTGTATAAAGCTCATTGAGACACTTATAAGCACTCATGTTGCATGAAACTTCGTTTAGAGTCTTAGAAACCGCGTTTTTAGATGTTTCATAAGTTCGTCAAACTAGTACAAAGCTCATTGAGACACATATAAGCACTCATGTTGCATGAAACTTGGTTTAGAGTCCTAGAAACGCGTTGTTAGAAGTTTCAAAAGTTCGTCAAACTAGTACAAACCTCATTAAGACACTTATAAACATTCATGTTGCATGAAACTTGGCTTAGAGTCCTAGAAACACGTTGTTAGGCGTTTCATAAGTTCATAAAACTAGTACAAAGCTCATTGAGTCACTTATAAGCACTCATGTTGAATGAAACTTGGTTTAGAGTCCTAGAAACGCGTTGTTAGATGTTTCATAACTTCGTAACACTTGTACAAAGTTCATTGAGACACATATAAGCACTCATGTTGTATGAAACTTTGTTTAGAGTCCTAGAAACGCATTGTTAAATGTTTCATAAGTTCGTCAAATTAGTTATAAGCTCATTGAGACACTTATAAGCACTCATGTTGCATGAAACTTGGTTTAGAGTCCTAGAACCACGTTTTTAGATGTTTCATAAGTTCGTCAAACATGTACAAAGCTCATTGAAACACTTATAAGCACTCATGTTGCATGAAACTTGGGGTAGAGTCCTAGAAACGCGTTGTTCGATGTTTCATAACTTCGTCAAACTAGTGCAAACCTCATTGAGACACTTATAAGCACTCATGTTGCATGAAACTTGGTTTAGAGTCCTAGAAACGCATTGTTAGATGTTTCATAAGTTCGTCAAACTAGTACAAAACTCATTGAGACACTTATAAGCACTCATGTTGCATGAAACTTGGTTTAGAGTCCTAGAAATGCGCTGTTAGAAGTTTCATAAGTTCGTCAAACTAGTACAAAGCTCATTGAGACACATATAAGCACTCATGTTGCATGAAACTTGGTTTAGAGTCCTAGAAACGCGTTGTTAGATGTTTCATAAGTTCGTTAAACTTGTACAAAGCTCATTGAGACACTTATAAGCACTCATGTTGTATGAAACTTGGTTTAGAGTCCTAGAACCCGCGTTGTTAGATGTTTCATATATTCGTCAAACTAGTCAAAAGCTCATTGAGACACTTATAAGCACTCATGTTGCATGAAACTTAGTTTAGAGTCCTAGAAACCGTGTTGTTAGATGTTTCATAAGTTCGTCAAACTAGTACAAAGCTCATTGAGACACTTATAAGCACTCATGTTGCATGAAACTTCGTTTAGAGTATTAGAAACCGCGTTTTTAGATGTTTCATAAGTTCGTCAAACTAGTACAAAGCTCATTGAGACACATATAAGCAGTCATGTTGCATGAAACTTGGTTTAGAGTCCTAGAAACGCATTGTTAAATGTTTCATAAGTTCGTAAAACTAGTACAAAGCTCATTGAGACATGTATAAGCACTCATGTTGCATGAAACATGGTTTAGAGTCCTAGAACCACGTTGTTAGATGTTTCATAAGTTCGTCAAACATGTACAAAGCTCATTGAGACACTTATAAGCACTCATGTTGCATGAAACTTGGTTTAGAGTCCTAGAAACGCATTGTTAAATGTCTCATAAGTTTGTCAAACTAGTACAAAGCTCATTGAGACACGTATAAGCACTCATGTTGCATGAAACATGGTTTAGAGTCCTAGAACCACATTGTTAGATGTTTCATAAGTTCGTCAAACATGCACAAAGCTCATTGTGACACTTATAAGCACTCATGTTGCATGAAACTTGGTTTAGAGTCCTAGAAACGCGTTGTTAGATGTTTCATAAGTTCGTCAAACTAGTACAAAGCTCATTGAGACACTTATAAGCATTCATGTTGAATGAAACTTGGTTTAGAGTCCTAGAAACGCGTTGTTAGATGTTTCATAAGTTCGTCAAAATTGTACAAAGCTCATTTAGACACTTATAAGCACTCATGTTGCATGAAACTTCGTTAAGAGTCTTAGAAACCGCGTTGTTAGATGTTTCATAAGGTCGTCGAACTAGTAAAAAGCTCATTGAGACACTTATAAGTACTCATTTTGCATGAAACTTCGTTTAGAGTCTTAGAAATCGCGTTTTTAGATGTTTCATAACTTCGTCAAACTAGTACAAAGCTCATTGAGACACATATAAGCACTCATGTTGCATGAAACTTGGTTTAGAGTCCTAGAAACGCGTTGTTAGATGTTTCAAAAGTTCGTTAAACTAGTACAAAACTCATTGAGACACTTATAAACATTCATGTTGCATGAAACCTGGTTTAGAGTCCTAGAAACGCGTTGTTAGTCGTTTCATAAGTTCGTAAAACTAGTACAAAGCTCATTGAGCCACTTATAAGCACTCATGTTGAATGAAACTTGGTTTAGAGTCCTAGAAACACGTTGTTAGATGTTTCATAAGTTCGTAACACTTGTACAAAGCTCATTGAGACACTTATAAGCACTCATGTTGTATGAAACTTGGTTTAGAGTCCTAGAAACGCGTTGTTAGATGTTTCATAAGTTCGTCAAACTTGTACAAAGCTCATTGAGACACATATAAGCACTCATGTTGCATGAAACTTGGTTTCGAGTCCTAGAAATGCGTTGTTAGATGTTTCATAAGTTCGTCACCCTAGTACAAAGATCATTGAGACACATATAAGCACTCATGTTGCATGAAACTTGGTTTAGAGTCCTAGAAACGCGTTGTTAGATGTTTCATAAGTTCGTTAAACTTGTACAAAACTCATTGAGACACTTATAAGCACTCATGTTGTATGAAACTTGGTTTAGAGTCCTAGAACCCGCGTTATTAGATGTTTCATATATTCGTTAAACTAGTCAAAATCTCATTGAGACACTTATAAGCACTCATGTTGCATGAAACTTGGTTTAGAGTCCTAGAAACGCGTTGTTAGATGTTTCATAAGTTCGTCAAACTAGTACAAAGCTCATTCAGACACTTATAAGCACTCATGTTGCATGAAACTTGGTTTAGAGTCCTAGAAACGCGTTGTTAGATGTTTCATAAGTTCGTCAAACTTGTACAAAACTCATTGAGACACTTATAAGCACTCATGTTGTATGAAACTTGGTTTAGAGTCCTAGAACCCGCGTTGTTAGATGTTTCATAACTTCGTCAAACTAGTCAAAAGCTCATTGAGACACGTATAAGCACTCATGTTCAATGAAACTTAGTTTAGAGTCCTAGAAACCGCGTTGTTAGATGTTTCATAAGTTCGTCAAACTAGTACAAAGCTCATTGAGACACTTAGAAGCACTCATGTTGCATGAAACTTGGTTTAGAGTCCTAGAAACGCGTTGTTAGATGTTTCATAAGTTCGTCAAACTTGTACAAAGCTCATTGAGACACTTATAAGCACTCATGTTGTATGAAACTTGGTTTAGAGTCCTAGAAACGCGTTGTTAGATGTTTCATAAGTTCGTCAAACTTGTACAAATTTCATTGAGACACATATAAGCACTCATGTTGCATGAAACTTGGTTTCGAGTCCTAGAAATGCGTTGTTAGATGTTTCATAAGTTCGTCACACTAGTACAAAGCTCATTGAGACACATATAAGCACTCATGTTGCATGAAACTTGGTTTAGAGTCGTAGAAACGCGTTGTTAGATGTTTCATAAGTTCGTCAAACTTGTACAAAACTCATTGAGACACTTATAAGCACTCATGTTGTATGAAACTTGGTTTAGAGTCCTAGAACCCGCGTTATTAGATGTTTCATATATTCGTCAAACTAGTCAAAATCTCATTGAGACACTTATAAGCACTCATGTTGCATGAAACTTGGTTTAGAGTCCTAGAAACGTGTTGTTATATGTTTCATAAGTTCGTCAAACTAGTACAAAGCTCATTGAGACACTTATAAGCACTCATGTTGCATGAAACTTCGTTTAGAGTCTTAGAAACCGCATTGTTAGATGTTTCATAAGTTCGTCGAACTGGTAAAAAGCTCATTGAGACACTTATAAGGACTCATGTTGCATGAAACTTCCTTTAGAGTCTTAGAATCCGCGTTTTTAGATGTTTCATAAGTTCGTCAAACTAGTACAAAGCTCATTGAGACACATATAAGCACTCATGTTGCATGAAACTTGGTTTAGAGTCCTAGAAACGCGTTGTTAGAAGTTTCAAAATTTCGTCAAACTAGTACAAACCTCATTGAGACATTTATAAACATTCATGTTGCATGAAACTTGGTTTAGAGTCCTAGAAACGCGTTGTTAGGCATTTCATAAGTTCGTAAAACTAGTACAAAGCTCATTGAGCCACTTATAAGCACTCATGTCGAATGAAACTTGGTTTAGAGTCCTAGAAACGCGTTGTTAGATGTTTCATAACTTCGTAACACTTGTACAAAGTTCATTGAGACACTTATAAGCACTCATGTTGTATGAAACTTGGTTTAGAGTCCTAGAAACGCATTGTTAAATGTTTCATAAGTTCGTCAAACTAGTACAAAGCTCATTGAGACACTTATAAGCACTGATGTTGCATGAAACATGGTTTAGAGTCCTAGAACCACGTTGTTAGATGTTTCATAAGTTCGTCAAACATGTACAAAGCTCATTGAAACACTTATAAGCACTCATGTTGCATGAAACTTGGGTTAGAGTCCTAGAAACGCGTTGTTAGATGTTTCATAACTTCGTTAAACTAGTACAAACCTCATTGAGACACTTATAAGCACTCATGTTGCATGAAACTTGGTTTAGAGTCCTAGAAACGCGTTGTTAGATGTTTCATAAGTTCGTCAAACTTGTACAAAGCTCATTGAGACACTTATAAGCACTCATGTTGTATGAAACTTGGTTTAGAGTCCTAGAAACGCATTGTTAAATGTTTCATAAGTTCGTCAAACTAGTACAAAGCTCATTGAGACACTTATAAGCACTCATGTTGCATGAAACTTGATTTAGAGTCATAGAAACGTGTTAGATGTTTCATAAGTTCGTCAAACTTTTACAAAGCTCGTTGAGGCAATTATAAGCACTCATGTTGCATGAAACATGGTTAAGAGTCCTAAAAACGTGTTAATAGATGTTTAATAAGTTCGTCAAACAAGTACAAAGCTCATTGAGACACTTATAAGCACTCATGTTGCATGAAACTTGGTTTAGAGTCCTAGAAACGCGTTGTTAGATGTTTCATGAATTCGTCAAACTAGTACAAAGCTCATTGAGACACTTATAAGCACTCATGTTGTATGAAATTTGGTTTAGAGTCCTAGAAACGCATTGTTAAATGTTTCATAAGTTCGTCAAACTAGTACAAAGCTCATTGAGACACTTATAAGCACTCATGTTGCATGAAACTTGGTTTAGAGTCCTAGAAACCGCGTTGTTAGATGTTTCATAAGTTCGTCAAACTAGTAAAAAGCTCATTGAGACACTTATAAGCACTCATGTTGAATGAAACTTGGTTTAGAGTCCTAGAAACGCGCGTTGTTAGATGTTTCATAAGTTCGTCAAACTTGTACAAAGCTCATTTAGACACTTATAAGCACTCATGTTGCATGAAACTTGGTTTAGAGTCCTAGAAACGCGTTGTTAGATGTTTCATAAGTTCGTCAAACTTTTACAAAGCTCATTTAGACACTTATAAGCACTCATGTTGCATGAAACTTCGTTTAGAGTCTTAGAAACCGCGTTTTTAGATGTTTCATAACTTCGTAAAACTAGTACAAAGCTCATTGAGACACATATAAGCACTCATGTTGCATGAAACTTGGTTTAGAGTCCTAGAAACGCGTTGTTAGATGTTTCAAAAGTTCGTCAAACAAGTACAAACCTCATTGAGACACTTATAAACATTCATGTTGCATGAAACTTGGTTTAGAGTCCTAGAAACGAATTGTTAGTCATTTCATAAGTTCGTAAAACTAGTACAAAGCTCATTGAGCCACTTATAAGCACTCATGTTGAATGAACCTTGGTTTAGAGTCCTAGAAACGCGTTGTTAGATGTTTCATAAGTTCGTAACACTTGTACAAAGCTCATTGACACACTTATAAGCACTCATGTTGCATGAAACTTCGTTTAGAATCTTAGAAACCACGTTTTTAGATGTTTCATAAGTTCGTCAAACTAGTACAAAGCTCATTGAGATACATATAAGCACTCATGTTGCATGAAACTTTGTTTAGAGTCCTAGAAACGCGTTGTTAGAAGTTTCAAAAGTTTGTCAAACTAGTACAAACCTCATTGAGACACTTATAAGCACTCATGTTGCATGAAACTTGATTTAGAGTCCTAGAAACGCGTTGTTAGATGTTTCATAAGTTCGTCAAACTTTTACAAAGCTCGTTGAGGAAATTATAAGCACTCATGTTGCATGAAATATGGTTTAGAGTCCTAGAAAGGTGTTAATAGATGTTTAATAAGTTCGTCAAACAAGTACAAAGCTCATTGAGACACTTATAAGCACTCATGTTGCATGAAACTTGGTTTAGAGTCCTAGAAACGCGTTGTTAGATGTTTCATGAATTCGTCAAACTAGTACAAATCTCATTGAGACACTTATAAGCACTCATGTTGTATGAAACTTGATTTAGAGTCCTAGAAACGCATTGTTAAATGTTTCATAAGTTCGTCAAACTAGTACAAAGCTCATTGAGACACTTATAAGCACTCATGTTGAATGAAACTTGATTTAGAGTCCTAGAAACGCGTTGTTAGATGTTTCATAAGTTCGTCAAACTTTTACAAAGCTCGTTGAGGCAATTATAAGCACTCATGTTGCATGAAACATGGTTTAGAGTCCTAGAAACGTGTTAATAGATGTTTAATAAGTTCGTCAAACAAGTACAAAGCTCATTGAGACACTTTTAAGCACTCATGTTGCATGAAACTTGGTTTAGAGTCCTAGAAACGCGTTGTTAGATGTTTCATGAATTCGTCAAACTAGTACAAAGCTCATTGAGACACTTATAAGCACTCATGTTGTATGAAACTTGGTTTAAAGTCCTAGAAACACATTGTTAAATGTTTCATAAGTTCGTCAAACTAGTACAAAGCTCATTGAGACACTTATAAGCACTCATGTTGCATGGAACTTGGTTTAGAGTCCTAGAAACGCGTTGTTAGATGTTTCATAAGTTCGTCAAACTAGTACAAAGCTCATTGAGACACTTATAAGCACTCATGTTGAATGAAACTTGGTTTAGAGTCCTAGAAACGCGTTGTTAGATGTTTCATAAGTTCGTCAAACTAGTACAAAGCTCATTGAGACACTTATAAGCACTCATGTTGCATGAAACTTCGTTTAGAGTCTTAGAAACCGCGTTTTTAGATGTTTCATAACTTCGTCAATCTAGTACAAAGCTCATTGAGACACATATAAGCACTCATGTTGCATGAAACTTGGTTTAGAGTCATAGAAACGCGTTGTTAGATGTTTCAAAAATTCGTCAAACTAGTACAAACCTCATTGAGACACTTATAAACATTCATGTTGCATGAAACTTGGTTTAGAGTCCTAGAAACGCGTTGTTAGGCGTTTCATAAGTTCGTAAAATTAGTACAAAGCTCATTGAGCTACTTATAAGCACTCATGTTGAATGAAACTTGGTTTAGATTCCTAGAAACGCGTTGTTAGATGTTTCATAACTTCGTAACACTTGTACAAAGTTCATTGAGATACTTATAAGCACTCATGTTGTATGAAACTTGGTTTAGAGTCCTAGAAACGCATTGTTAAATGTTTCATAAATTCGTCAAACTAGTACAAAGCTTATTGAGACACTTATAAGCACTCATGTTGCATGAAACATGGTTTAGAGTCCTAGAACCACGTTGTTAGATGTTTCATAAGTTCTTCAAACATGTACAAAGCTCATTGAAACACTTATAAGCACTCATGTTGCATGAAACTTGGGTTAGAGTCCTAGAAACGCGTTGTTAGATGTTTCATAACTTCTTCAAACTAGTACAAACCTCATTGAGACACTTATAATCACTCATGTTGCATGAAACTTGGTTTAGAGTCCTAGAAACGCATTGTTAGATGTTTCATAAGTTCGTCAAACTAGTACAAAGCTCATTGAGACACTTATAAGCACTCATGTTGAATGAAACTTGGTTTAGAGTCCTAGAAACGCGTTGTTAGATGTTTCATAAGTTCGTATAACTTGTACAAAGCTCATTGAGACACTTATAAGCACTCATGTTGTATGAAACTTGGTTTAGAGTCCTAGAACCCGCGTTGTTAGATTTTTCATATATTCGTCAAACTAGTCAAAAGCTCATTGAGACACTTATAAGCACTCATGTTGCATGAAACTTAGTTTAGAGTCCTAGAAACCGCGTTGTTAGATGTTTCATAAGTTCGTCAAACTAGTACAAAGCTCATTGAGACACTTATAAGCACTCATGTTGCATGAAACTTGGTTTAGAGTCCTAGAAACGCTTTGTTAGATGTTTCAAAAGTTCGTCAAACAAGTACAAACCTCATTGAGACACTTATAAACATTCATGTTGCATGAAACTTGGTTTAGAGTCCTAGAAACGAGTTGTTAGTCATTTCATAAGTTCGTAAAACTAGTACAAAGCTCATTGAGCCACTTATAAGCACTCATGTTGAATGAACCTTGGTTTAGAGTCCTAGAAACGCGTTGTTAGATGTTTCATAAGTTCGTAACACTTGTACAAAGCTCATTGACACACTTATAAGCACTCATGTTGCATGAAACTTCGTTTAGAATCTTAGAAACCACACGTTTTTAGATGTTTCATAAGTTCGTCAAACTAGTACAAAGCTCATTGAGACACATATAAGCACTCATGTTGCATGAAACTTTGTTTAGAGTCCTAGAAACGCGTTGTTAGAAGTTTCAAAAGTTCGTCAAACTAGTACAAACCTCATTGATACACTTATAAGCACTCATGTTGCATGAAACTTGATTTAGAGTCCTAGAAACGCGTTGTTAGATGTTTCATAAGTTCGTCAAACTTTTACAAAGCTCGTTGAGGAAATTATAAGCACTCATGTTGCATGAAATATGGTTTAGAGTCCTAGAAACGTGTTAATATATGTTTAATAAGTTCGTCAAACAAGTACAAAGCTCATTGAGACACTTATAAGCACTCATGTTGCATGAAACTTGGTTTAGAGTCCTAGAAACGCGTTGTTAGATGTTTCATGAATTCGTCAAACTAGTACAAATCTCATTGAGACACTTATAAGCACTCATGTTGTATGAAACTTGGTTTTAGAGTCCTAGAAACGCATTGTTAAATGTTTCATAAGTTCGTCAAACTAGTACAAAGCTCATTGAGACACTTATAAGCACTCATGTTGAATGAAACTTGATTTAGAGTCCTAGAAACGCGTTGTTAGATGTTTCATAAGTTCGTCAAACTTTTACAAAGCTCGTTGAGGCAATTATAAGCACTCATGTTGCATGAAACATGGTTTAGAGTCCTAGAAACGTGTTAATAGATGTTTAATAAGTTCGTCAAACAAGTACAAAGCTCATTGAGACACTTTTAAGCACTCATGTTGCATGAAACTTGGTTTAGAGTCCTAGAAACGCGTTGTTAGATGTTTCATGAATTCGTCAAACTAGTACAAAGCTCATTGAGACACTTATAAGCACTCATGTTGTATGAACCTTGGTTTAGAGTCCTAGAAACACATTGTTAAATGTTTCATAAGTTCGTCAAACTAGTACAAAGCTCATTGAGACACTTATAAGCACTCATGTTGCATGGAACTTGGTTTAGAGTCCTAGAAACGCGTTGTTAGATGTTTCATAAGTTCGTCAAACTAGTACAAAGCTCATTGAGACACTTATAAGCACTCATGTTGAATGAAACTTGGTTTAGAGTCCTAGAAACGCGTTGTTAGATGTTTCATAAGTTCGTCAAACTAGTACAAAGCTCATTGAGACACTTATAAGCACTCATGTTGCATGAAACTTCGTTTAGAGTCTTAGAAACCGCGTTTTTAGATGTTTCATAACTTCGTCAATCTAGTACAAAGCTCATTGAGACACATATAAGCACTCATGTTTCATGAAACTTGGTTTAGAGTCATAGAAACGCGTTGTTAGATGTTTCAAAAATTCGTCAAACTAGTACAAACCTCATTGAGACACTTATAAACATTCATGTTGCATGAAACTTGGTTTAGAGTCCTAGAAACGCGTTGTTAGGCGTTTCATAAGTTCGTAAAACTAGTACAAAGCTCATTGAGCCACTTATAAGCACTCATGTTGAATGAAACTTGGTTTAGATTCCTAGAAACGCGTTGTTAGATGTTTCATAACTTCGTAACACTTGTACAAAGTTAATTGAGACACTTATAAGCACTCATGTTGTATGAAACTTGGTTTAGAGTCCTAGAAACGCATTGTTAAATGTTTCATAAGTTCGTCAAACTAGTACAAAGCTTATTGAGACACTTATAAGCACTCATGTTGCATGAAACATGGTTTAGAGTCCTAGAACCACGTTGTTAGATGTTTCATAAGTTCGTCAAACATGTACAAAGCTCATTGAAACACTTATAAGCACTCATGTTGCATGAAACTTGGGTTAGAGTCCTAGAAACGCGTTGTTAGATGTTTCATAACTTCTTCAAACTAGTACAAACCTCATTGAGACACTTATAATCACTCATGTTGCATGAAACTTGGTTTAGAGTCCTAGAAACGCATTGTTAGATGTTTCATAAGTTCGTCAAACTAGTACAAAGATCATTGAGACACTTATAAGCACTCATGTTGAATGAAACTTGGTTTAGAGTCCTAGAAACGCGTTGTTAGATGTTTCATAAGTTCGTATAACTTGTACAAAGCTCATTGAGACACTTATAAGCACTCATGTTGTATGAAACTTGGTTTAGAGTCCTAGAACCCGCGTTGTTAGATTTTTCATATATTCGTCAAACTAGTCAAAAGCTCATTGACACACTTATAAGCACTCATGTTGCATGAAACTTGGTTTAGAGTCCTAGAAACGCGTTGTTAGATGTTTCATAAGTTCGTCAAACTTGTACAAAGCTCATTGAGACACTTATAAGCACTCATGTTGTATGAAACTTGGTTTAGAGTCCTAGAAATGCGTTGTTAGACGTTTCATCAGTTCGTCAAACTTGTACAAAGCTCATTGAGACACTTATAAGCACTTATGTTGTATGAAACTTGGTTTAGAGTCCCAGAAACGCATTGTTAAATGTTTCATAAGTTCGTCAAACAAGTACAAACCTCATTGAGACACTTATAAGCACTCATGTTGCATGAAACTTGATTTAGAGTCCTAGAAACGCGTTGTTAGATGTTTCATAAGTTCGTCAAACTTTTACAAAGCTCGTTGAGGCAATTATAAGCACTCATGTTGCATGAAACATGGTTTAGAGTCCTAGAAACGTGTTAATAGATGTTTAATAAGTTCGTCAAACAAGTACAAAGCTCATTGAGACACTTATAAGTACTCATGTTGCATGAAACTTGGTTTAGAGTCCTAGAAACGCGTTGTTAGATGTTTCATGAATTCTTCAAACTAGTACAAAGCTCATTGAGACACTTATAAGCACTCATGTTGCATGGAACTTGGTTTAGAGTCCTAGAAACGCATTGTTAAATGTTTCATAAGTTCGTCGAACAAGTACAAAGCTCATTGAGACACTTATAAGCACTCATGTTGCATGGAACTTGGTTTAGAGTCCTAGAAACGCGTTGTTAGATGTTTCATAAGTTCGTCAAACAAGTACAAAGCTCATTGAGACACTTATAAGCACTCATGTTGCATGGAACTTGGTTTAGAGTCCTAGAAACGCGTTGTTAGATGTTTCATAAGTTCGTCAAACTAGTAAAAAGCTCATTGAGACACTTATAAGCACTCATGTTGCATGAAACTTCGTTTAGAGTCTTAGAAACCGTGTTTTTAGATGTTTCATAAATTCGTCAAACTAGTACAAAGCTCATTGAGACACTTATAAGCACTCATGTTGTATGAAACTTGGTTTAGAGTCCTAGAAACGCATTTTTAGATGTTTCATAAGTTCGTCAAACTAGTACAAAGCTCATTGAGACACTTATAAGCACTCATGTTGCATGAAATTTGGTTTAGAGTCATAGAAACGCGTTGTTAGATGTTTCATGAATTCGTCAAACTAGTACAAAGCTCATTGAGACACTTATAAGCACTCATGTTGTATGAAACTTGGTTTAGAGTCCTAAAAACGCATTGTTAAATGTTTCATAAGTTCGTCAAACTAGTAAAAAGGTCATTGAGACACATATAAGCACTCATGTTGCATGAAACTTGGTTTAGAGTCCTAGAAACGCGTTGTTAGATGTTTCAAAGTTCGTCAAACTAGTACAAACCTCATTGAGACACTTATAAACATTCATGTTGCATGAAACTTGGTTTAGAGTCCTAGAAACGCGTTGTTAGTCGTTTCATAAGTTCGTAAAACTATTACAAAGCTCATTGAGCCACTTATAAGCACTCATGTTGAATGAAACTTGGTTTAGATTCCTAGAAACGCGTTGTTAGATGTTTCATAACTTCGTAACACTTGTACAAAGTTCATTGAGACACTTATAAGCACTCATGTTGTATGAAACTTGGTTTAGAGTCCTAGAAACGCATTGTTAAATGTTTCATAAGTTCGTCAAACTAGTACAAAGCTTATTGAGACACTTATAAGCACTCATGTTGCATGAAACATGGTTTAGAGTCCTAGAACCACGTTGTTAGATGTTTCATAAGTTCGTCAAACATGTACAAAGCTCATTGAAACACTTATAAGCACTCATGTTGCATGAAACTTGGGTTAGAGTCCTAGAAACGCGTTGTTAGATGTTTCATAACTTCTTCAAACTAGTACAAACCTCATTGAGACACTTATAATCACTCATGTTGCATGAAACTTGGATTAGAGTCCTAGAAACGCATTGTTAGATGTTTCATAAGTTCGTCAAACTAGTACAAAGCTCATTGAGACACTTATAAGCACTCATGTTGAATGAAATTTGGTTTAGAGTCCTAGAAACGCGTTGTTAGATGTTTCATAAGTTCGTATAACTTGTACAAAGCTCATTGAGACACTTATAAGCACTCATGTTGTATGAAACTTGGTTTAGAGTCCTAGAACCCGCATTGTTAGATTTTTCATATATTCGTCAAACTAGTCAAAAGCTCATTGAGACACTTATAAGCACTCATGTTGCATGAAACTTGGTTTAGAGTCCTAGAGAAACGCGTTGTTAGATGTTTCATAAGTTCGTCAAACTTGTACAAAGCTCATTGAGACACTTATAAGCACTCATGTTGTATGAAACTTGGTTTAGAGTCCTAGAAATGCGTTGTTAGACGTTTCATCAGTTCGTCAAACTTGTACAAAGCTCATTGAGACACTTATAAGCACTTATGTTGTATGAAACTTGGTTTAGAGTCCCAGAAACGCATTGTTAAATGTTTCATAAGTTCGTCAAACAAGTACAAACCTCATTGAGACACTTATAAGCACTCATGTTGCATGAAACTTGATTTAGAGTCCTAGAAACGCGTTGTTAGATGTTTCATAAGTTCGTCAAACTTTTACAAAGCTCGTTGAGGCAATTATAAGCACTCATGTTGCATGAAACATGGTTTAGAGTCCTAGAAACGTGTTAATAGATGTTTAATAAGTTCGTCAAACAAGTACAAAAGCTCATTGAGACACTTATAAGTACTCATGTTGCATGAAACTTGGTTTAGAGTCCTAGAAACGCGTTGTTAGATGTTTCATGAATTCTTCAAACTAGTACAAAGCTCATTGAGACACTTATAAGCACTCATGTTGCATGGAACTTGGTTTAGAGTCCTAGAAACGCATTGTTAAATGTTTCATAAGTTCGTCGAACAAGTACAAAGCTCATTGAGACACTTATAAGCACTCATGTTGCATGGAACTTGGTTTAGAGTCCTAGAAACGCGTTGTTAGATGTTTCATAAGTTCGTCAAACAAGTACAAAGCTCATTGAGACACTTATAAGCACTCATGTTGCATGGAACTTGGTTTAGAGTCCTAGAAACGCGTTGTTAGATGTTTCATAAGTTCGTCAAACTAGTAAAAAGCTCATTGAGACACTTATAAGCACTCATGTTGCATGAAACTTCGTTTAGAGTCTTAGAAACCGTGTTTTTAGATGTTTCATAACTTCGTCAAACTAGTACAAAGCTCATTGAGACACTTATAAGCACTCATGTTGTATGAAACTTGGTTTAGAGTCCTAGAAACGCATTTTTAGATGTTTCATAAGTTCGTTAAACTAGTACAAAGCTCATTGAGACACTTATAAGCACTCATGTTGCATGAAATTTGGTTTAGAGTCATAGAAACGCGTTGTTAGATGTTTCATGAATTCGTCAAACTAGTACAAAGCTCATTGAGACACTTATAAGCACTCATGTTGTATGAAACTTGGTTTAGAGTCCTAAAAACGCATTGTTAAATGTTTCATAAGTTCGTCAAACTAGTAAAAAGGTCATTGAGACACATATAAGCACTCATGTTGCATGAAACTTGGTTTAGAGTCCTAGAAACGCGTTGTTAGATGTTTCAAAAGTTTGTCAAACTAGTACAAACCTCATTGAGACACTTATAAACATTCATGTTGCATGAAACTTGGTTTAGAGTCCTAGAAACGCGTTGTTAGTCGTTTCATAAGTTAGTAAAACTATTACAAAGCTCATTGAGCCACTTATAAGCACTCATGTTGAATGAAACTTGGTTTAGAGTCCTAGAAACGCGTTGTTAGATGTTTCATAAGTTCGTAACACTTGTACAAAGATCATTGAGACACTTATAAGCACTCATGTTGTATGAAACTTAGTTTAGAGTCCTAGAAACGCGTTGTTAGACGTTTCATAAGTTCGTCAAACTTGTACAAAGCTCATTGAGACACTTATAAGCACTCATGTTGTATGAAACTTGGTTTAGAGTCCTAGAAACGCATTGTTAAATGTTTCATAAGTTCGTCAAACTAGTACAAAGCTCATTGAGACACTTATAAGCACTCATGTTGCATGAAACTTGGTTTAGAGTCCTAGAAACGCGTTGTTAGATGTTTCATAAGTTCGTCAAACTTTTACAAAGCTCGTTGAGGCAATTATAAGCACTCATGTTGCATGAAACATGGTTTAGAGTCCTAGAAACGTGTTGTTAGATGTTTCATAAGTTCGTCAAACAAGTACAAAGCTCATTGAGACACTTATAAGCACTCATGTTGCATGAAACTTGGTTTAGAGTCCTAGAAACGCGTTGTAAGATGTTTCATGAATTCGTCAAACTAGTACAAAGCTCATTGAGACACTTATAAGCACTTATTTTGTATGAAACTTGGTTTAGAGTCCTAGAAACGCATTGTTAAATGTTTCATAAGTTCGTCAAACTAGTACAAAGCTCATTGAGACACTTATAAGCACTCATGTTGCATGAAAAACTTGGTTTAGAGTCCTAGAAACGCGTTGTTAGATGTTTCATAAGTTCGTCAAACTAGTACAAAGCTCATTGAGACACTTATAAGCACTCATGTTGAATGAAACTTGGTTTAGAGTCCTAGAAACGCGTTGTTAGATGTTTCATAAGTTCGTCAAACTTGTACAAAGCTCATTTAGACACTTATAAGCACTCATGTTGCATGAAACTTCGTTTAGAGTCTTAGAAACCGCGTTTTTAGATGTTTCATAAGTTCGTCAAACTAGTACAAAGGTCATTGAGACACATATAAGCACTCATGTTGCATGAAACTTGGTTTAGAGTCCTAGAAACGCGTTGTTAGATGTTTCAAAAGTTCGTCAAACTAGTACAAACCTCATTGAGACACTTATAAACATTCATGTTGCATGAAACTTGGTTTAGAGTCCTAGAAACGCGTTGTTAGTCGTTTCATAAGTTCGTAAAACTAGTACAAAGCTCATTGAGCCACTTATAAGCACTCATGTTGAATGAAACTTGGTTTAGAGTCCTAGAAACGCGTTGTTAGATGTTTCATAAGTTCGTAACACTTGTACAAAGCTCATTGAGACACTTATAAGCACTCATGTTGTATGAAACTTGGTTTAGAGTCCTAGAAACGCATTGTTAAATGTTTCATAAGTTCGTCAAACTAGTACAAAGCTCATTGAGACACTTATAAGCACTCATGTTGCATGAAACATGGTTTAGAGTCCTAGAACCACGTTGTTAGAAGTTTCATAAGTTCGTCAAACATGTACAAAGCTCATTGAGACACTTATAAGCACTCATGTTGCATGAAACTTGGGTTAGAGTCCTAGAAACGCGTTGTTAGATGTTTCATAACTTCGTCAAACTAGTACAAAGCTCATTGAGACACTTATAAGCACTCATGTTGCATAAAACTTGGTTTAGAGTCCTAGAAACGCGTTGTTAGATGTTTCATAAGTTCGTCAAACTAGTACAAAGCTCATTGAGACACTTATAAGCACTCATGTTGAATGAAACTTGGTTTAGAGTCCTAGAAACGCGTTGTTAGATGTTTCATAAGTTCGTCAAAATTGTACAAAGCTCATTTAGACACTTATAAGCACTCATGTTGCATGAAACTTCGTTTAGAGTCTTAGAAACCGCGTTGTTAGATGTTTCATAAGTTCGTCGAACTAGTAAAAAGCTCATTGAGACACTTATAAGCACTCATGTTGCATGAAACTTCGTTTAGAGTCTTAGAAACCGCGTTGTTAGATGTTTCATAAGTTCGTATAACTTGTACAAAGCTCATTGAGACACTTATAAGCACTCATGTTGTATGAAACTTGGTTTAGAGTCCTAGAAACGCATTGTTAAATGTTTCATAAGTTCGTCAAACTAGTACAAAGCTTATTGAGACACTTATAAGCACTCATGTTGCATGAAACATGGTTTAGAGTCCTAGAACCACGTTGTTAGATGTTTCATAAGTTCGTCAAACATGTACAAAGCTCATTGAAACACTTATAAGCACTCATGTTGCATGAAACTTGGGTTAGAGTCCTAGAAACGCGTTGTTAGATGTTTCATAACTTCTTCAAACTAGTACAAACCTCATTGAGACACTTATAATCACTCATGTTGCATGAAACTTGGTTTAGAGTCCTAGAAACGCATTGTTAGATGTTTCATAAGTTCGTCAAACTAGTACAAAGCTCATTGAGACACTTATAAGCACTCATGTTGAATGAAACTTGGTTTAGAGTCCTAGAAACGCGTTGTTAGATGTTTCATAAGTTCGTATAACTTGTACAAAGCTCATTGAGACACTTATAAGCACTCATGTTGTATGAAACTTGGTTTAGAGTCCTAGAACCCGCGTTGTTAGATTTTTCATATATTCGTCAAACTAGTCAAAAGCTCATTGAGACACTTATAAGCACTCATGTTGCATGAAACTTAGTTTAGAGTCCTAGAAACCGCGTTGTTAGATGTTTCATAAGTTCGTCAAACTAGTACAAAGCTCATTGAGACACTTATAAGCACTCATGTTGCATGAAACTTGGTTTAGAGTCCTAGAAACGCGTTGTTAGATGTTTCATAAGTTCGTCAAACTTGTACAAAGCTCATTGAGACACTTATAAGCACTCATGTTGTATGAAACTTGGTTTAGAGTCCTAGAAATGCGTTGTTAGACGTTTCATAAGTTCGTCAAACTTGTACAAAGCTCATTGAGACACTTATAAGCACTCATGTTGCATGAAACTTGATTTAGAGTCCTAGAAACGCGTTGTTAGATGTTTCATAAGTTCGTCAAACTTTTACAAAGCTCGTTGAGGCAATTATAAGCACTCATGTTGCATGAAACATGGTTTAGAGTCCTAGAAACGTGTTAATAGATGTTTAATAAGTTCGTCAAACAAGTACAAAGCTCATTGAGACACTTATAAGCACTCATGTTGCATGAAACTTGGTTTAGAGTCCTAGAAACGCGTTGTTAGATGTTTCATGAATTCTTCAAACTAGTACAAAGCTCATTGAGACACTTATAAGCACTCATGTTGCATGGAACTTGGTTTAGAGTCCTAGAAACGCATTGTTAAATGTTTCATAAGTTCGTCGAACAAGTACAAAGCTCATTGAGACACTTATAAGCACTCATGTTGCATGGAACTTGGTTTAGAGTCCTAGAAACGCGTTGTTAGATGTTTCATAAGTTCGTCAAACAAGTACAAAGCTCATTGAGACACTTATAAGCACTCATGTTGCATGGAACTTGGTTTAGAGTCCTAGAAACGCGTTGTTAGATGTTTCATAAGTTCGTCAAACTAGTAAAAAGCTCATTGAGACACTTATAAGCACTCATGTTGCATGAAACTTCGTTTAGAGTCTTAGAAACCGTGTTTTTAGATGTTTCATAACTTCGTCAAACTAGTACAAAGCTCATTGAGACACTTATAAGCACTCATGTTGTATGAAACTTGGTTTAGAGTCCTAGAAACGCATTTTTAGATGTTTCATAAGTTCGTCAAACTAGTACAAAGCTCATTGAGACACTTATAAGCACTCATGTTGCATGAAATTTGGTTTAGAGTCATAGAAACGCGTTGTTAGATGTTTCATGAATTCGTCAAACTAGTACAAAGCTCATTGAGACACTTATAAGCACTCATGTTGTATGAAACTTGGTTTAGAGTCCTAAAAACGCATTGTTAAATGTTTCATAAGTTCGTCAAACTAGTAAAAAGGTCATTGAGACACATATAAGCACTCATGTTGCATGAAACTTGGTTTAGAGTCCTAGAAACGCGTTGTTTAGATGTTTCAAAAGTTCGTCAAACTAGTACAAACCTCATTGAGACACTTATAAACATTCATGTTGCATGAAACTTGGTTTAGAGTCCTAGAAACGCGTTGTTAGTCGTTTCATAAGTTCGTAAAACTATTACAAAGCTCATTGAGCCACTTATAAGCACTCATGTTGAATGAAACTTGGTTTAGAGTCCTAGAAACGCGTTGTTAGATGTTTCATAAGTTCGTAACACTTGTACAAAGATCATTGAGACACTTATAAGCACTCATGTTGTATGAAACTTAGTTTAGAGTCCTAGAAACGCGTTGTTAGACGTTTCATAAGTTCGTCAAACTTGTACAAAGCTCATTGAGACACTTATAAGCACTCATGTTGTATGAAACTTGGTTTAGAGTCCTAGAAACGCATTGTTAAATGTTTCATAAGTTCGTCAAACTAGTACAAAGCTCATTGAGACACTTATAAGCACTCATGTTGCATGAAACTTGGTTTAGAGTCCTAGAAACGCGTTGTTAGATGTTTCATAAGTTCGTCAAACTTTTACAAAGCTCGTTGAGGCAATTATAAGCACTCATGTTGCATGAAACATGGTTTAGAGTCCTAGAAACGTGTTGTTAGATGTTTCATAAGTTCGTCAAACAAGTACAAAGCTCATTGAGACACTTATAAGCACTCATGTTGCATGAAACTTGATTTAGAGTCCTAGAAACGCGTTGTTAGATGTTTCATAAGTTCGTCAAACTTTTACAAAGCTCGTTGAGGCAATTATAAGCACTCATGTTGCATGAAACATGGTTTAGAGTCCTAGAAACGTGTTAATAGATGTTTAATAAGTTCGTCAAACAAGTACAAAGCTCATTGAGACACTTATAAGTACTCATGTTGCATGAAACTTGGTTTAGAGTCCTAGAAACGCGTTGTTAGATGTTTCATGAATTCTTCAAACTAGTACAAAGCTCATTGAGACACTTATAAGCACTCATGTTGCATGGAACTTGGTTTAGAGTCCTAGAAACGCATTGTTAAATGTTTCATAAGTTCGTCGAACAAGTACAAAGCTCATTGAGAGACACTTATAAGCACTCATGTTGCATGGAACTTGGTTTAGAGTCCTAGAAACGCGTTGTTAGATGTTTCATAAGTTCGTCAAACAAGTACAAAGCTCATTGAGACACTTATAAGCACTCATGTTGCATGGAACTTGGTTTAGAGTCCTAGAAACGCGTTGTTAGATGTTTCATAAGTTCGTCAAACTAGTAAAAAGCTCATTGAGACACTTATAAGCACTCATGTTGCATGAAACTTCGTTTAGAGTCTTAGAAACCGTGTTTTTAGATGTTTCATAACTTCGTCAAACTAGTACAAAGCTCATTGAGACACTTATAAGCACTCATGTTGTATGAAACTTGGTTTAGAGTCCTAGAAACGCATTTTTAGATGTTTCATAAGTTCGTCAAACTAGTACAAAGCTCATTGAGACACTTATAAGCACTCATGTTGCATGAAATTTGGTTTAGAGTCATAGAAACGCGTTGTTAGATGTTTCATGAATTCGTCAAACTAGTACAAAGCTCATTGAGACACTTATAAGCACTCATGTTGTATGAAACTTGGTTTAGAGTCCTAAAAACGCATTGTTAAATGTTTCATAAGTTCGTCAAACTAGTAAAAAGGTCATTGAGACACATATAAGCACTCATGTTGCATGAAACTTGGTTTAGAGTCCTAGAAACGCGTTGTTAGATGTTTCAAAAGTTCGTCAAACTAGTACAAACCTCATTGAGACACTTATAAACATTCATGTTGCATGAAACTTGGTTTAGAGTCCTAGAAACGCGTTGTTAGTCGTTTCATAAGTTAGTAAAACTATTACAAAGCTCATTGAGCCACTTATAAGCACTCATGTTGAATGAAACTTGGTTTAGAGTCCTAGAAACGCGTTGTTAGATGTTTCATAAGTTCGTAACACTTGTACAAAGATCATTGAGACACTTATAAGCACTCATGTTGTATGAAACTTAGTTTAGAGTCCTAGAAACGCGTTGTTAGACGTTTCATAAGTTCGTCAAACTTGTACAAAGCTCATTGAGACACTTATAAGCACTCATGTTGTATGAAACTTGGTTTAGAGTCCTAGAAACGCATTGTTAAATGTTTCATAAGTTCGTCAAACTAGTACAAAGCTCATTGAGACACTTATAAGCACTCATGTTGCATGAAACTTGGTTTAGAGTCCTAGAAACGCGTTGTTAGATGTTTCATAAGTTCGTCAAACTTTTACAAAGCTCGTTGAGGCAATTATAAGCACTCATGTTGCATGAAACATGGTTTAGAGTCCTAGAAACGTGTTGTTAGATGTTTCATAAGTTCGTCAAACAAGTACAAAGCTCATTGAGACACTTATAAGCACTCATGTTGCATGAAACTTGGTTTAGAGTCCTAGAAACGCGTTGTAAGATGTTTCATGAATTCGTCAAACTAGTACAAAGCTCATTGAGACACTTATAAGCACTTATTTTGTATGAAACTTGGTTTAGAGTCCTAGAAACGCATTGTTAAATGTTTCATAAGTTCGTCAAACTAGTACAAAGCTCATTGAGACACTTATAAGCACTCATGTTGCATGAAAAACTTGGTTTAGAGTCCTAGAAACGCGTTGTTAGATGTTTCATAAGTTCGTCAAACTAGTACAAAGCTCATTGAGACACTTATAAGCACTCATGTTGAATGAAACTTGGTTTAGAGTCCTAGAAACGCGTTGTTAGATGTTTCATAAGTTCGTCAAACTTGAACAAAGCTCATTTAGACACTTATAAGCACTCATGTTGCATGAAACTTCGTTTAGAGTCTTAGAAACCGCGTTTTTAGATGTTTCATAAGTTCGTCAAACTAGTACAAAGGTCATTGAGACACATATAAGCACTCATGTTGCATGAAACTTGGTTTAGAGTCCTAGAAACGCGTTGTTAGATGTTTCAAAAGTTCGTCAAACTAGTACAAACCTCATTGAGACACTTATAAACATTCATGTTGCATGAAACTTGGTTTAGAGTCCTAGAAACGCGTTGTTAGTCGTTTCATAAGTTCGTAAAACTAGTACAAAGCTCATTGAGCCACTTATAAAGCACTCATGTTGAATGAAACTTGGTTTAGAGTCCTAGAAACGCGTTGTTAGATGTTTCATAAGTTCGTAACACTTGTACAAAGCTCATTGAGACACTTATAAGCACTCATGTTGTATGAAACTTGGTTTAGAGTCCTAGAAACGCATTGTTAAATGTTTCATAAGTTCGTCAAACTAGTACAAAGCTCATTGAGACACTTATAAGCACTCATGTTGCATGAAACATGGTTTAGAGTCCTAGAACCACGTTGTTAGAAGTTTCATAAGTTCGTCAAACATGTACAAAGCTCATTGAGACACTTATAAGCACTCATGTTGCATGAAACTTGGGTTAGAGTCCTAGAAACGCGTTGTTAGATGTTTCATAACTTCGTCAAACTAGTACAAAGCTCATTGAGACACTTATAAGCACTCATGTTGCATAAAACTTGGTTTAGAGTCCTAGAAACGCGTTGTTAGATGTTTCATAAGTTCGTCAAACTAGTACAAAGCTCATTGAGACACTTATAAGCACTCATGTTGAATGAAACTTGGTTTAGAGTCCTAGAAACGCGTTGTTAGATGTTTCATAAGTTCGTCAAAATTGTACAAAGCTCATTTAGACACTTATAAGCACTCATGTTGCATGAAACTTCGTTTAGAGTCTTAGAAACCGCGTTGTTAGATGTTTCATAAGTTCGTCGAACTAGTAAAAAGCTCATTGAGACACTTATAAGCACTCATGTTGCATGAAACTTCGTTTAGAGTCTTAGAAACCGCGTTGTTAGATGTTTCATAAGTTCGTATAACTTGTACAAAGCTCATTGAGACACTTATAAGCACTCATGTTGTATGAAACTTGGTTTAGAGTCCTAGAAACGCATTGTTAAATGTTTCATAAGTTCGTCAAACAAGTACAAAGCTTATTGAGACACTTATAAGCACTCATGTTGCATGAAACATGTTTTAGAGTCCTAGAACCACGTTGTTAGATGTTTCATAAGTTCGTCAAACATGTACAAAGCTCATTGAAACACTTATAAGCACTCATGTTGCATGAAACTTGGGTTAGAGTCCTAGAAACGCGTTGTTAGATGTTTCATAACTTCTTCAAACTAGTACAAACCTCATTGAGACACTTATAATCACTCATGTTGCATGAAACTTGGTTTAGAGTCCTAGAAACGCATTGTTAGATGTTTTATAAGTTCGTCAAACTAGTACAAAGCTCATTGAGACACTTATAAGCACTCATGTTGAATGAAACTTGGTTTAGAGTCCTAGAAACGCGTTGTTAGATGTTTCATAAGTTCGTATAACTTGTACAAAGCTCATTGAGACACTTATAAGCACTCATGTTGTATGAAACTTGGTTTAGAGTCCTAGAACCCGCGTTGTTAGATTTTTCATATATTCGTCAAACTAGTCAAAAGCTCATTGAGACACTTATAAGCACTCATGTTGCATGAAACTTAGTTTAGAGTCCTAGAAATCGCGTTGTTAGATGTTTCATAAGTTCGTCAAACTAGTACAAAGCTCATTGAGACACTTATAAGCACTCATGTTGCATGAAACTTGGTTTAGAGTCCTAGAAACGCGTTGTTAGATGTTTCATAAGTTCGTCAAACTTGTACAAAGCTCATTGAGACACTTATAAGCACTCATGTTGTATGAAACTTGGTTTAGAGTCCTAGAAATGCGTTGTTAGACGTTTCATAAGTTCGTCAAACTTGTACAAAGCTCATTGAGACACTTATAAGCACTCATGTTGTATGAAACTTGGTTTAGAGTCCCGAAACGCATTGTTAAATGTTTCATAAGTTCGTCAAACAAGTACAAACCTCATTGAGACACTTATAAGCACTCATGTTGCATGAAACTTGATTTAGAGTCCTAGAAACGCGTTGTTAGATGTTTCATAAGTTCGTCAAACTTTTACAAAGCTCGTTGAGGCAATTATAAGCACTCATGTTGCATGAAACATGGTTTAGAGTCCTAGAAACGTGTTAATAGATGTTTAATAAGTTCGTCAAACAAGTACAAAGCTCATTGAGACACTTATAAGCACTCATGTTGCATGAAACTTGGTTTAGAGTCCTAGAAACGCGTTGTTAGATGTTTCATGAATTCTTCAAACTAGTACAAAGCTCATTGAGACACTTATAAGCACTCATGTTGCATGGAACTTGGTTTAGAGTCCTAGAAACGCATTGTTAAATGTTTCATAAGTTCGTCGAACAAGTACAAAGCTCATTGAGACACTTATAAGCACTCATGTTGCATGGAACTTGGTTTAGAGTCCTAGAAACGCGTTGTTAGATGTTTCATAAGTTCGTCAAACAAGTACAAAGCTCATTGAGACACTTATAAGCACTCATGTTGCATGGAACTTGGTTTAGAGTCCTAGAAACGCGTTGTTAGATGTTTCATAAGTTCGTCATACTAGTAAAAAGCTCATTGAGACACTTATAAGCACTCATGTTGCATGAAACTTCGTTTAGAGTCTTAGAAACCGTGTTTTTAGATGTTTCATAACTTCGTCAAACTAGTACAAAGCTCATTGAGACACTTATAAGCACTCATGTTGTATGAAACTTGGTTTAGAGTCCTAGAAACGCATTTTTAGATGTTTCATAAGTTCGTCAAACTAGTACAAAGCTCATTGAGACACTTATAAGCACTCATGTTGCATGAAATTTGGTTTAGAGTCATAGAAACGCGTTGTTAGATGTTTCATGAATTCGTCAAACTAGTACAAAGCTCATTGAGACACTTATAAGCACTCATGTTGTATGAAACTTGGTTTAGAGTCCTAAAAACGCATTGTTAAATGTTTCATAAGTTCGTCAAACTAGTAAAAAGGTCATTGAGACACATATAAGCACTCATGTTGCATGAAACTTGGTTTAGAGTCCTAGAAACGCGTTGTTAGATGTTTCAAAAGTTCGTCAAACTAGTACAAACCTCATTGAGACACTTATAAACATTCATGTTGCATGAAACTTGGTTTAGAGTCCTAGAAACGCGTTGTTAGTCGTTTCATAAGTTCGTAAAACTATTACAAAGCTCATTGAGCCACTTATAAGCACTCATGTTGAATGAAACTTGGTTTAGAGTCCTAGAAACGCGTTGTTAGATGTTTCATAAGTTCGTAACACTTGTACAAAGATCATTGAGACACTTATAAGCACTCATGTTGTATGAAACTTCGTTTAGAGTCCTAGAAACGCGTTGTTAGACGTTTCATAAGTTCGTCAAACTTGTACAAAGCTCATTGAGACACTTATAAGCACTCATGTTGTATGAAACTTGGTTTAGAGTCCTAGAAACGCATTGTTAAATGTTTCATAAGTTCGTCAAACTAGTACAAAGCTCATTGAGACACTTATAAGCACTCATGTTGCATGAAACTTGGTTTAGAGTCCTAGAAACGCGTTGTTAGATGTTTCATAAGTTCGTCAAACTTTTACAAAGCTCGTTGAGGCAATTATAAGCACTCATGTTGCATGAAACATGGTTTAGAGTCCTAGAAACGTGTTGTTAGATGTTTCATAAGTTCGTCAAACAAGTACAAAGCTCATTGAGACACTTATAAGCACTCATGTTGCATGAAACTTGGTTTAGAGTCCTAGAAACGCGTTGTAAGATGTTTCATGAATTCGTCAAACTAGTACAAAGCTCATTGAGACACTTATAAGCACTTATTTTGTATGAAACTTGGTTTAGAGTCCTAGAAACGCATTGTTAAATGTTTCATAAGTTCGTCAAACTAGTACAAAGCTCATTGAGACACTTATAAGCACTCATGTTGCATGAAAAACTTGGTTTAGAGTCCTAGAAACGCGTTGTTAGATGTTTCATAAGTTCGTCAAACCAGTACAAAGCTCATTGAGACACTTATAAGCACTCATGTTGAATGAAACTTGGTTTAGAGTCCTAGAAACGCGTTGTTAGATGTTTCATAAGTTCGTCAAACTTGTACAAAGCTCATTTAGACACTTATAAGCACTCATGTTGCATGAAACTTCGTTTAGAGTCTTAGAAACCGCGTTTTTAGATGTTTCATAAGTTCGTCAAACTAGTACAAAGGTCATTGAGACACATATAAGCACTCATGTTGCATGAAACTTGGTTTAGAGTCCTAGAAACGCGTTGTTAGATGTTTCAAAAGTTCGTCAAACTAGTACAAACCTCATTGAGACACTTATAAACATTCATGTTGCATGAAACTTGGTTTAGAGTCCTAGAAACGCGTTGTTAGATCGTTTCATAAGTTCGTAAAACTAGTACAAAGCTCATTGAGCCACTTATAAGCACTCATGTTGAATGAAACTTGGTTTAGAGTCCTAGAAACGCATTGTTAGATGTTTCATAAGTTCGTAACACTTGTACAAAGCTCATTGAGACACTTATAAGCACTCATGTTGTATGAAACTTGGTTTAGAGTCCTAGAAACGCATTGTTAAATGTTTCATAAGTTCGTCAAACTAGTACAAAGCTCATTGAGACACTTATAAGCACTCATGTTGCATGAAAAATGGTTTAGAGTCCTAGAACCACGTTGTTAGAAGTTTCATAAGTTCGTCAAACATGTACAAAGCTCATTGAGACACTTATAAGCACTCATGTTGCATGAAACTTGGGTTAGAGTCCTAGAAACGCGTTGTTAGATGTTTCATAACTTCGTCAAACTAGTACAAAGCTCATTGAGACACTTATAAGCACTCATGTTGCATAAAACTTGGTTTAGAGTCCTAGAAACGCGTTGTTAGATGTTTCATAAGTTCGTCAAACTAGTACAAAGCTCATTGAGACACTTATAAGCACTCATGTTGAATGAAACTTGGTTTAGAGTCCTAGAAACGCGTTGTTAGATGTTTCATAAGTTCGTCAAAATTGTACAAAGCTCATTTAGACACTTATAAGCACTCATGTTGCATGAAACTTTGTTTAGAGTCTTAGAAACCGCGTTGTTAGATGTTTCATAAGTTCGTCGAACTAGTAAAAAGCTCATTGAGACACTTATAAGCACTCATGTTGCATGAAACTTCGTTTAGAGTCTTAGAAACCGCGTTGTTAGATGTTTCATAAGTTCGTATAACTTGTACAAAGCTCATTGAGACACTTATAAGCACTCATGTTGTATGAAACTTGGTTTAGAGTCCTAGAAACGCATTGTTAAATGTTTCATAAGTTCGTCAAACTAGTACAAAGCTTATTGAGACACTTATAAGCACTCATGTTGCATGAAACATGGTTTAGAGTCCTAGAACCACGTTGTTAGATGTTTCATAAGTTCGTCAAACATGTACAAAGCTCATTGAAACACTTATAAGCACTCATGTTGCATGAAACTTGGGTTAGAGTCCTAGAAACGCGTTGTTAGATGTTTCATAACTTCTTCAAACTAGTACAAACCTCATTGAGACACTTATAATCACTCATGTTGCATGAAACTTGGTATAGAGTCCTAGAAACGCATTGTTAGATGTTTCATAAGTTCGTCAAACTAGTACAAAGCTCATTGAGACACTTATAAGCACTCATGTTGAATGAAACTTGGTTTAGAGTCCTAGAAACGCGTTGTTAGATGTTTCATAAGTTCGTATAACTTGTACAAAGCTCATTGAGACACTTATAAGCACTCATGTTGTATGAAACTTGGTTTAGAGTCCTAGAACCCGCGTTGTTAGATTTTTCATATATTCGTCAAACTAGTCAAAAGCTCATTGAGACACTTATAAGCACTCATGTTGCATGAAACTTAGTTTAGAGTCCTAGAAACCGCGTTGTTAGATGTTTCATAAGTTCGTCAAACTAGTACAAAGCTCATTGAGACACTTATAAGCACTCATGTTGCATGATACTTGGTTTAGAGTCCTAGAAACGCGTTGTTAGATGTTTCATAAGTTCGTCAAACTTGTACAAAGCTCATTGAGACACTTATAAGCACTCATGTTGTATGAAACTTGGTTTAGAGTCCTAGAAATGCGTTGTTAGACGTTTCATAAGTTCGTCAAACTTGTACAAAGCTCATTGAGACACTTATAAGCACTCATGTTGTATGAAACTTGGTTTAGAGTCCCAGAAACGCATTGTTAAATGTTTCATAAGTTCGTCAAACAAGTACAAACCTCATTGAGACACTTATAAGCACTCATGTTGCATGAAACTTGATTTAGAGTCCTAGAAACGCGTTGTTAGATGTTTCATAAGTTCGTCAAACTTTTACAAAGCTCGTTGAGGCAATTATAAGCACTCATGTTGCATGAAACATGGTTTAGAGTCCTAGAAACGTGTTAATAGATGTTTAATAAGTTCGTCAAACAAGTACAAAGCTCATTGAGACACTTATAAGCACTCATGTTGCATGAAACTTGGTTTAGAGTCCTAGAAACGCGTTGTTAGATGTTTCATGAATTCTTCAAACTAGTACAAAGCTCATTGAGACACTTATAAGCACTCATGTTGCGTGGAACTTGGTTTAGAGTCCTAGAAACGCATTGTTAAATGTTTCATAAGTTCGTCGAACAAGTACAAAGCTCATTGAGACACTTATAAGCACTCATGTTGCATGGAACTTGGTTTAGAGTCCTAGAAACGCGTTGTTAGATGTTTCATAAGTTCGTCAAACAAGTACAAAGCTCATTGAGACACTTATAAGCACTCATGTTGCATGGAACTTGGTTTAGAGTCCTAGAAACGCGTTGTTAGATGTTTCATAAGTTCGTCAAACTAGTAAAAAGCTCATTGAGACACTTATAAGCACTCATGTTGCATGAAACTTCGTTTAGAGTCTTAGAAACCGCGTTTTTAGATGTTTCATAACTTCGTCAAACTAGTACAAAGCTCATTGAGACACTTATAAGCACTCATGTTGTATGAAACTTGGTTTAGAGTCCTAGAAACACATTTTTAGATGTTTCATAAGTTCGTCAAACTAGTACAAAGCTCATTGAGACACTTATAAGCACTCATGTTGCATGAAATTTGGTTTAGAGTCATAGAAACGCGTTGTTAGATGTTTCATGAATTCGTCAAACTAGTACAAAGCTCATTGAGACACTTATAAGCACTCATGTTGTATGAAACTTGGTTTAGAGTCCTAGAAACGCATTGTTAAATGTTTCATAAGTTCGTCAAACTAGTAAAAAGGTCATTGAGACACATATAAGCACTCATGTTGCATGAAACTTGGTTTAGAGTCCTAGAAACGCGTTGTTAGATGTTTCAAAATTTCGTCAAACTAGTACAAACCTCATTGAGACACTTATAAACATTCATGTTGCATGAAACTTGGTTTAGAGTCCTAGAAACGCGTTGTTAGTCGTTTCATAAGTTCGTAAAACTATTACAAAGCTCATTGAGCCACTTATAAGCACTCATGTTGAATGAAACTTGGTTTAGAGTCCTAGAAACGCGTTGTTAGATGTTTCATAAGTTCGTAACACTTGTACAAAGCTCATTGAGACACTTATAAGCACTCATGTTGTATGAAACTTAGTTTAGAGTCCTAGAAACGCGTTGTTAGACGTTTCATAAGTTCGTCAAACTTGTACAAAGCTCATTGAGACACTTATAAGCACTCATGTTGTATGAAACTTGGTTTAGAGTCCTAGAAACGCATTGTTAAATATTTCATAAGTTCGTCAAACTAGTACAAAGCTCATTGAGACACTTATAAGCACTCATGTTGCATGAAACTTGGTTTAGAGTCCTAGAAACGCGTTGTTAGATGTTTCATAAGTTCGTCAAACTTGTACAAAGCTCATTTAGACACTTATAAGCACTCATGTTGCATGAAACTTCGTTTAGAGTCTTAGAAACCGCGTTTTTAGATGTTTCATAAGTTCGTCAAACTAGTACAAAGGTCATTGAGACACATATAAGCACTCATGTTGCATGAAACTTGGTTTAGAGTCCTAGAAACGCGTTGTTAGATGTTTCAAAAGTTCGTCAAACTAGTACAAACCTCATTGAGACACTTATAAACATTCATGTTGCATGAAACTTGGTTTAGAGTCCTAGAAACGCGTTGTTAGTCGTTTCATAAGTTCGTAAAACTAGTACAAAGCTCATTGAGCCACTTATAAGCACTCATGTTGAATGAAACTTGGTTTAGAGTCCTAGAAACGCGTTGTTAGATGTTTCATAAGTTCGTAACACTTGTACAAAGCTCATTGAGACACTTATAAGCACTCATGTTGTATGAAACTTGGTTTAGAGTCCTAGAAACGCATTGTTAAATGTTTCATAAGTTCGTCAAACTAGTACAAAGCTCATTGAGACACTTATAAGCACTCATGTTGCATGAAACATGGTTTAGAGTCCTAGAACCACGTTGTTAGAAGTTTCATAAGTTCGTCAAACATGTACAAAGCTCATTGAGACACTTATAAGCACTCATGTTGCATGAAACTTGGGTTAGAGTCCTAGAAACGCGTTGTTAGATGTTTCATAACTTTGTCAAACTAGTACAAAGCTCATTGAGACACTTATAAGCACTCATGTTGCATAAAACTTGGTTTAGAGTCCTAGAAACGCGTTGTTAGATGTTTCATAAGTTCGTCAAACTAGTACAAAGCTCATTGAGACACTTATAAGCACTCATGTTGAATGAAACTTGGTTTAGAGTCCTAGAAACGCGTTGTTAGATGTTTCATAAGTTCGTCAAAATTGTACAAAGCTCATTTAGACACTTATAAGCACTCATGTTGCATGAAACTTCGTTTAGAGTCTTAGAAACCGCGTTGTTAGATGTTTCATAAGTTCGTCGAACTAGTAAAAAGCTCATTGAGACACTTATAAGCACTCATGTTGCATGAAACTTCGTTTAGAGTCTTAGAAACCGCGTTGTTAGATGTTTCATAAGTTCGTATAACTTGTACAAAGCTCATTGAGACACTTATAAGCACTCATGTTGTATGAAACTTGGTTTAGAGTCCTAGAAACGCATTGTTAAATGTTTCATAAGTTCGTCAAACTAGTACAAAGCTTATTGAGACACTTATAAGCACTCATGTTGCATGAAACATGGTTTAGAGTCCTAGAACCACGTTGTTAGATGTTTCATAAGTTCGTCAAACATGTACAAAGCTCATTGAAACACTTATAAGCACTCATGTTGCATGAAACTTGGGTTAGAGTCCTAGAAACGCGTTGTTAGATGTTTCATAACTTCTTCAAACTAGTACAAACCTCATTGAGACACTTATAATCACTCATGTTGCATGAAACTTGGTTTAGAGTCCTAGAAACGCATTGTTAGATGTTTCATAAGTTCGTCAAACTAGTACAAAGCTCATTGAGACACTTATAAGCACTCATGTTGAATGAAACTTGGTTTAGAGTCCTAGAAACGCGTTGTTAGATGTTTCATAAGTTCGTATAACTTGTACAAAGCTCATTGAGACACTTATAAGCACTCATGTTGTATGAAACTTGGTTTAGAGTCCTAGAACCCGCGTTGTTAGATTTTTCATATATTCGTCAAACTAGTCAAAAGCTCATTGAGACACTTATAAGCACTCATGTTGCATGAAACTTAGTTTAGAGTCCTAGAAACCGCGTTGTTAGATGTTTCATAAGTTCGTCAAACTAGTACAAAGCTCATTGAGACACTTATAAGCACTCATGTTGCATGATACTTGGTTTAGAGTCCTAGAAACGCGTTGTTAGATGTTTCATAAGTTCGTCAAACTTGTACAAAGCTCATTGAGACACTTATAAGCACTCATGTTGTATGAAACTTGGTTTAGAGTCCTAGAAATGCGTTGTTAGACGTTTCATAAGTTCGTCAAACTTGTACAAAGCTCATTGAGACACTTATAAGCACTCATGTTGTATGAAACTTGGTTTAGAGTCCCGAAACGCATTGTTAAATGTTTCATAAGTTCGTCAAACAAGTACAAACCTCATTGAGACACTTATAAGCACTCATGTTGCATGAAACTTGATTTAGAGTCCTAGAAACGCGTTGTTAGATGTTTCATAAGTTCGTCAAACTTTTACAAAGCTCGTTGAGGCAATTATAAGCACTCATGTTGCATGAAACATGGTTTAGAGTCCTAGAAACGTGTTAATAGATGTTTAATAAGTTCGTCAAACAAGTACAAAGCTCATTGAGACACTTATAAGCACTCATGTTGCATGAAACTTGGTTTAGAGTCCTAGAAACGCGTTGTTAGATGTTTCATGAATTCTTCAAACTAGTACAAAGCTCATTGAGACACTTATAAGCACTCATGTTGCATGGAACTTGGTTTAGAGTCCTAGAAACGCATTGTTAAATGTTTCATAAGTTCGTCGAACAAGTACAAAGCTCATTGAGACACTTATAAGCACTCATGTTGCATGGAACTTGGTTTAGAGTCCTAGAAACGCGTTGTTAGATGTTTCATAAGTTCGTCAAACAAGTACAAAGCTCATTGAGACACTTATAAGCACTCATGTTGCTTGGAACTTGGTTTAGAGTCCTAGAAACGCGTTGTTAGATGTTTCATAAGTTCGTCAAACTAGTAAAAAGCTCATTGAGACACTTATAAGCACTCATGTTGCATGAAACTTCGTTTAGAGTCTTAGAAACCGCGTTTTTAAATGTTTCATAACTTCGTCAAACTAGTACAAAGCTCATTGAGACACTTATAAGCACTCATGTTGTATGAAACTTGGTTTAGAGTCCTAGAAACGCATTTTTAGATGTTTCATAAGTTCGTCAAACTAGTACAAAGCTCATTGAGACACTTATAAGCACTCATGTTGCATGAAATTTGGTTTAGAGTCATAGAAACGCGTTGTTAGATGTTTCATGAATTCGTCAAACTAGTACAAAGCTCATTGAGACACTTATAAGCACTCATGTTGTATGAAACTTGGTTTAGAGTCCTAGAAACGCATTGTTAAATGTTTCATAAGTTCGTCAAACTAGTAAAAAGGTCATTGAGACACATATAAGCACTCATGTTGCATGAAACTTGGTTTAGAGTCCTAGAAACGCGTCGTTAGATGTTTCAAAATTTCGTCAAACTAGTACAAACCTCATTGAGACACTTATAAACATTCATGTTGCATGAAACTTGGTTTAGAGTCCTAGAAACGCGTTGTTAGTCGTTTCATAAGTTCGTAAAACTATTACAAAGCTCATTGAGCCAATTATAAGCACTCATGTTGAATGAAACTTGGTTTAGAGGCCTAGAAACGCGTTGTTAGATGTTTCATAAGTTCGTAACACTTGTACAAAGCTCATTGAGACACTTATAAGCACTCATGTTGTATGAAACTTAGTTTAGAGTCCTAGAAACGCGTTGTTAGACGTTTCATAAGTTCGTCAAACTTGTACAAAGCTCATTGAGACACTTATAAGCACTCATGTTGTATGAAACTTGGTTTAGAGTCCTAGAAACGCATTGTTAAATGTTTCATAAGTTCGTCAAACTAGTACAAAGCTCATTGAGACACTTATAAGCACTCATGTTGCATGAAACTTGGTTTAGAGTCCTAGAAACGCGTTGTTAGATGTTTCATAAGTTCGTCAAACTTGTACAAAGCTCATTTAGACACTTATAAGCACTCATGTTGCATGAAACTTCGTTTAGAGTCTTAGAAACCGCGTTTTTAGATGTTTCATAAGTTCGTCAAACTAGTACAAAGGTCATTGAGACACATATAAGCACTCATGTTGCATGAAACTTGGTTTAGAGTCCTAGAAACGCGTTGTTAGATGTTTCAAAAGTTCGTCAAACTAGTACAAACCTCATTGAGACACTTACAAACATTCATGTTGCATGAAACTTGGTGTAGAGTCCTAGAAACGCGTTGTTAGTCGTTTCATAAGTTCGTAAAACTAGTACAAAGCTCATTGAGCCACTTATAAGCACTCATGTTGAATGAAACTTGGTTTAGAGTCCTAGAAACGCGTTGTTAGATGTTTCATAAGTTCGTAACACTTGTACAAAGCTCATTGAGACACTTATAAGCACTCATGTTGTATGAAACTTGGTTTAGAGTCCTAGAAACGCATTGTTAAATGTTTCATAAGTTCGTCAAACTAGTACAAAGCTCATTGAGACACTTATAAGCACTCATGTTGCATGAAACATGGTTTAGAGTCCTAGAACCACGTTGTTAGAAGTTTCATAAGTTCGTCAAACATGTACAAAGCTCATTGAGACACTTATAAGCACTCATGTTGCATGAAACTTGGGTTAGATTCCTAGAAACGCGTTGTTAGATGTTTCATAACTTCGTCAAACTAGTACAAAGCTCATTGAGACACTTATAAGCACTCATGTTGCATAAAACTTGGTTTAGAGTCCTAGAAACGCGTTGTTAGATGTTTCATAAGTTCGTCAAACTAGTACAAAGCTCATTGAGACACTTATAAGCACTCATGTTGAATGAAACTTGGTTTAGAGTCCTAGAAACGCGTTGTTAGATGTTTCATAAGTTCGTCAAAATTGTACAAAGCTCATTTAGACACTTATAAGCACTCATGTTGCATGAAACTTCGTTTAGAGTCTTAGAAACCGCGTTGTTAGATGTTTCATAAGTTCGTCGAACTAGTAAAAAGCTCATTGAGACACTTATAAGCACTCATGTTGCATGAAACTTCGTTTAGAGTCTTAGAAACCGCGTTGTTAGATGTTTCATAAGTTCGTATAACTTGTACAAAGCTCATTGAGACACTTATAAGCACTCATGTTGTATGAAACTTGGTTTAGAGTCCTAGAAACGCATTGTTAAATGTTTCATAAGTTCGTCAAACTAGTACAAAGCTTATTGAGACACTTATAAGCACTCATGTTGCATGAAACATGGTTTAGAGTCCTAGAACCACGTTGTTAGATGTTTCATAAGTTCGTCAAACATGTACAAAGCTCATTGAAACACTTATAAGCACTCATGTTGCATGAAACTTGGGTTAGAGTCCTAGAAACGCGTTGTTAGATGTTTCATAACTTCTTCAAACTAGTACAAACCTCATTGAGACACTTATAATCACTCATGTTGCATGAAACTTGGTTTAGAGTCCTAGAAACGCATTGTTAGATGTTTCATAAGTTCGTCAAACTAGTACAAAGCTCATTGAGACACTTATAAGCACTCATGTTGAATGAAACTTGGTTTAGAGTCCTAGAAACGCGTTGTTAGATGTTTCATAAGTTCGTATAACTTGTACAAAGCTCATTGAGACACTTATAAGCACTCATGTTGTATGAAACTTGGTTTAGAGTCCTAGAACCCGCGTTGTTAGATTTTTCATATATTCGTCAAACTAGTCAAAAGCTCATTGAGACACTTATAAGCACTCATGTTGCATGAAACTTAGTTTAGAGTCCTAGAAACCGCGTTGTTAGATGTTTCATAAGTTCGTCAAACTAGTACAAAGCTCATTGAGACACTTATAAGCACTCATGTTGCATGATACTTGGTTTAGAGTCCTAGAAACGCGTTGTTAGATGTTTCATAAGTTCGTCAAACTTGTACAAAGCTCATTGAGACACTTATAAGCACTCATGTTGTATGAAACTTGGTTTAGAGTCCTAGAAATGCGTTGTTAGACGTTTCATAAGTTCGTCAAACTTGTACAAAGCTCATTGAGACACTTATAAGCACTCATGTTGTATGAAACTTGGTTTAGAGTCCCGAAACGCATTGTTAAATGTTTCATAAGTTCGTCAAACAAGTACAAACCTCATTGAGACACTTATAAGCACTCATGTTGCATGAAACTTGATTTAGAGTCCTAGAAACGCGTTGTTAGATGTTTCATAAGTTCGTCAAACTTTTACAAAGCTCGTTGAGGCAATTATAAGCACTCATGTTGCATGAAACATGGTTTAGAGTCCTAGAAACGTGTTAATAGATGTTTAATAAGTTCGTCAAACAAGTACAAAGCTCATTGAGACACTTATAAGCACTCATGTTGCATGAAACTTGGTTTAGAGTCCTAGAAACGCGTTGTTAGATGTTTCATGAATTCTTCAAACTAGTACAAAGCTCATTGAGACACTTATAAGCACTCATGTTGCATGGAACTTGGTTTAGAGTCCTAGAAACGCATTGTTAAATGTTTCATAAGTTCGTCGAACAAGTACAAAGCTCATTGAGACACTTATAAGCACTCATGTTGCATGGAACTTGGTTTAGAGTCCTAGAAACGCGTTGTTAGATGTTTCATAAGTTCGTCAAACAAGTACAAAGCTCATTGAGACACTTATAAGCACTCATGTTGCATGGAACTTGGTTTAGAGTCCTAGAAACGCGTTGTTAGATGTTTCATAAGTTCGTCAAACTAGTAAAAAGCTCATTGAGACACTTATAAGCACTCATGTTGCATGAAACTTCGTTTAGAGTCTTAGAAACCGCGTTTTTAGATGTTTCATAACTTCGTCAAACTAGTACAAAGCTCATTGAGACACTTATAAGCACTCATGTTGTATGAAACTTGGTTTAGAGTCCTAGAAACGCATTTTTAGATGTTTCATAAGTTCGTCAAACTAGTACAAAGCTCATTGAGACACTTATAAGCACTCATGTTGCATGAAATTTGGTTTAGAGTCATAGAAACGCGTTGTTAGATGTTTCATGAATTCGTCAAACTAGTACAAAGCTCATTGAGACACTTATAAGCACTCATGTTGTATGAAACTTGGTTTAGAGTCCTAGAAACGCATTGTTAAATGTTTCATAAGTTCGTCAAACTAGTAAAAAGGTCATTGAGACACATATAAGCACTCATGTTGCATGAAACTTGGTTTAGAGTCCTAGAAACGCGTTGTTAGATGTTTCAAAATTTCGTCAAACTAGTACAAACCTCATTGAGACACTTATAAACATTCATGTTGCATGAAACTTGGTTTAGAGTCCTAGAAACGCGTTGTTAGTCGTTTCATAAGTTCGTAAAACTATTACAAAGCTCATTGAGCCACTTATAAGCACTCATGTTGAATGAAACTTGGTTTAGAGTCCTAGAAACGCGTTGTTAGATGTTTCATAAGTTCGTAACACTTGTACAAAGCTCATTGAGACACTTATAAGCACTCATGTTGTATGAAACTTAGTTTAGAGTCCTAGAAACGCGTTGTTAGACGTTTCATAAGTTCGTCAAACTTGTACAAAGCTCATTGAGACACTTATAAGCACTCATGTTGTATGAAACTTGGTTTAGAGTCCTAGAAACGCATTGTTAAATGTTTCATAAGTTCGTCAAACTAGTACAAAGCTCATTGAGACACTTATAAGCACTCATGTTGCATGAAACTTGGTTTAGAGTCCTAGAAACGCGTTGTTAGATGTTTCATAAGTTCGTCAAACTTTTACAAAGCTCGTTGAGGCAATTATAAGCACTCATGTTGCATGAAACATGGTTTAGAGTCCTAGAAACGTGTTGTTAGATGTTTCATAAGTTCGTCAAACAAGTACAAAGCTCATTGAGACACTTATAAGCACTCATGTTGCATGAAACTTGGTTTAGAGTCCTAGAAACGCGTTGTAAGATGTTTCATGAATTCGTCAAACTAGTACAAAGCTCATTGAGACACTTATAAGCACTCATGTTGCATGAAAAACTTGGTTTAGAGTCCTAGAAACGCGTTGTTAGATGTTTCATAAGTTCGTCAAACTAGTACAAAGCTCATTGAGACACTTATAAGCACTCATGTTGAATGAAACTTGGTTTAGAGTCCTAGAAACGCGTTGTTAGATGTTTCATAAGTTCGTCAAACTTGTACAAAGCTCATTTAGACACTTATAAGCACTCATGTTGCATGAAACTTCGTTTAGAGTCTTAGAAACCGCGTTTTTAGATGTTTCATAAGTTCGTCAAACTAGTACAAAGGTCATTGAGACACATATAAGAACTCATGTTGCATGAAACTTGGTTTAGAGTCCTAGAAACGCGTTGTTAGATGTTTCAAAAGTTCGTCAAACTAGTACAAACCTCATTGAGACACTTATAAACATTCATGTTGCATGAAACTTGGTTTAGAGTCCTAGAAACGCGTTGTTAGTCGTTTCATAAGTTCGTAAAACTAGTACAAAGCTCATTGAGCCACTTATAAGCACTCATGTTGAATGAAACTTGGTTTAGAGTCCTAGAAACGCGTTGTTAGATGTTTCATAAGTTCGTAACACTTGTACAAAGCTCATTGAGACACTTATAAGCACTCATGTTGTATGAAACTTGGTTTAGAGTCCTAGAAACGCATTGTTAAATGTTTCATAAGTTCGTCAAACTAGTACAAAGCTCATTGAGACACTTATAAGCACTCATGTTGCATGAAACATGGTTTAGAGTCCTAGAACCACGTTGTTAGAAGTTTCATAAGTTCGTCAAACATGTACAAAGCTCATTGAGACACTTATAAGCACTCATGTTGCATGAAACTTGGGTTAGAGTCCTAGAAACGCGTTGTTAGATGTTTCATAACTTCGTCAAACTAGTACAAAGCTCATTGAGACACTTATAAGCACTCATGTTGCATAAAACTTGGTTTAGAGTCCTAGAAACGCGTTGTTAGATGTTTCATAAGTTCGTCAAACTAGTACAAAGCTCATTGAGACATTTATAAGCACTCATGTTGAATGAAACTTGGTTTAGAGTCCTAGAAACGCGTTGTTAGATGTTTCATAAGTTCGTCAAAATTGTACAAAGCTCATTTAGACACTTATAAGCACTCATGTTGCATGAAACTTCGTTTAGAGTCTTAGAAACCGCGTTGTTAGATGTTTCATAAGTTCGTCGAACTAGTAAAAAGCTCATTGAGACACTTATAAGCACTCATGTTGCATGAAACTTCGTTTAGAGTCTTAGAAACCGCGTTGTTAGATGTTTCATAAGTTCGTATAACTTGTACAAAGCTCATTGAGACACTTATAAGCACTCATGTTGTATGAAACTTGGTTTAGAGTCCTAGAAACGCATTGTTAAATGTTTCATAAGTTCGTCAAACTAGTACAAAGCTTATTGAGACACTTATAAGCACTCATGTTGCATGAAACATGGTTTAGAGTCCTAGAACCACGTTGTTAGATGTTTCATAAGTTCGTCAAACATGTACAAAGCTCATTGAAACACTTATAAGCACTCATGTTGCATGAAACTTGGGTTAGAGTCCTAGAAACGCGTTGTTAGATGTTTCATAACTTCTTCAAACTAGTACAAACCTCATTGAGACACTTATAATCACTCATGTTGCATGAAACTTGGTTTAGAGTCCTAGAAACGCATTGTTAGATGTTTCATAAGTTCGTCAAACTAGTACAAAGCTCATTGAGACACTTATAAGCACTCATGTTGAATGAAACTTGGTTTAGAGTCCTAGAAACGCGTTGTTAGATGTTTCATAAGTTCGTATAACTTGTACAAAGCTCATTGAGACACTTATAAGCACTCATGTTGTATGAAACTTGGTTTAGAGTCCTAGAACCCGCGTTGTTAGATTTTTCATATATTCGTCAAACTAGTCAAAAGCTCATTGAGACACTTATAAGCACTCATGTTGCATGAAACTTAGTTTAGAGTCCTAGAAACCGCGTTGTTAGATGTTTCATGAATTCGTCAAACTAGTACAAAGCTCATTGAGACACTTATAAGCACTCATGTTGCATGAAAAACTTGGTTTAGAGTCCTAGAAACGTGTTGTTAGATGTTTCATAAGTTCGTCAAACTAGTACAAAGCTCATTGAGACACTTATAAGCACTCATGTTGAATGAAACTTGGTTTAGAGTCCTAGAAACGCGTTGTTAGATGTTTCATAAGTTCGTCAAACTTGTACAAAGCTCATTTAGACACTTATAAGCACTCATGTTGCATGAAACTTCGTTTAGAGTCTTAGAAACCGCGTTTTTAGATGTTTCATAAGTTCGTCAAACTAGTACAAAGGTCATTGAGACACATATAAGCACTCATGTTGCATGAAACTTGGTTTAGAGTCCTAGAAACGCGTTGTTAGATGTTTCAAAAGTTCGTCAAACTAGTACAAACCTCATTGAGACACTTATAAACATTCATGTTGCATGAAACTTGGTTTAGAGTCCTAGAAACGCGTTGTTAGTCGTTTCATAAGTTCGTAAAACTAGTACAAAGCTCATTGAGCCACTTATAAGCACTCATGTTGAATGAAACTTGGTTTAGAGTCCTAGAAACGCGTTGTTAGATGTTTCATAAGTTCGTAACACTTGTACAAAGCTCATTGAGACACTTATAAGCACTCATGTTGTATGAAACTTGGTTTAGAGTCCTAGAAACGCATTGTTAAATGTTTCATAAGTTCGTCAAACTAGTACAAAGCTCATTGAGACACTTATAAGCACTCATGTTGCATGATACTTGGTTTAGAGTCCTAGAAACGCGTTGTTAGATGTTTCATAAGTTCGTCAAAGTTGTACAAAGCTCATTGAGACACTTATAAGCACTCATGTTGTATGAAACTTGGTTTAGAGTCCTAGAAATGCGTTGTTAGACGTTTCATAAGTTCGTCAAACTTGTACAAAGCTCATTGAGACACTTATAAGCACTCATGTTGTATGAAACTTGGTTTAGAGTCCTAGAAACGCATTGTTAAATGTTTCATAAGTTCGTCAAACAAGTACAAACCTCATTGAGACACTTATAAGCACTCATGTTGCATGAAACTTGATTTAGAGTCCTAGAAACGCGTTGTTAGATGTTTCATAAGTTCGTCAAACTTTTACAAAGCTCGTTGAGGCAATTATAAGCACTCATGTTGCATGAAACATGGTTTAGAGTCCTAGAAACGTGTTAATAGATGTTTAATAAGTTCGTCAAACAAGTACAAAGCTCATTGAGACACTTATAAGCACTCATGTTGCATGAAACTTGGTTTAGAGTCCTAGAAACGCGTTGTTAGATGTTTCATGAATTCTTCAAACTAGTACAAAGCTCATTGAGACACTTATAAGCACTCATGTTGCATGGAACTTGGTTTAGAATCCTAGAAACGCATTGTTAAATGTTTCATAAGTTCGTCGAACAAGTACAAAGCTCATTGAGACACTTATAAGCACTCATGTTGCATGGAACTTGGTTTAGAGTCCTAGAAACGTGTTGTTAGATGTTTCATAAGTTCGTCAAACAAGTACAAAGCTCATTGAGACACTTATAAGCACTCATGTTGCATGGAACTTGGTTTAGAGTCCTAGAAACGCGTTGTTAGATGTTTCATAAGTTCGTCAAACTAGTAAAAAGCTCATTGAGACACTTATAAGCACTCATGTTGCATGAAACTTCGTTTAGAGTCTTAGAAACCGCGTTTTTAGATGTTTCATAACTTCGTCAAACTAGTACAAAGCTCATTGAGACACTTATAAGCACTCATGTTGTATGAAACTTGGTTTAGAGTCCTAGAAACGCATTTTTAGATGTTTCATAAGTTCGTCAAACTAGTACAAAGCTCATTGAGACACTTATAAGCACTCATGTTGCATGAAATTTGGTTTAGAGTCATAGAAACGCGTTGTTAGATGTTTCATGAATTCGTCAAACTAGTACAAAGCTCATTGAGACACTTATAAGCACTCATGTTGTATGAAACTTGGTTTAGAGTCCTAGAAACGCATTGTTAAATGTTTCATAAGTTCGTCAAACTAGTAAAAAGGTCATTGAGACACATATAAGCACTCATGTTGCATGAAACTTGGTTTAGAGTCCTAGAAACGCGTTGTTAGATGTTTCAAAATTTCGTCAAACTAGTACAAACCTCATTGAGACACTTATAAACATTCATGTTGCATGAAACTTGGTTTAGAGTCCTAGAAACGCGTTGTTAGTCGTTTCATAAGTTCGTAAAACTATTACAAAGCTCATTGAGCCACTTATAAGCACTCATGTTGAATGAAACTTGGTTTAGAGTCCTAGAAACGCGTTGTTAGATGTTTCATAAGTTCGTAACACTTGTACAAAGCTCATTGAGACACTTATAAGCACTCATGTTGTATGAAACTTAGTTTAGAGTCCTAGAAACGCGTTGTTAGACGTTTCATAAGTTCGTCAAACTTGTACAAAGCTCATTGAGACACTTATAAGCACTCATGTTGTATGAAACTTGGTTTAGAGTCCTAGAAACGCATTGTTAAATGTTTCATAAGTTCGTCAAACTAGTACAAAGCTCATTGAGACACTTATAAGCACTCATGTTGCATGAAACTTGGTTTAGAGTCCTAGAAACGCGTTGTTAGATGTTTCATAAGTTCGTCAAACTTTTACAAAGCTCGTTGAGGCAATTATAAGCACTCATGTTGCATGAAACATGGTTTAGAGTCCTAGAAACGTGTTGTTAGATGTTTCATAAGTTCGTCAAACAAGTACAAAGCTCATTGAGACACTTATAAGCACTCATGTTGCATGAAACTTGGTTTAGAGTCCTAGAAACGCGTTGTAAAGATGTTTCATGAATTCGTCAAACTAGTACATAGCTCATTGAGACACTTATAAGCACTCATGTTGCATGAAAAACTTGGTTTAGAGTCCTAGAAACGCGTTGTTAGATGTTTCATAAGTTCGTCAAACTAGTACAAAGCTCATTGAGACACTTATAAGCACTCATGTTGAATGAAACTTGGTTTAGAGTCCTAGAAACGCGTTGTTAGATGTTTCATAAGTTCGTCAAACTTGTACAAAGCTCATTTAGACACTTATAAGCACTCATGTTGCATGAAACTTCGTTTTAGAGTCTTAGAAACCGCGTTTTTAGATGTTTCATAAGTTCGTCAAACTAGTACAAAGGTCATTGAGACACATATAAGCACTCATGTTGCATGAAACTTGGTTTAGAGTCCTAGAAACGCGTTGTTAGATGTTTCAAAAGTTCGTCAAACTAGTACAAACCTCATTGAGACACTTATAAACATTCATGTTGCATGAAACTTGGTTTTAGAGTCCTAGAAACGCGTTGTTAGTCGTTTCATAAGTTCGTAAAACTAGTACAAAGCTCATTGAGCCACTTATAAGCACTCATGTTGAATGAAACTTGGTTTAGAGTCCTAGAAACGCGTTGTTAGATGTTTCATAAGTTCGTAACACTTGTACAAAGCTCATTGAGACACTTATAAGCACTCATGTTGTATGAAACTTGGTTTAGAGTCCTAGAAACGCATTGTTAAATGTTTCATAAGTTCGTCAAACTAGTACAAAGCTCATTGAGACACTTATAAGCACTCATGTTGCATGAAACATGGTTTAGAGTCCTAGAACCACGTTGTTAGAAGTTTCATAAGTTCGTCAAACATGTACAAAGCTCATTGAGACACTTATAAGCACTCATGTTGCATGAAACTTGGGTTAGAGTCCTAGAAACGCGTTGTTAGATGTTTCATAACTTCGTCAAACTAGTACAAAAGCTCATTGAGACACTTATAAGCACTCATGTTGCATAAAACTTGGTTTAGAGTCCTAGAAACGCGTTGTTAGATGTTTCATAAGTTCGTCAAACTAGTACAAAGCTCATTGAGACACTTATAAGCACTCATGTTGAATGAAACTTGGTTTAGAGTCCTAGAAACGCGTTGTTAGATGTTTCATAAGTTCGTCAAAATTGTACAAAGCTCATTTAGACACTTATAAGCACTCATGTTGCATGAAACTTCGTTTAGAGTCTTAGAAACCGCGTTGTTAGATGTTTCATAAGTTCGTCGAACTAGTAAAAAGCTCATTGAGACACTTATAAGCACTCATGTTGCATGAAACTTCGTTTAGAGTCTTAGAAACCGCGTTGTTAGATGTTTCATAAGTTCGTATAACTTGTACAAAGCTCATTGAGACACTTATAAGCACTCATGTTGTATGAAACTTGGTTTAGAGTCCTAGAAACGCATTGTTAAATGTTTCATAAGTTCGTCAAACTAGTACAAAGCTTATTGAGACACTTATAAGCACTCATGTTGCATGAAACATGGTTTAGAGTCCTAGAACCACGTTGTTAGATGTTTCATAAGTTCGTCAAACATGTACAAAGCTCATTGAAACACTTATAAGCACTCATGTTGCATGAAACTTGGGTTAGAGTCCTAGAAACGCGTTGTTAGATGTTTCATAACTTCTTCAAACTAGTACAAACCTCATTGAGACACTTATAATCACTCATGTTGCATGAAACTTGGTTTAGAGTCCTAGAAACACATTGTTAGATGTTTCATAAGTTCGTCAAACTAGTACAAACCTCATTGAGACACTTATAAGCACTCATGTTGAATGAAACTTGGTTTAGAGTCCTAGAAACGCGTTGTTAGATGTTTCATAAGTTCGTATAACTTGTACAAAGCTCATTGAGACACTTATAAGCACTCATGTTGTATGAAACTTGGTTTAGAGTCCTAGAACCCGCGTTGTTAGATTTTTCATATATTCGTCAAACTAGTCAAAAGCTCATTGAGACACTTATAAGCACTCATGTTGCATGAAACTTAGTTTAGAGTCCTAGAAACCGCGTTGTTAGATGTTTCATAAGTTCGTCAAACTAGTACAAAGCTCATTGAGACACTTATAAGCACTCATGTTGCATGATACTTGGTTTAGAGTCCTAGAAACGCGTTGTTAGATGTTTCATAAGTTCGTCAAACTTGTACAAAGCTCATTGAGACACTTATAAGCACTCATGTTGTATGAAACTTGGTTTAGAGTCCTAGAAATGCGTTGTTAGACGTTTCATAAGTTCGTCAAACTTGTACAAAGCTCATTGAGACACTTATAAGCACTCATGTTGTATGAAACTTGGTTTAGAGTCCCGAAACGCATTGTTAAATGTTTCATAAGTTCGTCAAACAAGTACAAACCTCATTGAGACACTTATAAGCACTCATGTTGCATGAAACTTGATTTAGAGTCCTAGAAACGCGTTGTTAGATGTTTCATAAGTTCGTCAAACTTTTACAAAGCTCGTTGAGGCAATTATAAGCACTCATGTTGCATGAAACATGGTTTAGAGTCCTAGAAACGTGTTAATAGATGTTTAATAAGTTCGTCAAACGAGTACAAAGCTCATTGAGACACTTATAAGCACTCATGTTGCATGAAACTTGGTTTAGAGTCCTAGAAACGCGTTGTTAGATGTTTCATGAATTCTTCAAACTAGTACAAAGCTCATTGAGACACTTATAAGCACTCATGTTGCATGGAACTTGGTTTAGAGTCCTAGAAACGCATTGTTAAATGTTTCATAAGTTCGTCGAACAAGTACAAAGCTCATTGAGACACTTATAAGCACTCATGTTGCATGGAACTTGGTTTAGAGTCCTAGAAACGCGTTGTTAGATGTTTCATAAGTTCGTCAAACAAGTACAAAGCTCATTGAGACACTTATAAGCACTCATGTTGCATGGAACTTGGTTTAGAGTCCTAGAAACGCGTTGTTAGATGTTTCATAAGTTCGTCAAACTAGTAAAAAGCTCATTGAGACACTTATAAGCACTCATGTTGCATGAAACTTCGTTTAGAGTCTTAGAAACCGCGTTTTTAGATGTTTCATAACTTCGTCAAACTAGTACAAAGCTCATTGAGACACTTATAAGCACTCATGTTGTATGAAACTTGGTTTAGAGTCCTAGAAACGCATTTTTAGATGTTTCATAAGTTCGTCAAACTAGTACAAAGCTCATTGAGACACTTATAAGCCCTCATGTTGCATGAAATTTGGTTTAGAGTCATAGAAACGCGTTGTTAGATGTTTCATGAATTCGTCAAACTAGTACAAAGCTCATTGAGACACTTATAAGCACTCATGTTGTATGAAACTTGGTTTAGAGTCCTAGAAACGCATTGTTAAATGTTTCATAAGTTCGTCAAACTAGTAAAAAGGTCATTGAGACACATATAAGCACTCATGTTGCATGAAACTTGGTTTAGAGTCCTAGAAACGCGTTGTTAGATGTTTCAAAATTTCGTCAAACTAGTACAAACCTCATTGAGACACTTATAAACATTCATGTTGCATGAAACTTGGTTTAGAGTCCTAGAAACGCGTTGTTAGTCGTTTCATAAGTTCGTAAAACTATTACAAAGCTCATTGAGCCACTTATAAGCACTCATGTTGAATGAAACTTGGTTTAGAGTCCTAGAAACGCGTTGTTAGATGTTTCATAAGTTCGTAACACTTGTACAAAGCTCATTGAGACACTTATAAGCACTCATGTTGTATGAAACTTAGTTTAGAGTCCTAGAAACGCGTTGTTAGACGTTTCATAAGTTCGTCAAACTTGTACAAAGCTCATTGAGACACTTATAAGCACTCATGTTGTATGAAACTTGGTTTAGAGTCCTAGAAACGCATTGTTAAATGTTTCATAAGTTCGTCAAACTAGTACAAAGCTCATTGAGACACTTATAAGCACTCATGTTGCATGAAACTTGGTTTAAAGTCCTAGAAACGCGTTGTTAGATGTTTCATAAGTTCGTCAAACTTTTACAAAGCTCGTTGAGGCAATTATAAGCACTCATGTTGCATGAAACATGGTTTAGAGTCCTAGAAACGTGTTGTTAGATGTTTCATAAGTTCGTCAAACAAGTACAAAGCTCATTGAGACACTTATAAGCACTCATGTTGCATGAAACTTGGTTTAGAGTCCTAGAAACGCGTTGTAAGATGTTTCATGAATTCGTCAAACTAGTACAAAGCTCATTGAGACACTTATAAGCACTCATGTTGCATGAAAAACTTGGTTTAGAGTCCTAGAAACGCGTTGTTAGATGTTTCATAAGTTCGTCAAACTAGTACAAAGCTCATTGAGACACTTATAAGCACTCATGTTGAATGAAACTTGGTTTAGAGTCCTAGAAACGCGTTGTTAGATGTTTCATAAGTTCGTCAAACTTGTACAAAGCTCATTTAGACACTTATAAGCACTCATGTTGCATGAAACTTCGTTTAGAGTCTTAGAAACCGCGTTTTTAGATGTTTCATAAGTTCGTCAAACTAGTACAAAGGTCATTGAGACACATATAAGCACTCATGTTGCATGAAACTTGGTTTAGAGTCCTAGAAACGCGTTGTTAGATGTTTCAAAAGTTCGTCAAACTAGTACAAACCTCATTGAGACACTTATAAACATTCATGTTGCATGAAACTTGGTTTAGAGTCCTAGAAACGCGTTGTTAGTCGTTTCATAAGTTCGTAAAACTAGTACAAAGCTCATTGAGCCACTTATAAGCACTCATGTTGAATGAAACTTGGTTTAGAGTCCTAGAAACGCGTTGTTAGATGTTTCATAAGTTCGTAACACTTGTACAAAGCTCATTGAGACACTTATAAGCACTCATGTTGTATGAAACTTGGTTTAGAGTCCTAGAAACGCATTGTTAAATGTTTCATAAGTTCGTCAAACTAGTACAAAGCTCATTGAGACACTTATAAGCACTCATGTTGCATGAAACATGGTTTAGAGTCCTAGAACCACGTTGTTAGAAGTTTCATAAGTTCGTCAAACATGTACAAAGCTCATTGAGACACTTATAAGCACTCATGTTGCATGAAACTTGGGTTAGAGTCCTAGAAACGCGTTGTTAGATGTTTCATAACTTCGTCAAACTAGTACGAAGCTCATTGAGACACTTATAAGCACTCATGTTGCATAAAACTTGGTTTAGAGTCCTAGAAACGCGTTGTTAGATGTTTCATAAGTTCGTCAAACTAGTACAAAGCTCATTGAGACACTTATAAGCACTCATGTTGAATGAAACTTGGTTTAGAGTCCTAGAAACGCGTTGTTAGATGTTTCATAAGTTCGTCAAAATTGTACAAAGCTCATTTAGACACTTATAAGCACTCATGTTGCATGAAACTTCGTTTAGAGTCTTAGAAACCGCGTTGTTAGATGTTTCATAAGTTCGTCGAACTAGTAAAAAGCTCATTGAGACACTTATAAGCACTCATGTTGCATGAAACTTCGTTTAGAGTCTTAGAAACCGCGTTGTTAGATGTTTCATAAGTTCGTATAACTTGTACAAAGCTCATTGAGACACTTATAAGCACTCATGTGGTATGAAACTTGGTTTAGAGTCCTAGAACCCGCGTTGTTAGATTTTTCATATATTCGTCAAACTAGTCAAAAGCTCATTGAGACACTTATAAGCACTCATGTTGCATCAAACTTAGTTTAGAGTCCTAGAAACCGCGTTGTTAGATGTTTCATAAGTTCGTCAAACTAGTCCAAAGCTCATTGAGACACTTATAAGAACTCATGTTGCATGAAACTTGGTTTAGAGTCCTAGAAACGCGTTGTTAGATGTTTCATAAGTTCGTCAAACTTGTACAAAGCTCATTGAGACACTTATAAGCACTCATGTTGTATGAAACTTGGTTTAGAGTCCTAGAAATGCGTTGTTAGACGTTTCATAAGTTCGTCAAACTTGTACAAAGCTCATTGAGACACTTATAAGCACTCATGTTGTTTGAAACTTGGTTTAGAGTCCCAAAAACGCATTGTTAAATGTTTCATAAGTTCGTCAAACAAGTACAAACCTCATTGAGACACTTATAAGCACTCATGTTGCATGAAACTTGATTTAGAGTCCTAGAAACGCGTTGTTAGATGTTTCATAAGTTCGTCAAACTTTTACAAAGCTCGTTGAGGCAATTATAAGCACTCATGTTGCATGAAACATGGTTTAGAGTCCTAGAAACGTGTTAATAAATGTTTAATAAGTTCGTCAAACAAGTACAAAGCTCATTGAGACACTTATAAGCACTCATGTTGCATGAAACTTGGTTTAGAGTCCTAGAAACGCGTTGTTAGAGTCCTAGAAACGCGTTGTTAGTCGTTTCATAAGTTCGTAAAACTAGTACAAAGCTCATTGAGCCACTTATAAGCACTCATGTTGAATGAAACTTGGTTTAGAGTCCTAGAAACGCGTTGTTAGATGTTTCATAAGTTCGTAACACTTGTATAAAGCTCATTGAGACACTTATAAGCACTCATGTTGCATGAAACTTCGTTTAGAGTCTTAGAAACCGCGTTTTTAGATGTTTCATAAGTTCGTCAAACTAGTACAAAGCTCATTGAGACACATATAAGCACTCATGTTGCATGAAACTTGGTTTAGAGTCCTAGAAACGCGTTGTTAGAAGTTTCAAAAGTTCGTCAAACTAGTACAAACCTCATTAAGACACTTATAAACATTCATGTTGCATGAAACTTGGCTTGGAGTCCTAGAAACGCGTTGTTAGGCGTTTCATAAGTTGATATAACTAGTACAAAGCTCATTGAGTCACTTATAAGCACTCATGTTGAATGAAACTTGGTTTAGAGTCCTAGAAACGCGTTGTTAGATGTTTCATAACTTCGTAACACTTGTACGAAGTTCATTGAGACACATATAATCACTCATGTTGTATGAAACTTGGTTTAGAGTCCTAGAAACGCATTGTTAAATGTTTCAAAAGTTCGTCAAACTAGTACAAACCTCATTGAGACACTTATAAACATTCATGTTGCATGAAACTTAGTTTAGAGTCCTAGAAATGCGTTGTTAGTCGTTTCATAAGTTCGTAAAACTAGTACAAAGCTCATTGAGCCACTTATAAGCACTCATGTTGAATGAAACTTGGTTTAGAGTCCTAGAAACGCGTTGTTAGATGTTTCATAAATTCGTAACACTTGTACAAAGCTCATTGAGACACTTATAAGCACTCATGTTGTATGAAACTTGGTTTAGAGTCCTAGAAACGCATTGTTAAATGTTTCATAAGTTCGTCAAACTAGTACAAAGCTCATTGAGACACTTATAAGCACTCATGTTGCATGAAACATGGTTTAAAGTCCTAGAACCACGTTGTTAGAAGTTTCATAAGTTCGTCAAACATGTTCAAAGCTCATTGAGACACTTATAAGCACTCATGTTGCATGAAACTTGGGTTAGAGTTTTAGAAACGCGTTGTTAGATGTTTCATAACTTCGTCAAACTAGTACAAAACTCATTGAGACACTTATAAGCACTCATGTTGCATGAAACTTGGTTTAGAGTCCTAGAAACGCGTTGTTAGATGTTTCATATGTTCGTCAAACTAGTACAAAGCTCATTGAGACACTTATAAGCACTCATGTTGAATGAAACTTGGTTTAGAGTCCTAGAAACGCGTTGTTAGATGTTTCATAAGTTCGTCAAAATTGTACAAAGCTCATTTAGACACTTATAACCACTCATGTTGCATGAAACTTCGTTTAGAGTCTTAGAAACCGCGTTGTTAGATGTTTCATAAGTTCGTCGAACTAGTAAAAAGCTCATTGAGACACTTATAAGCACTCATGTTGCATGAAACTTCGTTTAGAGTCTTAGAAACCGTGTTTTTAGATGTTTCATAACTTCGTCAAACTAGTACAAAGCTCATTGAGACACATATAAGCACTCATGTTGCATGAAACTTGGTTTAGAGTCCTAGAAACGCGTTGTTAGATGTTTCAAAAGTTCAAACTAGTACAAACCTCATTGAGACACTTATAAACATTCATGTTGCATGAAACTTGGTTTAGAGTCCTAGAAACGAGTTGTTAGTCGTTTCATAAGTTCGTAAAACTAGTACAAAGCTCATTGAGCCACTTATAAGCACTCATGTTGAATGAAACTTGGTTTAGAGTCCTAGAAACGCGTTGTTAGATGTTTCATAAGTTCGTAACACTTGTATAAAGCTCATTGAGACACTTATAAGCACTCATGTTGCATGAAACTTCGTTTAGAGTCTTAGAAACCGCGTTTTTAGATGTTTCATAAGTTCGTCAAACTAGTACAAAGCACATTGAGACACATATAAGCACTCATGTTGCATGAAACTTGGTTTAGAGTCCTAGAAACGCGTTGTTAGAAGTTTCAAAAGTTCGTCAAACTAGTACAAACCTCATTAAGACACTTATAAACATTCATGTTGCATGAAACTTGGCTTAGAGTCCTAGAAACGCGTTGTTAGGCGTTTCATAAGTTCATAAAACTAGTACAAAGCTCATTGAGTCACTTATAAGCACTCATGTTGAATGAAACTTGGTTTAGAGTCCTAGAAACGCGTTGTTAGATGTTTCATAAATTCGTAACACTTGTACAAAGCTCATTGAGACACTTATAAGCACTCATGTTGTATGAAACTTGGTTTAGAGTCCTAGAAACGCATTGTTAAATGTTTCATAAGTTCGTCAAACTAGTACAAAGCTCATTGAGACACTTATAAGCACTCATGTTGCATGAAACTTGGTTTAGAGTCCTAGAAACGCGTTGTTAGATGTTTGATAAGTTCGTCAAACTTTTACAAAGCTCGTTGAGGCAATTATAAGCACTCATGTTGCATGAAACTTGGTTTAGAGTCCTAGAAACGCGTTGTTAGATGTTTCATGAATTCGTCAAACTAGTACAAAGCTCATTGAGACACTTATAAGCAATCATGTTGCATGAAACTTCGTTAAGAGTCTTATAAACCGCGTTTTTAGATGTTTCATAAGTTCGTCAAACAAGTACAAAGCTCATTGAGACACATATAAGCACTCATGTTGCATGAAACTTGGTTTAGAGTCCTAGAAACGCGTTGTTAGATGTTTCATAAGTTCGTAACACTTGTACAAAGCTCATTGAGACACTTATAAGCACTCATGTTGCATGAAACTTGGTTTAGAGTCCTAGAAACGCGTTGTTAGAAGTTTCAAAAGTTCGTCAAACTAGTACAAACCTCATTTAGACACTTATAAACATTCATGTTGCATGAAACTTGGTTTAGAGTCCTAGAAACGCGTTGTTAGGCGTTTCATAAGTTCGTAAAACTAGTACAAAGCTCATTGAGCCACTTATAAGCACTCATGTTGAATGAAACTTGGTTTAGAGTCCTAGAACCACGTTGTTAGATGTTTCATAAGTTCGTCAAACATGTACAAAGCTCATTGAAACACTTATAAGCACTCATGTTGCAAGAAACTTGGGTTAGAGTCCTAGAAACGCGTTGTTAGATGTTTCATAACTTCGTCAAACTAGTACAAACCTCATTGAGACACTTATAAGCACTCATGTTGCATGAAACTTGGTTTAGAGTCCTAGAAACGCATTGTTAGGTGTTTCATAAGTTCGTCAAACTAGTACAAAGCTCATTGAGACACTTATAAGCACTCATGTTGCATGAAACTTGGTTTAGAGTCCTAGAAATGCGTTGTTAGAAGTTTCATAAGTTCGTCAAACTAGTACAGAGCTCATTGAGACACATATAAGCACTCATGTTGCATGAAACTTGGGTTAGAGTCCTAGAAACGCGTTGTTAGATGTTTCATAAGTTCGTCAAACTTGTACAAAGCTCATTGAGACACTTATAAGCACTCATGTTGTATGAAACTTGGTTTAGAGTCCTAGAACCCGCGTTGTTAGATGTTTCATATATTCGTCAAACTAGTCAAAAGCTCATTGAGACACTTATAAGCACTCATGTTGAATGAAAAGTTTAGAGTCCTAGAAACCGCGTTGTTAGATGTTTCATAAGTTCGTCAAACTAGTACAAAGCTCATTGAGACACTTATAAGCACTCATGTTGCATGAAACTTGGTTTAGAGTCCTAGAAACGCGTTGTTAGATGTTTCATAAGTTCGTCAAACTTGTACAAAGCTCATTGAGACACTTATAAGCACTCATGTTGTATGAAACTTGGTTTAGAGTCCTAGAAACGCGTTGTTAGACGTTTCATAAGTTCGTCAAACTTGTACAAAGCTCATTGAGACACTTATAAGCACTCATGTTGTATGAAACTTGGTTTAGAGTCCTATAAACGCATTGTTAAATGTTTCATAAGTTCGTCAAACTAGTACAAAGCTCAATGAGACACTTATAAGCACTCATGTTGCATGAAACTTGGTTTAGAGTCCTAGAAACGCGTTGTTAGATGTTTCATAAGTTCGTCAAACTTTTACAAAGCTCGTTGAGGCAATTATAAGCACTCATGTTGCATGAAACATGGTTTAGAGTCCTAGAAACGTGTTGTTAGATGTTTCATAAGTTCGTCAAACAAGTACAAAGCTCATTGAGACACTTATAAGCACTCATGTTGCATGAAACTTGGTTTAGAGTCCTAGAAACGTGTTGTTAGATGTTTCATGAATTCGTCAAACTAGTACAAAGCTGATTGAGACACTTATAAGCACTCATGTTGTATGAAACTTGGTTTAGAGTCCTAGAAACGCATTGTTAAATGTTTCATAAGTTCGTCAAACTAGTACAAAGCTCATTGAGACACTTATAAGCACTCATGTTGCATGAAACTTGGTTTAGAGTCCTAGAAACGCGTTGTTAGATGTTTCATAAGTTCGTCAAACTAGTACAAAGCTCATTGAGACACTTATAAGCACTCATGTTGTATGAAACTTGGTTTAGAGTCCTAGAACCCGCGTTGTTAGATGTTTCATATATTCGTCAAACTAGTCAAAAAGCTCATTGAGACACTTATAAGCACTCATGTTGCATGAAACTTAGTTTAGAGTCCTAGAAACCGCGTTGTTAGATGTTTCATAAGTTCGTCAAACTAGTACAAAGCTCATTGAGACACTTATAAGCACTCATGTTGCATGAAACTTCGTTTAGAGTCTTAGAAACCGCGTTTTTAGATGTTTCATAAGTTTGTCAAACTAGTACAAAGTTCATTGAGACACATATAAGCACTCATGTTGCATGAAACTTGGTTTAGAGTCCTAGAAACGCATTGTTCAATGTTTCATAAGTTCGTCAAACTAGTACAAAGCTCATTGAGACATGTATAAGCATTCATGTTGCATGAAACATGGTTTAGAGTCCTAGAACCACGTTGTTAGATGTTTCATAAGTTCGTCAAACATGTACAAAGTTCATTGAGACACTTATAAGCACTCATGTTGCATGAAACTTGGTTTAGAGTCCTAGAAACGCGTTGTTAGATGTTTGATAAGTTCGTCAAACTTTTACAAAGCTCGTTGAGGCAATTATAAGCACTCATGTTGCATGAAACTTGGTTTAGAGTCCTAGAAACGCGTTGTTAGATGTTTCATGAATTCGTCAAACTAGTACAAAGCTCATTGAGACACTTATAAGCAATCATGTTGCATGAAACTTCGTTAAGAGTCTTATAAACCGCGTTTTTAGATGTTTCATAAGTTCGTCAAACTAGTACAAAGCTCGTTGAGACACATATAAGCACTCATGTTGCATGAAACTTGGTTTAGAGTCCTAGAAACGCGTTGTTAGATGTTTCATAAGTTCGTAACACTTGTACAAAGCTCATTGAGACACTTATAAGCACTCATGTTGCATGAAACTTGGTTTAGAGTCCTAGAAACGCGTTGTTAGAAGTTTCAAAAGTTCGTCAAACTAGTACAAACCTCATTTAGACACTTATAAACATTCATGTTGCATGAAACTTGGTTTAGAGTCCTAGAAACGCGTTGTTAGGCGTTTCATAAGTTCGTAAAACTAGTACAAAGCTCATTGAGCCACTTATAAGCACTCATGTTGAATGAAACTTGGTTTAGAGTCCTAGAACCACGTTGTTAGATGTTTCATAAGTTCGTCAAACATGTACAAAGCTCATTGAAACACTTATAAGCACTCATGTTGCATGAAACTTGGGTTAGAGTCCTAGAAACGCGTTGTTAGATGTTTCATAACTTCGTCAAACTAGTACAAACCTCATTGAGACACTTATAAGCACTCATGTTGCATGAAACTTGGTTTAGAGTCCTAGAAACGCATTGTTAGGTGTTTCATAAGTTCGTCAAACTAGTACAAAGCTCATTGAGACACTTATAAGCACTCATGTTGCATGAAACTTGGTTTAGAGTCCTAGAAATGCGTTGTTAGAAGTTTCATAAGTTCGTCAAACTAGTACAAAGCTCATTGAGACACATATAAGCACTCATGTTGCATGAAACTTGGGTTAGAGTCCTAGAAACGCGTTGTTAGATGTTTCATAAGTTCGTCAAACTTGTACAAAGCTCATTGAGACACTTATAAGCACTCATGTTGTATGAAACTTGGTTTAGAGTCCTAGAACCCGCGTTGTTAGATGTTTCATATATTCGTCAAACTAGTCAAAAGCTCATTGAGACACTTATAAGCACTCATGTTGAATGAAAAGTTTAGAGTCCTAGAAACCGCGTTGTTAGATGTTTCATAAGTTCGTCAAACTAGTACAAAGCTCATTGAGACACTTATAAGCACTCATGTTGCATGAAACTTGGTTTAGAGTCCTAGAAACGCGTTGTTAGATGTTTCATAAGTTCGTCAAACTTGTACAAAGCTTGAGACACTTATAAGCACTCATGTTGCATGAAACATGGTTTAGAGTCCTAGAAACGTGTTGTTAGATGTTTCATAAGTTCGTCAAACAAGTACAAAGCTCATTGAGACACTTATAAGCACTCATGTTGCATGAAACTTGGTTTAGAGTCCTAGAAACGTGTTGTTAGATGTTTCATGAATTCGTCAAACTAGTACAAAGCTGATTGAGACACTTATAAGCACTCATGTTGTATGAAACTTGGTTTAGAGTCCTAGAAACGCATTGTTAAATGTTTCATAAGTTCGTCAAACTAGTACAAAGCTCATTGAGACACTTATAAGCACTCATGTTGCATGAAACTTGGTTTAGAGTCCTAGAAACGCGTTGTTAGATGTTTCATAAGTTCGTCAAACTAGTACAAAGCTCATTGAGACACTTATAAGCACTCATGTTGTATGAAACTTGGTTTAGAGTCCTAGAACCCGCGTTGTTAGATGTTTCATATATTCGTCAAACTAGTCAAAAGCTCATTGAGACACTTATAAGCACTCATGTTGCATGAAACTTAGTTTAGAGTCCTAGAAACCGCGTTGTTAGATGTTTCATAAGTTCGTCAAACTAGTACAAAGCTCATTGAGACACTTATAAGCACTCATGTTGCATGAAACTTCGTTTAGAGTCTTAGATACCGCGTTTTTAGATGTTTCATAAGTTTGTCAAACTAGTACAAAGCTCATTGAGACACATATAAGCACTCATGTTGCATGAAACTTGGTTTAGAATCCTAGAAACGCATTGTTAAATGTTTCATAAGTTCGTCAAACTAGTACAAAGCTCATTGAGACATGTATAAGCACTCATGTTGCATGAAACATGGTTTAGAGTCCTAGAACCACGTTGTTAGATGTTATATAAGTTCGTCAAACATGTACAAAGTTCATTGAGACACTTATAAGCACTCATGTTGCATGAAACTTGGTTTAGAGTCCTAGAAACGCATTGTTAAATGTTTCATAAGTTCGTCAAACTAGTACAAAGCTCATTGAGACACGTATAAGCACTCATGTTGCATGAAACATGGTTTAGAGTCCTAGAACCACATTGTTAGATGTTTCATAAGTTCGTCAAACATGTACAAAGCTCATTGTGACACTTATAAGCACTCATGTTGCATGAAACTTGCATGAAACTTGGTTTAGAGTCCTAGAAACGCGTTGTTAGATGTTTCATAAGTTCGTCAAACTAGTACAAACCTCATTGAGACACTTATAAGCACTCATGTTTGTTGAGACTAATGGTAACCCATAAGGGCATTAGGTCAAAACATATGAAGAGAACAAGGGCGTGGAGTATCGACCAAAGGTGTACCGTGTAAAAGAGACCAAGGCATTGCCCGGACAAGTATTGTCCACCAAGGCAATGGCCTAGCATGTGACCCAAGTAGAAGTCCCATGCTCTCTTGTTACCATTGCATAGAAGACAAAGGAGGAGTCGTTGGAGAGTCGATTGAGAGTCGATTGAGAGTCGTTGAAGAGTCGTTGGAGAAAAGAGCCGTTAGCGCTTGGAGACCACGCGGCCGTACAAGCGCCGGCTATGGACCATTGGACAATAGAGAGGCCTCTTTTTGAAATAGAGCCGTTGGGCTCTCTCTCACTCTATATTTGTATCTCCTTCTCCATTGTTGTAACTAAAGCTCTTGGAGCTCTAATCTATGAAAGAAGGAGGTATATCCTCTCTTCCACATTAATACAAAACAAATTCTCTTCATACTCTCTCTAATCTCTCTTAAACACTCAAGATCCGAATTAGTGTAATTCGGATCTTAATCTCTCTTAATCTTCCTTAATCTCTAAAGGACCAAGCTCATCACTTTGCTCCTAATCTCCATAACCGAAACTCTTACTCTCTATACTCAAAATCCAACATGGTATCAGAGCAAAGCTCTTGAGACCCATAGGTAAGTCGCTTCCGCCATTCTCCTTTCTTATTTCTTGCTTATAAACACAAAGATCTAGAGGAGGAAAAGAATGACCAAGATCCGAGTGGTTAAAACCCTTAAGATCTTGGTGAATCAATGCTCCTCTTAGGAAGAGAACCATGATTCTTTTTCTCTTTATGAGTGAAGATACATGTTGAATCCAAGTTCCTTTCAAGAACAATCCAATCAAAACCGAATCATAGTGAGCATAGATTGAAAAATCTAGCTATATGATGTTTTTTTTGGTTGAGTTGTTCTTTAAGATCTTTGTTTAGGCCGAAAGTTGTGGATGAGAACCATTGTTTCCTCACTCTTATGAGTTTAAAAGGAACCTTGATGAATCCAAAATCCATCTAACTTAGGCATTAGGCAATGACCAAGTATTCAAAGCATAAAGCTTGAAACTTGTGAGCTAAAGAGTGAGAGAACCATGCTCATTGATTCTTTAAGAACAATGTCTTGTTGAATCCGAAACTCTATGCTTTTCTTAAGATACAAAGATAAAAGGATGAGATCCATGATTCGCCATGAGCGATAAGTGTTGTATCCGAATCCAAAGGTAATTACTTCATCTTTGTAAGGCCGAAAGCAAAGAGGATGAGAACCATGGATTCCCCACTCTTATGAGTCCAAAGGGAACCATGTTGAATCCAAATCGGACTTTGCTTAGGCATTTTTTTAGACTATGAACAAGTATTCAAGACCAAAGCTTGAACCTTGCGAGTCAAAAGTTTGTGAACCTTGTGTGCTCACTCTTAGGAGTCCAAAGCCACTTGATGAATCCAAAACTTTTTCCTTTTATGCTTCAAACAAGATCTTTGGAAAGTGAACCATGATCCGCTTAACTCTTAAGTGAGTAAAGGACATGTTGAATCCAACTTCCTTGGTAAGAACAAGACAATCAAAACACAATCATTGTTAGCATAAATCAACAAGGTCTAGCTACATGATAGTTTTGGTTGTATTGTTCTTTAAGGTCATTGTCTAACCCAAAACTAATGGATGAGAACCATGGCTTCTAAATGAACCTTGATGAATCCAATACCATGAAAGTTTCGGTTAAAAGCATGTCCGAATTTCAAAATTTATGATACAAGGTCTAGGATACAAGGTCCACTTATGTCTTTGTCTAAGACCAAATCACTAGTCCTTGTTTGGTGAAGTGGTTTGAATCTTGGTAAAAGACTATGTGAACTTAAAACCTTGGTTAATCCAAAAGATCTTCGGTTTAACAAAGGGTAAGGAACCAAGATCCGCTTGTGTTAAAGCATATAAGGCCTTTGTGTATCCGATACTCTCTTAGAGGAAGAGAACCGAGTTTCATTAAGTGTTTAAATCACAAATTGAACTCGTTGAATCCATATCATCCTCGGTTAACATAAGTCTAAAAGGATATCCAACTAAAAAGTGATACTTTTGAAAGTCATGGTGAATCCAACTTAGACATATGGGGAAATGATTCATAACATTTATATCTAAATAAGATACTAGTGTAATGATGATCTATGTTGTCATAAACCGCCTATGTGCACTTAAGTTTATAATACAAGATGAGTAACTAAGCTGATAGGATCCCACCAGGCGGATCTCTCCTCCGGATAAGGCTAAGCAAGAACGACGGTGGATGAGTAGTGTGGGCGGATGTGGATGCGGATTACAAGTCAAGAACGGAGCAGCGGATGGGTGGGGAGGAACGTGAGGATGGAATATGAACGACTCAAGCAAGGGATGATATCTCGCTTGATGGATAGAAGAAGCTCTTGTAAGCGTGAAGCTTGGAAGAGATTCGTGCCCGTTCGCCGAGCAAGGAGGAGTCGCAACAAAGAAGGGTTTGTAAAAGTTTTGACTGCTTAACACGTTGTGCGGCGCAACCCCTTTTATAGGGAAAACACAAGTTGCTTCTCCTCGTTAGGGTTGCGCAAAAGACAAAAAGGAAATTGCAAAAAGGAAATCCGCAAAAAGGAAATCGCGTACAAAGATAAAAAGGAAATTGCAACGGATAAAACGACGAGTAGTGTTAAGCGCCTCGTCTCTTACGCTCTTTAAACTATGATCACTAAGGGACGACGTGGTGTTCTTCTTGGCCTCGTTAAAACCCGGTGGGAAAAAGAGTGCCAAGCGAGACACCTAGTCCGCTTAGCTTTCATAGCTTGGTCTTGATCGGATTGTCGTGCTGAAAACGTTGAAGTAGCTCTTGGCTGCTTCATCCTCCTCCATCATCGTGGTTTGAATGTTTTTGGCTAACTCCCTAGCTTTGGATCGCGTAATTGCTCCTTTTGATTCCTCGGTCCGCGATGGTCGGGTGCCGGTATGGTCGATGTCGAGGTGGTCGATGCCGATGTCGATGTGGTCGATGCCGATGTCGATGTGGTCGATGCCGATGTCGATGCCGTTGTGTTCGGTGTCGACGCGATCGATGCCGATGTCGAAGCCGTCGTGGTCGATGCCGATGTCCGTTCCCGGCTTCGGCTCTATGATCACATCATCCCCTCCCTCTTGAAAAGGATTTGTCCTCAAATCCGAATCTGCAACATACGGAGACAAGTCAGAAACATTAAACGAGTCCGAAATGGAATACTTACCTCGGAGATCAATTTTATAGGCATTGTCGTTGATTCGTTTAGCGACTTGGAATGGACCGTCTATCCTCGGCATGAGCTTAGACTTCCTCTCGGCTGGGAACCGCTCCTTCCTCAGGTGTACCCAAACGAGATCGCCTTCTTCAAAAATCACCTTTCTTCGGCCCTTGTTGGCTTGCTCGACGTACTGCTTTGTCTTCTTCTCTATGTTCTCTCTAGCCTTCTCGTGTAGCTTCTTAACCTGCTCGGCTTTCCTCTTGCCATCTAGGCTGGATACCTCACTCAAAGGTAATGCAATTAAATCTAAAGGAGACATCGGATTGAATCCGTAAACTAATTCAAAAGGAGAAAAGGAAGTAGTAGAATGCTTAGCGTGGTTATAAGCGAACTCTACGTGGGGTAGACATTCCTCCCAAGACTTGATGTTGCTTTTCACCAAGGTTCTAAGTAACGTTGATAACGAACGGTTCACCACTTCGGTTTGCCCATCGGTTTGGGGGTGGCAGGTGGTGGAGAAGGACAACTTGGTCCCTAGCTTTGCCCACAAGGTTCGCCAAAAATGGCTTAAAAACTTGGTGTCCCGGTCCGAAACAATAACGCTAGGCATCCCATGTAGTCTCACCACTTCTCCGAAGAATAGATTGGCTACCTTGACGGCATCATCGGTCTTGTGACAAGCTATGAAGTGTGCCATCTTGCTAAACCTGTCAACCACTACGAAGATAGAATCTCTACCATTCCTGGTTCGAGGTAAGCCGACAACAAAATCCATCGAAATATCTGTCCAAGGGTGAGAGGGAATGGGTAAGGGAGTGTACAAACCGTGAGGTTGCACCTTACTCTTGGCATGCTTACATGTCGCACATCTCGAACATACTTTCTCTACATCTTTCTTCATGTTCGGCCAATAGAAATAGGCTTGGAGGCTGGCAAGTGTTTTCATAACGCCGAAGTGTCCGGCCAATCCTCCTCCGTGAGCTTCTCGGACAAGCAGCTCTCTCACCGATCCGCTGGGTATGCACAACCGATGGTGGAAAAACAAGTAGCCGTCCTGTCTATAATAACTCTCAAAGGCAAATTTAGCACATCTCAAGTAATATGTTCCAAAATCAGCATCGAACCATATAAATCTTTGAGCAATTCAAAACCTATGAGTTTGGATCTTAATTCGGCTATTATAGAATACCTCCGGGACAATGCGTCGGCAACGACATTGTCCTTACCTTTCTTGTACTTGATGACGTAGGGAAATGTCTCAATGAATTCTATCCAGCGGCCATGCCTCTTGTTCAACTTTTGTTGTCCCTTTAAGTGTTTGAGAGACTCATGGTCCGTGTGGATAACGAACTCCTTGGGCCATAGGTAATGTTGCCACGTCCGTAAAGCCCTCACCAACGCATACAACTCTTTATCATAGGTGGGGTAGTTCAATGTGGCTCCTCCTAACTTCTCGCTAAAGTAAGCAATGGGCTTGTTATCCTGCATAAGAACCGCACCGATCCCTACACCAGAAGCGTCGCACTCAATCTCAAAAGTTTTTAAAAAGTTAGGAAGCATAAGTAAGGGAGAGTTGATAAGCTTCTCTTTGAGGCACCGAAAGGCCCGGTCTTGTGCTTCTCCCCACTTGAAGCCAACGTCCTTCTTGATGACTTCGGTTAAAGGGGCCGCAATGGTACTAAAGTCTTTGACGAAGCGCCTATAGAAGCCGGCTAATCCATGGAAGCTCCGGACTTCTCCTACGGTGGTAGGTGTGGGCCATTCTTTGATTGCCTTGACCTTCCCTTCATCGACCCTAACTCCTTCTGTACTCACAACAAAACCTAGGAAAACAATTTCTTTAGTGCAAAAAGTACACTTATCAATGTTAGCAAAAAGGTTCTCCTTTCTTAGGACGTCAAGTACGGCTCGGACATGGGCAATGTGCTCGTCTAGGCTCCGGCTGAAGATTAAGATATCATCGAAATACACCACCACGAAGACACCTATAAAAGACCTCAAAACATGGTTCATTAGTCTCATAAAAGTGCTAGGCGCATTAGTAAGGCCGAAGGGCATAACAAGCCACTCATATAGTCCTTGTTTGGTTTTGAATGCCGTTTTCCACTCGTCACCCTCCTTCATCCTAATCTGATGGTAACCACTCTTAAGATCAATCTTAGAGAACACGTTAGAACCACACAATTCGTCTAACATATCATCTAATCTAGGAATAGGGTGGCGATACTTCACCGTGATGTTGTTGATGGCTCGGCGAGTCAACACACATGCGCCATGATCCGTCCTTCTTGGGCACAAGCAGCACGGGCACCGCACATGGACTCATGCTTTCTCGGATATGGCCTTTGCTCATTAGTTCCTCAACTTGTTTCGTAGTTCCTTGGTCTCCACCGGATTAGTCCTATAGGCGGGTCGGTTTGGAAGCGCCGAGCCGGGGACTAGGTCAATTTGGTGCTCAATGCCTCGGATCGGTGGCAAGCCAGGTGGTATCTCCTGAGGAAAAACGTCACTATAGTCCTGCAACAGCTGGGCAAAATCACTAGGAAGATCCTGTGGAGGGTTAGTACTAACAAGGCTCTCCTTATATATAAACAACAAAATAGACGTATTTAAAGTGAGGATCCGAGAAACTTCTCTTTGGTTGATGTAAAGGTTGGCGGTTGGCGTGGGTGCATGCTCTTTCTCCTCCTTGAGCTTGAGATAGAGCTGATCTTGATACACTTCACTTGGCGTGAGGGGAGCAAGGATGATTTTCCGGCCCTTGAACTCAAAGGAGTGCTTGTTGGTGTAACCGTCATGGAATACTCTACGGTCGGATTGCCACGGTCTACCCAACGGTATGTGGCTGGAGCACATGGGTATCACATCGCAAAGAACCTCATCCTCATACTTGCCAATGGAAAAGGATAATCGGACTTGGCGAGTTACCGTTAAGGCACCACTTTCATTCAGCCATTGCGGCTTGTATGGGCGCGGATGGGACAAGGTTTCTATGCTCAATTTCGAACCATGGTTTCGCTAGCCGCATTAGTACAACTTCCACCGTCTATGATGAGACTACACACCTTGCCCTTCACAATGCACCGGGTGTGGAATAGGTGGTCTCTTTGTACTAGTTCCTCCGGTTGGTTCTGTACGCTCAAGGTTCTCCGTGCAACCAGCATCTCCCCAATGGCGGCTACTTCCTCTTCCTCTTCTTCGGGGTCGAATCGGACTCTTGGGGCACTACTTCTCCATTGTCCAGAATCATGAATACCTTCTTATTGGGACAATCCCTTGAGTAGTGGCCCATACCTTGGCACCTAAAACACCTAACGTTGCTGGAGGAGGCGTTGCTTCGCTCTTAGGATCATACTTGACCTCTTCCTTAACCGTGGTGGTAGGCTTGATGTCCTTAGAGAAAGGTGGCCGAGAAGGTGTAAAGTCCTTGGGTTTGCTTGGCGTGGAGGGGAAGCTAGGTTTAGCGTATCTTCTCTTGTTCTGGGTCTCCACTAGTTCGGCCTTGTGCACAAGTTCCTCAAGGTCAACATAGGTCCGGAGCTCCACTTTGTCCCGAATGTCTCGGCTGAGTCCACCGATGAACCGTGCCATGGTCACTTCCTCATCTTCCTCTAGACCGGCTCGGATAAGGAGAGTTTCCATCTCTTGAAAGTAGTCTCGGACTGTGGTGGACCCTTGGGTGAGTTTTCTCGGCTTGTTTAGTACTTCCCCGTGGTAATGACTCGGCACAAACCTTTTTCTCAAGTGGGTAGTAAGTTGGTGCCATGTGGTGATGGGTAGCTCATTATGGCGGTTCCGGGTAGTGCGAGCTGATCCCACCACAGGAGTGCATACTCACCGAATTCGGAGACCGCTATCTTTACCTTGTTGGAGGCGTAGGTATCGTGGCACAAGAAGCCGGACTCCATCTTCCGTTCCCGTCAAGGTAGGCCTCCGGATCATTCTTGCCGAGAAAGGCGGGGAACTTGGCCTTGATATGCTTCGGTTGTTGGTTCTCCGAGTCTCTTGGGTCGTCTTTGTCTCGTCTCTCACGCCTCCGGCTTCGCCTACTACGGTCCGAGACGTTGACGCCATAATACTCATCGCTAGAGCCGATGTAGACGCGTTGCCCGGCTATGGTTTGGGTAGGTCGGCGTGAGGCGTGTGTGTCCTATGCCCGGGAGCTCGTCCTCTGGTTCGCTCAGCTCGGCGTGTTCCCGTTGCCGTGGTACCCTCTCGCTCTTTGGCTGCGTTGGTTGGACGGAGGTTGCGGATTGCCCGGAGTCTAGATGTACCGGCAACGCCTTTGCCTTTGCAAATCCGCATGGCATCGGAAGGAGTTGGCGTTGACCCACCCTCGGAATCCGAGGTTGCCCCGATGGCCTCCCTAGCTTGTTTCTCACGTTCCAAGGTGAGCTGTTGAGAAATTTGTTGGGGAAGTAGTTGGGTCATGGCCTCGGTTACTTGGGCCGCTATAAGTTTCTTGAGGTCATCGAGCGCCTCCGGTGATAGGGCCATGGTACCTGTTACACAGACAAGTAACTAGCAGTAAGTAGTTCACAAAATAGCCAACAAATAGAACTCTACGCCGCACACACACAAGGATGCACGCGTGATAAACAAGAAAGGAAAACAAGGACACGGCTTGAAAAAAAAAAAAGGAAATCGTTATGTTTTAAGTAAAACGAGCGTTTTAGCAAAAAGGAAATCGCAATAACACGTTTTGAAAGATGCGATTAGGTTTTCAAAGATCTAAACCTATTACTACCGCCGCAAGTTGACAAACATCAAGAACACAAAGATCAACACATAACTTGTTTATACTAGCAACAATCCTATGCCAAACAACGACGGGTTCAAACAAACAGGTTCGAGATTGTGATACTTTGAAAAGACAAAAGGGAAAGAACGACTCAGCCTTTTGGTACGAGGCGGCTCGATACCAGATGATAGGATCCCACCAGGCGGATCTCTCCTCCGGATAAGGCTAAGCAAGAACGACGGTGGATGAGTAGTGTGGGCGGATGTGGATGCGGATTACAAGTCAAGAACGGAGCAGCGGATGGGTGGGGAGGAACGTGAGGATGGAATATGAACGACTCAAGCAAGGGATGATATCTCGCTTGATGGATAGAAGAAGCTCTTGTAAGCGTGAAGCTTGGAAGAGATTCGTGCCCGTTCGCCGAGCAAGGAGGAGTCGCAACAAAGAAGGGTTTGTAAAAGTTTTGACTGCTTAACACGTTGTGCGGCGCAACCCCTTTTATAGGGAAAACACAAGTTGCTTCTCCTCGTTAGGGTTGCGCAAAAGACAAAAAGGAAATTGCAAAAAGGAAATCCGCAAAAAGGAAATCGCGTACAAAGATAAAAAGGAAATTGCAACGGATAAAACGACGAGTAGTGTTAAGCGCCTCGTCTCTTACGCTCTTCAAACTATGATCACTAAGGGACGACGTGGTGTTCTTCTTGGCCTCGTTAAAACCCGGTGGGAAAAGAGTGCCAAGCGAGACACCTAGTCCGCTTAGCTTTCATAGCTTGGTCTTGATCGGATTGTCGTGCTGAAAACGTTGAAGTAGCTCTTGGCTGCTTCATCCTCCTCCATCATCGTGGTTTGAATGTTTTTGGCTAACTCCCTAGCTTTGGATCGCGTAATTGCTCCTTTTGATTCCTCGGTCCGCGATGGTCGGGTGCCGGTATGGTCGATGTCGAGGTGGTCGATGCCGATGTCGATGTGGTCGATGCCGATGTCGATGTGGTCGATGCCGATGTCGATGCCGTTGTGTTCGGTGTCGACGCGATCGATGCCGATGTCGAAGCCGTCGTGGTCGATGCCGATGTCCGTTCCCGGCTTCGGCTCTATGATCACATCATAAGCTATGAAAGCTATCAAGTTACAATGAATCTTGTTGGTGTGTTTTTAAGATCATGGTCCGCCGTTGTGCACTAAAGACCATGGTCCCTTGTTGCTAACTTGAATCTATGTGTAGGTAAAAGAAGCAAACAAGAGAATTCTCATTGAGATAGTCCAATGACCATCTACTCAAGGAACTATAAAAGGCCATTTCTAAACTCTTTACTCTCTATAATTATATATAGTTAGATATTGGCTTAAGTAATCATTAGTGCTTCATTGAATCATTGGCTTGATTGCTTAGCTAAGAATGGATATAGAATTTGCAAATTATGAAAACTAGACTTGAACTTGACTTGTGATAAGGTGCTTTTTATACTCGGGTTTAGGTACATGACTTAGGGAATATATTGAACTAAGTCTTAAACCCTCTTTTGCATTCTTACCTTGTGCTTGTGATTGTTGTTAAGTAATTTGTAAATTTGAAAATGTTGCTAATTACATGCCGGTTATCATGATACTTAAAATCAAATTTTGTCTTTGTTATGGTGTAGGATCACCGTTACTAAAAGACCAAAAGAGATTATCAATGAGAAACCCCTAAGCATGAAGAGGCAACTAAGAGGTGTAAAAGAAAAGAGAAGTTAAAGAAGAATAGAAGGCCAAAGGAAGGTTTCCAAAGAGAAGATGAGAACCCTTTCTCACCAAGCTTGTGAAGAACAAAGCCGAGAAAGGAGGAAAGTTCATAGACTTCCATCTTAATCATGAAGGGGGGAGAAGAAGTAATCATCCACATCTCATCATGATCAAATGGAAGTCAATCCACCTAGTCTTCGGTCAAGTCCCTAGCAAAGACAAAGACCATCACTTGACCAAAGTCCCTAGGAAAGACAAGGTCACCATTCTCGGCCAAGTATCAAGAAGAACAAGCCGAGTCAATCCAACCATTCTCGGCCAAGTATCAAGAAGAACAAGCCGAGTCAATCCACCTAATCTTCGGTAAAGTCCCTAGCAAAGACAAGGTCACCATTCTCCGGTTAAAGCATCTTCCAAGGCGCCAAACCAATTCACTCTCGGTCTAAAGCCTCCTAGCAAAAGGAAAAGGCCGATCCATATTATCATCATCTTTTGGTCAAGATCTAGCAAGTCAAAGACCTCCATTCAACCACCAACAAACCCGGCCAAAGTATCAAGAAGGACTAAGCCGCCACTTCCACCAATCCGGCTAAGTATTGACTAAAGTACCAAGAAGGACGAAGTCAATACAAAGCTCTCACTCTCGGCTAAAGTACCAAGAAGGACTAAGCCGCCACTTCCACCAATCCGGCTAAGTATTGACTAAAGTACCAAGAAGGACGAAGTCAATACAAAGCTCTCACTCTCGGCTAAAGTACCAAGAAGGACGAAGCCTCCACAACCAATCCATTTCGGCTTAAGTACCAACAAGATACAAGGCCAAAGTCTCATTGAAGCAAAGAAGAACCGCAACTAGCTAAGACACTTGAAGGAAGATCATAACTTGCTCAAGGAGTCTAAGAGCCTTCATCAATCACTCGGTCAAGCTTCTACAAAGAAGCAAGACAAACCCGTCCATACCATCAACACTAGGCTCGGTCAAGTTCCTAGCAACGACAAAACCAAGCCATCCATGTTCTAGAAAGAGACCGATAATCAACCATGATCAATCGGCTCTCACCATTCTCAGCCTAGCAACTATCAAGTGCAAAGCCAAATACTTGTTACTCGGCCTAAGCATCTACCAAGAGCTAAGCCAAAAGACTCCAAACCAACCTTGTTCCAATTGCACAAAGGATAAAGCCGCAAGACCTCACGAAGAAGTCAAAGAGCTCAAGCCAAATGCAACTACAAGGGATCATCAATCTATCATACCCCTACAAACCAAAGGCTGTCCCTTAACCTTACTCTCTTTATTATGATTAGTATTCTCATAAGAACTAGAGCCGCATCACATAATCTTGCTTAGTTCTTGATGAATCTAATCATTGCCCTTGTTAAAAGTTGTTTAGTCTATTAGGCCTAAATAAAATCACTTGAAATTTGTTAAAGAACTTAGGTTTAAATAACAAAATTACTCATTGGTTTATTAGTTGCATCTAGACTTAAGCTTCTTATGTGCATTTCTATCTAAGCGTATCAAGTTAATCCTTTCACTAAGCTTTACACCTTTCTTGAATCCTTTGAAGGTTAAAAGAAGTGAGAGCCAAGTGATCATTCTCGGTTGCTTGAATGACAAGAAGAATGCCATCAAGGAGAAATCAAGAGAAGAAAGGAGGAAGCCATGAGTGTTTGGTCAAATCCATCCACACCCAAGCTTGTGAAGAACAAAGCCGTGGATAGGAAGCAAATCAAAGTCTCACACCAAAGTTTGTGAAGAACAAACCGTGAAGACCAAATCAAGTATCCAAAGAACCCTCATTGAAGAACAAGGCAAAGTCAAGAAGATCAAACCGGTTCTATCTTAAGGGGGAGTTTCGGCCAAGTCAAGAAGATAAAGGCCAAAATTAAGAAGACCCCTATTGCAAAGACTTACACTCTTTTTCCCTTAAACGTGGTTTTATCCCAAGTGGTTTTCCCGTTTAAAGGTTTTAATGAGGTTTGTCTAAGCGATGTCCAATCTTAGCCATTTCATTAGGCTAAGCTTGAGGGGGAGTGTTGAGACTAATGGTAACCCATAAGGGCATTAGGTCAAAACATATGAAGAGAACAAGGGCGTGGAGTATCGACCAAAGGTGTACCGTGTAAAAGAGACCAAGGCATTGCCCGGACAAGTTTTGTCCACCAAGGCAATGGCCTAGCATGTGACCCAAGTAGAAGTCCCATGCTCTCTTGTTACCATTGCATAGAAGACAAAGGAGGAGTCGTTGGAGAGTCGATTGAGAGTCGTTGGAGAGTCGATTGAGAGTCGATTGAGAGTCGTTGAAGAGTCGTTGGAGAAAAGAGCCGTTAGCGCTTGGAGACCACGCGGCCGTACAAGCGCCGGCTATGGACCATTGGACAATAGAGAGGCCTCTTTTTGAAATAGAGCCGTTGGGCTCTCTCTCACTCACTCTATATTTGTATCTCCTTCTCCATTGTTGTAACTAAAGCTCTTGGAGCTCTAATCTATGAAAGAAGGAGGTATATCCTCTCTTCCACATTAATACAAAACAAATTCTCTTCATACTCTCTCTAATCTCTCTTAAACACTCAAGATCCGAATTAGTGTAATTCGGATCTTAATCTCTCTTAATCTTCCTTAATCTCTAAAGGACCAAGCTCATCACTTTGCTCCTAATCTCCATAACCGAAACTCTTACTCTCTATACTCAAAATCCAACAATGTTGAATGACACTTGGTTTAGAGTCCTAGAAACGCGTTGTTAGATGTTTCATAAGTTCGTCAAAATTGTACAAAGCTCATTTAGACACTTATAAGCACTCATGTTGCATGAAACTTCGTTTAGAGTCTTAGAAACCGCGTTGTTAGATGTTTCATAAGGTCGTCGAACTAGTAAAAAGCTCATTGAGACACTTATAAGTACTCATTTTGCATGAAACTTCGTTTAGAGTCTTAGAAATCGCGTTTTTAGATGTTTCATAACTTCGTCAAACTAGTACAAAGCTCATTGAGACACATATAAGCACTCATGTTGCATGAAACTTGGTTTAGAGTCCTAGAAACGCGTTGTTAGATGTTTCAAAAGTTCGTTAAACTAGTTCAAACCTCATTGAGACACTTATAAACATTCATGTTGCATGAAACCTGGTTTAGAGTCCTAGAAACGCGTTGTTAGTCGTTTCATAAGTTCGTAAAACTAGTACAAAGCTCATTGAGCCACTTATAAGCACTCATGTTGAATGAAACTTGGTTTAGAGTCCTAGAAACACGTTGTTAGATGTTTCATAAGTTCGTAACACTTGTACAAAGCTCATTGAGACACTTATAAGCACTCATGTTGTATGAAACTTGGTTTAGAGTCCTAGAAACGCGTTGTTAGATGTTTCATAAGTTCGTCAAACTTGTACAAAGCTCATTGAGACACATATAAGCACTCATGTTGCATGAAACTTGGTTTCGAGTCCTAGAAATGCGTTGTTAGATGTTTCATAAGTTCGTCACCCTAGTACAAAGCTCATTGAGACACATATAAGCACTCATGTTGCATGAAACTTGGTTTAGAGTCCTAGAAACGCGTTGTTAGATGTTTCATAAGTTCGTCAAACTTGTACAAAACTCATTGAGACACTTATAAGCACTCATCTTGTATGAAACATGGTTTAGAGTCCTAGAACCCGCGTTATTAGATGTTTCATATATTAATTAAACTAGTCAAAATCTCATTGAGACACTTATAAGCACTCATGTTGCATGAAACTTGGTTTAGAGTCCTAGAAACGCGTTGTTAGATGTTTCATAAGTTCGTAAAACTTGTACAAAGCTCATTGAGACACTTATAAGCACTTATGTTGAATGAAACTTGGTTTAGAGTCCTAGAAACGCGTTGTTAGATGTTTCATAAGTTCGTCAAACTTGTACAAAACTCATTGAGACACTTATAAGCACTCATGTTGCATGAAACTTGGTTTAGAGTCCTAGAACCCGCGTTGTTAGATGTTTCATAACTTCGTCAAACTAGTCAAAAGCTCATTGAGACACTTAAAAGCACTCATTCAATGAAACTTAGTTTAGAGTCCTAGAAACCGCGTTGTTAGATGTTTCATAAGTTCGTCAAACTAGTACAAAGCTCATTGAGACACTTAGAAGCACTCATGTTGCATGAAACTTGGTTTAGAGTCCTAGAAACGCGTTGTTAGATGTTTCATAAGTTCGTCAAACTTGTACAAAGCTCATTGAGACACTTATAAGCACTCATGTTGTATGAAACTTGGTTTAGAGTCCTAGAAACGCGTTGTTAGATGTTTCATAAGTTCGTCAAACTTGTACAAAGCTCATTGAGACACATATAAGCACTCATGTTGCATGAAACTTGGTTTCGAGTCCTAGAAATGCGTTGTTAGATGTTTCATAAGTTCGTCACACTAGTACAAAGCTCATTGAGACACATATAAGCACTCATGTTGCATGAAACTTGGTTTAGAGTCCTAGAAACGCGTTGTTAGATGTTTCATAAGTTCGTCAAACTTGTACAAAACTGATTGAGACACTTATAAGCACTCATGTTGTATGAAACTTGGTTTAGAGTCCTAGAACCCGCGTTATTAGATGTTTCATATATTCGTCAAACTAGTCAAAATCTCATTGAGACACTTATAAGCACTCATGTTGCATGAAACTTGGTTTAGAGTCCTAGAAACGCGTTGTTATATGTTTCATAAGTTCGTCAAACTAGTACAAAGCTCATTGAGACACTTATAAGCACTCATGTTGCATGAAACTTTGTTTAGAGTCTTAGAAACCGCATTGTTAGATGTTTCATAAGTTCGTCGAACTGGTAAAAAGCTCATTGAGACACTTATAAGCACTCATGTTGCATGAAACTTCGTTTAGAGTCTTAGAAACCGCGTTTTTAGATGTTTCATAAGTTCGTCAAACTAGTACAAAGCTCATTGAGACACATATAAGCACTCATGTTGCATGAAACTTGGTTTAGAGTCCTAGAAACGCGTTGTTAGAAGTTTCAAAAGTTCGTCAAACTAGTACAAACCTCATTCAGACACTTATAAACATTCATGTTGCATGAAACTTGGTTTAGAGTCCTAGAAACGCGTTGTTAGGCGTTTCATAAGTTCGTAAAACTAGTACAAAGCTCATTGAGCCACTTATATAAGCACTCATGTCGAATGAAACTTGGTTTAGAGTCCTAGAAACGCGTTGTTAGATGTTTCATAACTTCATAACACTTGTACAAAGTTCATTGAGACACTTATAAAGCACTCATGTTGTATGAAACTTGGTTTAGAGTCCTAGAAACGCGCATTGTTAAATGTTTCATAAGTTTCGTCAAACTAGTACAAAGCTCATTGAGACACTTATAAGCAACGATGTTGCATGAAACATGGTTTACGAGTCCTAGAACCACGTTGTTAGATGTTTCATAAGTTCGTCAAACATGTACATGTACAAAGCTCATTGAAACACTTTATAAGCACTCATGTTGCATGAAACTTGGGTTAGAGTCCTAGAAACGCGTTGTTAGATGTTTCATAACTTCGTTAAACTAGTACAAACCTCATTGAGACACTTATAAGCACTCATGTTGCATGAAACTTGGTTTAGAGTCCTAGAAACGCGTTGTTAGATGTTTCATAAGTTCGTCAAACTTTGTACACTTAAGCTCATTGAGAAACACTTATAAGCAGAACCCGCGTTGTTAGATGTTTCATATATTCGTCAAATGTAAAAGCTCATTGAGACACTTAAACTTGGTGAAACTTAGAGTCCTAGAACCCGCGTTGTTAGATGTTTCATATATTCGTCAAATTAGTCAAAAGCTCATTGAGACACTTATAAGAACTCATGTTGCATGAAACTTAGTTTAGAGTCCTAGAAACCGCGTTGTTAGATGTTTCATAAGTTCGTCAAACTAGTACAAAGTTCATTGAGACACATATAAGCACTCATGTTGCATGAAACTTGGTTTAGAGTCCTAGAAACGCGTTGTTAGATGTTTCATAAGTTCGTCAAACTAGTACAAAGCTCATTGAGACACATATAAGCACTCATGTTGCATGAAACTTGGTTTAGAGTCCTAGAAACGCGTTGTTAGATGTTTCATAAGTTCGTCAAACTTGTACAAAGCTCATTGAGACACTTATAAGCACTCATGTTGTATGAAACTTGGTTTAGAGTCCTAGAAACGCATTGTTAAATGTTTCATAAGTTCGTCAAACTAGTACAAAGCTCATTGAGACATTTATAAGCACTCATGTTGCATGAAACTTGATTTATAGTCATAGAAACGCGTTGTTAGATGTTTCATAAGTTCGTCAAACTTTTACAAAGCTCGTTGAGGCACTTATAAGCACTCATGTTGAATTAAACTTGGTTTAGAGTCCTAGAAACGCGTTGTTAGATGTTTCATAAGTTCGTAAAACTAGTACAAAGCTCATTGAGACACTTATAAGCACTCATGTTGCATGAAACTTGGTTTAGAGTCCTAGAAACGCGTTGTTAGATGTTTCATGAATTCGTCAAACTAGTACAAAGCTCATTGAGACACTTATAAGCACTCATGTTGTATGAAACTTGGTTTAGAGTCCTAGAAACGCATTGTTAAATGTTTCATAAGTTCGTCAAACTAGTACAAAGCTCATTGAGACACTTATAAGCACTCATGTTGCATGGAACTTGGTTTAGAGTCCTAGAAACCGCGTTGTTAGATGTTTCATAAGTTCGTCAAACTAGTAAAAAGCTCATTGAGACACTTATAAGCACTCATGTTGAATGAAACTTGGTTTAGAGTCCTAGAAACGCGTTGTTAGATGTTTCATAAGTTCGTCAAACTTGTACAAAGCTCATTTAGACACTTATAAGCACTCATGTTGCATGAAACTTGGTTTAGAGTCCTAGAAACGCGTTGTTAGATGTTTCATAAGTTCGTCAAACTTTTACAAAGCTCATTTAGACACTTATAAGCATTCATGTTGCATGAAACTTCGTTTAGAGTCTTAGAAACCGCGTTTTTAGATGTTTCATAACTTCGTAAAACTAGTACAAAGCTCATTGAGACACATATAAGCACTCAAGTTGCATGAAACTTGGTTTAGAGTCCTAGAAACGCGTTGTTAGATGTTTCATAAGTTCGTAACACTTGTACAAAGCTCATTGACACACTTATAAGCACTCATGTTGCATGAAACTTCGTTTAGAATCTTAGAAACCACGTTTTTAGATGTTTCATAAGTTCGTCAAACTAGTACAAAGCTCATTGAGACACATATAAGCACTCATGTTGCATGAAACTTTGTTTAGAGTCCTAGAAACGCGTTGTTAGAAGTTTCAAAAGTTCGTCAAACTAGTACAAACCTCATTGAGACACTTATAAGCACTCATGTTGCATGAAACTTGATTTAGAGTCCTAGAAACGCGTTGTTAGATGTTTCATAAGTTCGTCAAACTTTTACAAAGCTCGTTGAGGAAATTATAAGCACTCATGTTGCATGAAATATGGTTTAGAGTCCTAGAAACGTGTTAATAGATGTTTAATAAGTTCGTCAAACAAGTACAAATCTCATTGAGACACTTATAAGCACTCATGTTGCATGAAACTTGGTTTAGAGTCCTAGAAACGCGTTGTTAGATGTTTCATGAATTCGTCAAACTAGTACAAATCTCATTGAGACACTTATAAGCACTCATGTTGTATGAAACTTGGTTTAGAGTCCTAGAAACGCATTGTTAAATGTTTCATAAGTTCGTCAAACTAGTACAAAGCTCATTGAGACACTTATAAGCACTCATGTTGAATGAAACTTGATTTAGAGTCCTAGAAACGCGTTGTTAGATGTTTCATAAGTTCGTCAAACTTTTACAAAGCTCGTTGAGGCAATTATAAGCACTCATGTTGCATGAAACATGGTTTAGAGTCCTAGAAACGTGTTAATAGATGTTTAATAAGTTCGTCAAACAAGTACAAAGCTCATTGAGACACTTTTAAGCACTCATGTTGCATGAAACTTGGTTTAGAGTCCTAGAAACGCGTTGTTAGATGTTTCATGAATTCGTCAAACTAGTACAAAGCTCATTGAGACACTTATAAGCACTCATGTTGTATGAAACTTGGTTTAGAGTCCTAGAAACACATTGTTAAATGTTTCATAAGTTCGTCAAACTAGTACAAAGCTCATTGAGACACTTATAAGCACTCATGTTGCATGGAACTTGGTTTAGAGTCCTAGAAACGCGTTGTTAGATGTTTCATAAGTTCGTCAAACTAGTACAAAGCTCATTGAGACACTTATAAGCACTCATGTTGAATGAAACTTGGTTTAGAGTCCTAGAAACGCGTTGTTAGATGTTTCATAAGTTCGTCAAACTAGTACAAAGCTCATTGAGACACTTATAAGCACTCATGTTGCATGAAACTTCGTTTAGAGTCTTAGAAACCGCGTTTTTAGATGTTTCATAACTTCGTCAATCTAGTACAAAGCTCATTGAGACACATATAAGCACTCATGTTGCATGAAACTTGGTTTAGAGTCATAGAAACGCGTTGTTAGATGTTTCAAAAATTCGTCAAACTAGTACAAACCTCATTGAGACACTTATAAACATTCATGTTGCATGAAACTTGGTTTAGAGTCCTAGAAACGCGTTGTTAGGCGTTTCATAAGTTCGTAAAACTAGTACAAAGCTCATTGAGCCACTTATAAGCACTCATGTTGAATGAAACTTGGTTTAGATTCCTAGAAACGCGTTGTTAGATGTTTCATAACTTCGTAACACTTGTACAAAGTTCATTGAGACACTTATAAGCACTCATGTTGTATGAAACTTGGTTTAGAGTCCTAGAAACGCATTGTTAAATGTTTCATAAGTTCGTCAAACTAGTACATAGCTTATTGAGACACTTATAAGCACTCATGTTGCATGAAACATGGTTTAGAGTCCTAGAACCACGTTGTTAGATGTTTCATAAGTTCGTCAAACATGTACAAAGCTCATTGAAACACTTATAAGCACTCATGTTGCATGAAACTTGGGTTAGAGTCCTAGAAACGCGTTGTTAGATGTTTCATAACTTCTTCAAACTAGTACAAACCTCATTGAGACACTTATAATCACTCATGTTGCATGAAACTTGGTTTAGAGTCCTAGAAACGCATTGTTAGATGTTTCATAAGTTCGTCAAACTAGTACAAAGCTCATTGAGACACTTATAAGCACTCATGTTGAATGAAACTTGGTTTAGAGTCCTAGAAACGCGTTGTTAGATGTTTCATAAGTTCGTATAACTTGTACAAAGCTCATTGAGACACTTATAAGCACTTATGTTGTATGAAACTTGGTTTAGAGTCCTAGAACCCGCGTTGTTAGATTTTTTATATATTCGTCAAACTAGTCAAAAGCTCATTGAGACACTTATAAGCACTCATGTTGCATGAAACTTAGTTTAGAGTCCTAGAAACCGCGTTGTTAGATGTTTCATAAGTTCGTCAAACTAGTACAAAGCTCATTGAGACACTTATAAGCACTCATGTTGCATGAAACTTGGTTTAGAGTCCTAGAAACGCGTTGTTAGATGTTTCAAAAGTTCGTCAAACAAGTACAAACCTCATTGAGACACTTATAAACATTCATGTTGCATGAAACTTGGTTTAGAGTCCTAGAAACGAGTTGTTAGTCATTTCATAAGTTCGTAAAACTAGTACAAAGCTCATTGAGCCACTTATAAGCACTCATGTTGAATGAACCTTGGTTTAGAGTCCTAGAAACGCGTTGTTAGATGTTTCATAAGTTCGTAACACTTGTACAAAGCTCATTGACACACTTATAAGCACTGATGTTGCATGAAACTTCGTTTAGAATCTTAGAAACCACGTTTTTAGATGTTTCATAAGTTCGTCAAACTAGTACAAAGCTCATTGAGACACATATAAGCACTCATGTTGCATGAAACTTTGTTTAGAGTCCTAGAAACGCGTTGTTAGAAGTTTCAAAAGTTCGTCAAACTAGTACAAACCTCATTGAGACACTTATAAGCACTCATGTTGCATGAAACTTGATTTAGAGTCCTAGAAACGCGTTCTTAGATGTTTCATAAGTTCGTCAAACTTTTACAAAGCTCGTTGAGGAAATTATAAGCACTCATGTTGCATGAAATATGGTTTAGAGTCCTAGAAACGTGTTAATAGATGTTTAATAAGTTCGTCAAACAAGTACAAAGCTCATTGAGACACTTATAAGCACTCATGTTGCATGAAACTTGGTTTAGAGTCCTAGAAACGCGTTGTTAGATGTTTCATGAATTCGTCAAACTAGTACAAATCTCATTGAGACACTTATAAGCACTCATGTTGTATGAAACTTGGTTTAGAGTCCTAGAAACGCATTGTTAAATGTTTCATAAGTTCGTCAAACTAGTACAAAGCTCATTGAGACACTTATAAGCACTCATGTTGAATGAAACTTGATTTAGAGTCCTAGAAACGCGTTGTTAGATGTTTCATAAGTTCGTCAAACTTTTACAAAGCTCGTTGAGGCAATTATAAGCACTCATGTTGCATGAAACATGGTTTAGAGTCCTAGAAACGTGTTAATAGATGTTTAATAAGTTCGTCAAACAAGTACAAAGCTCATTGAGACACTTTTAAGCACTCATGTTGCATGAAACTTGGTTTAGAGTCCTAGAAACGCGTTGTTAGATGTTTCATGAATTCGTCAAACTAGTACAAAGCTCATTGAGACACTTATAAGCACTCATGTTGTATGAAACTTGGTTTAGAGTCCTAGAAACACATTGTTAAATGTTTCATAAGTTCGTCAAACTAGTACAAAGCTCATTGAGACACTTATAAGCACTCATGTTGCATGGAACTTGGTTTAGAGTCCTAGAAACGCGTTGTTAGATGTTTCATAAGTTCGTCAAACTAGTACAAAGCTCATTGAGACACTTATAAGCACTCATGTTGAATGAAACTTGGTTTAGAGTCCTAGAAACGCGTTGTTAGATGTTTCATAAGTTCGTCAAACTAGTACAAAGCTCATTGAGACACTTATAAGCACTCATGTTGCATGAAACTTCGTTTAGAGTCTTAGAAACCGCGTTTTTAGATGTTTCATAACTTCGTCAATCTAGTACAAAGCTCATTGAGACACATATAAGCACTCATGTTGCATGAAACTTGGTTTAGAGTCATAGAAACGCGTTGTTAGATGTTTCAAAAATTCGTCAAACTAGTACAAACCTCATTGAGACACTTATAAACATTCATGTTGCATGAAACTTGGTTTAGAGTCCTAGAAACGCGTTGTTAGGCGTTTCATAAGTTCGTAAAACTAGTACAAAGCTCATTGAGCCACTTATAAGCACTCATGTTGAATGAAACTTGGTTTAGATTCCTAGAAACGCGTTGTTAGATGTTTCATAACTTCGTAACACTTGTACAAAGTTCATTGAGACACTTATAAGCACTCATGTTGTATGAAACTTGGTTTAGAGTCCTAGAAACGCATTGTTAAATGTTTCATAAGTTCGTCAAACTAGTACATAGCTTATTGAGACACTTATAAGCACTCATGTTGCATGAAACATGGTTTAGAGTCCTAGAACCACGTTGTTAGATGTTTCATAAGTTCGTCAAACATGTACAAAGCTCATTGAAACACTTATAAGCACTCATGTTGCATGAAACTTGGGTTAGAGTCCTAGAAACGCGTTGTTAGATGTTTCATAACTTCTTCAAACTAGTACAAACCTCATTGAGACACTTATAATCACTCATGTTGCATGAAACTTGGTTTAGAGTCCTAGAAACGCATTGTTAGATGTTTCATAAGTTCGTCAAACTAGTACAAAGCTCATTGAGACACTTATAAGCACTCATGTTGAATGAAACTTGGTTTAGAGTCCTAGAAACGCGTTGTTAGATGTTTCATAAGTTCGTATAACTTGTGCAAAGCTCATTGAGACACTTATAAGCACTTATGTTGTATGAAACTTGGTTTAGAGTCCTAGAACCCGCGTTGTTAGATTTTTTATATATTCGTCAAACTAGTCAAAAGCTCATTGAGACACTTATAAGCACTCATGTTGCATGAAACTTAGTTTAGAGTCCTAGAAACCGCGTTGTTAGATGTTTCATAAGTTCGTCAAACTAGTACAAAGCTCATTGAGACACTTATAAGCACTCATGTTGCATGAAACTTGGTTTAGAGTCCTAGAAACGCGTTGTTAGATGTTTCAAAAGTTCGTCAAACAAGTACAAACCTCATTGAGACACTTATAAACATTCATGTTGCATGAAACTTGGTTTAGAGTCCTAGAAACGAGTTGTTAGTCATTTCATAAGTTCGTAAAACTAGTACAAAGCTCATTGAGCCACTTATAAGCACTCATGTTGAATGAACCTTGGTTTAGAGTCCTAGAAACGCGTTGTTAGATGTTTCATAAGTTCGTAACACTTGTACAAAGCTCATTGACACACTTATAAGCACTGATGTTGCATGAAACTTCGTTTAGAATCTTAGAAACCACGTTTTTAGATGTTTCATAAGTTCGTCAAACTAGTACAAAGCTCATTGAGACACATATAAGCACTCATGTTGCATGAAACTTTGTTTAGAGTCCTAGAAACGCGTTGTTAGAAGTTTCAAAAGTTCGTCAAACTAGTACAAACCTCATTGAGACACTTATAAGCACTCATGTTGCATGAAACTTGATTTAGAGTCCTAGAAACGCGTTCTTAGATGTTTCATAAGTTCGTCAAACTTTTACAAAGCTCGTTGAGGAAATTATAAGCACTCATGTTGCATGAAATATGGTTTAGAGTCCTAGAAACGTGTTAATAGATGTTTAATAAGTTCGTCAAACAAGTACAAAGCTCATTGAGACACTTATAAGCACTCATGTTGCATGAAACTTGGTTTAGAGTCCTAGAAACGCGTTGTTAGATGTTTCATGAATTCGTCAAACTAGTACAAATCTCATTGAGACACTTATAAGCACTCATGTTGTATGAAACTTGGTTTAGAGTCCTAGAAACGCATTGTTAAATGTTTCATAAGTTCGTCAAACTAGTACAAAGCTCATTGAGACACTTATAAGCACTCATGTTGAATGAAACTTGATTTAGAGTCCTAGAAACGCGTTGTTAGATGTTTCATAAGTTCGTCAAACTTTTACAAAGCTCGTTGAGGCAATTATAAGCACTCATGTTGCATGAAACATGGTTTAGAGTCCTAGAAACGTGTTAATAGATGTTTAATAAGTTCGTCAAACAAGTACAAAGCTCATTGAGACACTTTTAAGCACTCATGTTGCATGAAACTTGGTTTAGAGTCCTAGAAACGCGTTGTTAGATGTTTCATGAATTCGTCAAACTAGTACAAAGCTCATTGAGACACTTATAAGCACTCATGTTGTATGAAACTTGGTTTAGAGTCCTAGAAACACATTGTTAAATGTTTCATAAGTTCGTCAAACTAGTACAAAGCTCATTGAGACACTTATAAGCACTCATGTTGCATGGAACTTGGTTTAGAGTCCTAGAAACGCGTTGTTAGATGTTTCATAAGTTCGTCAAACTAGTACAAAGCTCATTGAGACACTTATAAGCACTCATGTTGAATGAAACTTGGTTTAGAGTCCTAGAAACGCGTTGTTAGATGTTTCATAAGTTCGTCAAACTAGTACAAAGCTCATTGAGACACTTATAAGCACTCATGTTGCATGAAACTTCGTTTAGAGTCTTAGAAACCGCGTTTTTAGATGTTTCATAACTTCGTCAATCTAGTACAAAGCTCATTGAGACACATATAAGCACTCATGTTGCATGAAACTTGGTTTAGAGTCATAGAAACGCGTTGTTAGATGTTTCAAAAATTCGTCAAACTAGTACAAACCTCATTGAGACACTTATAAACATTCATGTTGCATGAAACTTGGTTTAGAGTCCTAGAAACGCGTTGTTAGGCGTTTCATAAGTTCGTAAAGCTAGTACAAAGCTCATTGAGCCACTTATAAGCACTCATGTTGAATGAAACTTGGTTTAGATTCCTAGAAACGCGTTGTTAGATGTTTCATAACTTCGTAACACTTGTACAAAGTTCATTGAGACACTTATAAGCACTCATGTTGTATGAAACTTGGTTTAGAGTCCTAGAAACGCATTGTTAAATGTTTCATAAGTTCGTCAAACTAGTACAAAGCTTATTGAGACACTTATAAGCACTCATGTTGCATGAAACATGGTTTAGAGTCCTAGAACCACGTTGTTAGATGTTTCATAAGTTCGTCAAACATGTACAAAGCTCATTGAAACACTTATAAGCACTCATGTTGCATGAAACTTGGGTTAGAGTCCTAGAAACGCGTTGTTAGATGTTTCATAACTTCTTCAAACTAGTACAAACCTCATTGAGACACTTATAATCACTCATGTTGCATGAAACTTGGTTTAGAGTCCTAGAAACGCATTGTTAGATGTTTCATAAGTTCGTCAAACTAGTACAAAGCTCATTGAGACACTTATAAGCACTCATGTCGAATGAAACTTGGTTTAGAGTCCTAGAAACGCGTTGTTAGATGTTTCATAAGTTCGTATAACTTGTACAAAGCTCATTGAGACACTTATAAGCACTCATGTTGTATGAAACTTGGTTTAGAGTCCTAGAACCCGCGTTGTTAGATTTTTCATATATTCGTCAAACTAGTCAAAAGCTCATTGAGACACTTATAAGCACTCATGTTGCATGAAACTTAGTTTAGAGTCCTAGAAACCGCGTTGTTAGATGTTTCATAAGTTCGTCAAACTAGTACAAAGCTCATTGAGACACTTATAAGCACTCATGTTGCATGAAACTTGGTTTAGAGTCCTAGAAACGCGTTGTTAGATGTTTCATAAGTTCGTCAAACTTGTACAAAGCTCATTGAGACACTTATAAGCACTCATGTTGTATGAAACTTGGTTTAGAGTCCTAGAAATGCGTTGTTAGACGTTTCATAAGTTCGTCAAACTTGTACAAAGCTCATTGAGACACTTATAAGCACTCATGTTGTATGAAACTTGGTTTAGATTTCCAGAAACGCATTGTTAAATGTTTCATAAGTTCGTCAAACAAGTACAAACCTCATTGAGACACTTATAAGCACTCATGTTGCATGAAACTTGATTTAGAGTCCTAGAAACGCGTTGTTAGATGTTTCATAAGTTCGTCAAACTTGTACAAAGCTCATTGAGACACTTATAAGCACTCATGTTGTATGAAACTTGGTTTAGAGTCCTAGAAATGCGTTGTTAGACGTTTCATAAGTTCGTCAAACTTGTACAAAGCTCATTGAGACACTTATAAGCACTCATGTTGTATGAAACTTGGTTTAGAGTCCCGAAACGCATTGTTAAATGTTTCATAAGTTCGTCAAACAAGTACAAACCTCATTGAGACACTTATAAGCACTTATGTTGCATGAAACTTGATTTAGAGTCCTAGAAACGCGTTGTTAGATGTTTCATAAGTTCGTCAAACTTTTACAAAGCTCGTTGAGGCAATTATAAGCACTCATGTTGCATGAAACATGGTTTAGAGTCCTAGAAACGTGTTAATAGATGTTTAATAAGTTCGTCAAACAAGTACAAAGCTCATTGAGACACTTATAAGCACTCATGTTGCATGAAACTTGGTTTAGAGTCCTAGAAACGCGTTGTTAGATGTTTCATGAATTCTTCAAACTAGTACAAAGCTCATTGAGACACTTATAAGCACTCATGTTGCATGGAACTTGGTTTAGAGTCCTAGAAACGCATTGTTAAATGTTTCATAAGTTCGTCAAACAAGTACAAAGCTCATTGAGACACTTATAAGCACTCATGTTGCATGGAACTTGGTTTAGAGTCCTAGAAACGCGTTGTTAAACGTTTCATAAGTTCGTCAAACTTGTACAAAGCTCATTGAGACACTTATAAGCACTCATGTTGTATGAAACTTGGTTTAGAGTCCTAGAAACGCATTGTTAAATGTTTCATAAGTTCGTCAAACTAGTACAAAGCTCATTGAGACACTTATAAGCACTCATGTTGCATGAAACTTGGTTTAGAGTCCTAGAAACGCGTTGTTAGATGTTTCATAAGTTCGTCAAACTTTTACAAAGCTCGTTGAGGCAATTATAAGCACTCATGTTGCATGAAACATGGTTTAGAGTCCTAGAAACGTGTTGTTAGATGTTTCATAAGTTCGTCAAACAAGTACAAAGCTCATTGAGATACTTATAAGCACTCATGTTGCATGAAACTTGGTTTAGAGTCCTAGAAACGCGTTGTTAGATGTTTCATGAATTCGTCAAACTAGTACAAAGCTCATTGAGACACTTATAAGCACTCATTTTGTATGAAACTTGGTTTAGAGTCCTAGAAACGCATTGTTAAATGTTTCATAAGTTCGTCAAACTAGTACAAAGCTCATTGAGACACTTAGAGCAAGTCCAATGGTGTTTCTTAACGGGATCTTAGCATGTGGAGCCCACCTAAATAGTTAAGATCTGAATCTTATATTTCTTATTTAAGATCTAGATCTTAACTATTCATGTATACGTGGCAACCCATGATTGATCCGTTTTTATTTTTTATTTTTTTTATTTTGTTTTAAACCAACTGTTCATGGACCCCACTGAATAATTAAGAAATTTTGTGGGTTTCTCTGTTGGAGATGGTCTTATAAGCACTCATGTTGCATGAAAAACTTGGTTTAGAGTCCTAGAAACGCGTTGTTAGATGTTTCATAAGTTCGTCAAACTAGTACAAAGCTCATTGAGACACTTATAAGCACTCATGTTGAATGAAACTTGGTTTAGAGTCCTAGAAACGCGTTGTTAGATGTTTCATAAGTTCGTCAAACTTGTACAAAGCTCATTTAGACACTTATAAGCACTCATGTTGCATGAAACTTCGTTTAGAGTCTTAGAAACCGCGTTTTTAGATGTTTCATAAGTTCGTGAAACTAGTACAAAGGTCATTGAGACACATATAAGCACTCATGTTGCATGAAACTTGGTTTAGAGTCCTAGAAACGCGTTGTTAGATGTTTCAAAAGTTCGTCAAACTAGTACAAACCTCATTGAGACACTTATAAACATTCATGTTGCATGAAACTTGGTTTAGAGTCCTAGAAACGCGTTGTTAGTCGTTTCATAAGTTCGTAAAACTAGTACAAAGCTCATTGAGCCACTTATAAGCACTCATGTTGAATGAAACTTGGTTTAGAGTCCTAGAAATGCGTTGTTAGATGATTCATAAGTTCGTAACACTTGTACAAAGCTCATTGAGACACTTATAAGCACTCATGTTGTATGAAACTTGGTTTAGAGTCCTAGAAACGCATTGTTAAATGTTTCATAAGTTCGTCAAACTAGTACAAAGCTCATTGAGACACTTATAAGCACTCATGTTGCATGAAACATGGTTTAGAGTCCTAGAACCACGTTGTTAGAAGTTTCATAAGTTCGTCAAACATGTACAAAGCTCATTGAGACACTTATAAGCACTCATGTTGCATGAAACTTGGGTTGGAGTCCTCGAAACGCGTTGTAAGATGTTTCATAACTTCGTCAAACTAGTACAAAGCTCATTGAGACACTTATAAGCACTCATGTTGCATAAAACTTGGTTTAGAGTCCTAGAAACGCGTTGTTAGATGTTTCATAAATTCGTCAAACTAGTACAAAGCTCATTGAGACACTTATAAGCACTCATGTTGAATGAAACTTGTTTTAGATATTGAAGTGACTTTACCAAGGTAGTTAATACATATAGTCGACTACATCGAAATGTAGTTGATTCATGTAGTCAACTATATGAATCAACTATATCTCCAGGGAGTTAATACTTATAGTCGACTACATCTCAATGTAGTCGATTCATGTAGTCGACTATATCAACCGACTAAAGAGCCGTTGGAGCTATGGACCAAAGGATAAAGAAGTGGTCCCCTTTTGGCAATTTGAAATATAGCCGTTAGGAAGCTTTCTCTTCTTCTCTCTTGTTTTGATATATGTATATCTCCTTGTGTAATTTGACTTCAACACAACTTATGAAATGAAAATCTATTATCTATATTCTCTCTCTAATGTCTCTTTATGTTCTTCAAGAACATGAAGAACATTTGAATTCAAACCTCTCCTAAATCTCAATTACTCTCAATCTCTTAAATTCTTACATAGTATCAGAGCTTTAAGCTCTTGAGACCTTAAATCTCTTCCGCTATTATACTCTAATCTCTTTCAAATCTCTTCTTTTCATTGTCTTTGTTCTCGGCGTTACTCAAACTCTTGGTCTACTAAGAAGGTTAAAGCTCACATCTTTCCCAAGCTTTTATCTTCTCAAATCTTCGGTCCTTTCTCAAAGATCTAAGCTGTACAAAGCTAGATCTCAAAGACCAAACCATTTCACTACAAATCTCAACCATGGAAGACAAGGAATCTAGGAAGATTCTATGTCCGGTGACCCTCAAAGGGATAAACTACTTGCTATGGGCTAGGACCATGAAAACGGCTCTATATGGAAAAGGCCTATTCGGTCATATCCTCAAGAAGCAAGAGCTCCCAACCGAGGTCGACTTAGAAGGGGAGGATGTTGACTCCGACCTCATGAAGCGCTTTCAAGAAGACCAAAAGGTTCTCGGTGTGATACAATCCTCCCTTGAGCCCTCTATCCTTGAAGCTTACTCGTATTGTGAGAGTGCCAAAGACCTATGGGACACTCTCCAAACTGTATACGGCAATGTCTCAAACTTAAGCCGGGTCTTTGAAGTCAAGAAGGCCATCAATGAACTCTATCAAGAAGATACCGAGTTCACTAAACACTTTGGAATCTTTAGATCTCTTTGGGCCGAGCTAGAAATGTTGAGGCCATTCACGGTGGATGCTAAGATCCTGAACAAAAGAAGAGAAGAAGACATAGTCTTTGGACTATTGCTCACTCTCAATCCAAGCTACAAAGATCTCATCAAGCATCTTCTTAGAGCTGAGACTCTTCCAAACCTTGATGAGATATGCTCTCAACTCCAAAAGGAGCAAGGATCTATTGAGCTCTTTGACCATAAGAAGGAGCTAGTCACCACCAACAAGGTTGCCTACAAACCTCCAACCGCCAACACAAGCAAGCCCTCGGCTAAATCCTATGATGAAAGGAGGTCCTTGAGTTGTGACCATTGCAAGAAGAGGGGTCACTCAAAGGACAAGTGTTGGATCCTTCAACCTCATCTCAAGCCGGCCAAGTTCAAGGAAGCTAGAGCTCACTTCTCAAACGATGACACCGCGAGCAAAGCAAGCACAAGTAGCTCCCACCAAACCGGTAAAGACAAGGATGAGGAATCCACAGCCATTGTGCCGTACACCGATGAATTTGTGAGGAGATCCGACTTGGAAGCTCTCATCAAGGCCCTTAAGGGCAACGGTATCATCCCTAATCCCTACTCTCTTAATGCTTACTCCCTTAGTGCTCAACACATAGACAATAGAACCTTTAAACCGATCATAATAGACTCCGGAGCTTCTCACCATATGATTAGCAACCGTGACTTGATTAGTAACATTAGACCGGTTTTAGGTAATGTCATAATTGCTAATGGGAGTAAGATACCTATAGAAGGGTTAGGAGATTTGAAATTATTTGATAAGGATTCTCAAGCCCTCTATATGCCGAGTTTTACTTCTAATCTTATATCCGTTAAACGTATTGCGAAGGACTTAGATTGCAATGTTATTTTTGGCCCTAATGATGTTCTTTTTCAGGATATTAAGAGTGAAAGAATCATAGGAAAGGGGATCACAAGAGGAGATCTTTATGTCTTAGATGAAAACAATGCTAGTTCCTTATTTTGTAATGTTTTTAGCTCGGTTTTAGCCGAAGCAAACAATGTCATTTGACACTTTAGGCTTGGTCATCCTCATTTAAAAGCTTTAAAAACTCTTTTACCAAATGTGATTTTTGACCATCAAACTTGTGAAGCTTGTATTTTGGGCAAACATTGCCGAACCGTTTTTCAAAAATCAACAACCATTTACAAGCCTTTTGAACTTGTGCACTCGGATGTGTGGTCTTCTCCTTGTAAATCAAGAGATAATCACACATACTTTGTCACTTTTATTGATGAATTTTCAAAATACACTTGGGTTACACTTTTACAATCTAAGGATAAGGTCTTAGAAGCTTTTAAACAATTTCAAAACTATGTAACTAACCATTATCAAACCAAGATTAAAATTTTTAGGTCGGATAATGGTGGTGAGTACACAAGCCGAGCTTTCAAAGAACACATATCCAATCATGGGATCCTTCATCAAACAACTTGCCCCTACACACCACAACAAAACGGTGTGGCCGAGAGGAAGAATAGACACCTCATGGAAGTTACTCGGTCCATGATGTTCCACATGAACATCCCAAAACGGTTTTGGTCGGATGGTGTTTTAACCGCGTGTTATCTCATCAACCGAACCCCTACTCAACTCTTAAATAATCAATCTCCTTTTGAAGTTTTGAATAAAACTACACCTCAAATAGAACATTTAAGAGTATTTGGTTGTGTGTGTTTTGTGTTTGTCCCTAGTGAACAAAGGAACAAGCTTGAGCCAAAGAGTGTAAAGGCGATGTTCATTGGGTATTCAAGCACACAAAAGGGGTACAAATGCTATGTTCCGGAAACAAAACGGGTCCTAGTGTCTAGAGATGTCAAGTTCTTGGAAGGGAAAAGCTTCTATGAAGGGAACAATTGGGAAAGTGTCAAAGACCTTCCCGAGGTAGTCATAGACAAGGCCACAAGTCTCTGGAACCTTATGAAGAATCTTGGAATGAGTTTTGAAGAAGAACCACATCAAGAAACCCCCCTTGATCATGCGGGGGAGAACAATCATCATGATCAAGAGGCTCAAGAGTCTCAAGAGTCCGGGGGAGAATCAAATGGTGATCAAGAAGATAACCATCCTCTTCCTCCTCAACAACAACAACAACAAACCGAACCATCCACAACATCCGAGACTCCAAATGATCAAGATGGTCATAATCAAGGAGGATCTCAAGAAGATGTTAGTTCTCAAGAAGATGTGGCGGTCCCATTAAGAAGGAGCACAAGAATCAAGTACCCTCCATCAAATTGGAAGAACACAAGAGTCTACTACAACCAAGAAGCCGTAGCTCACCCAACTCAAGCCGTATGCTCCTTAGCCACTATTCCCATGGAGCATCAAGTGTTCCTCACGACCATGGATCAACACCACATACCACAATCATATGAAGAAGCCATGAAGGACCAAGTATGGATTGATGCGGTCAAAGGTGAGAACAAAGCCATGGAGGATAATGAAACATACTATGAGACCGATCTCCCAAAAGGAAAGAGAGCCGTTAGCTCAAGGTACATTTTCACAATCAAGTATCATAGTAATGGTGAAATTGAGAGACACAAGGCACGGTTAGTAGCTCGGGGATTTACTTAAACCTACGGAGAAGACTACTTGGACACGTTTGCCCCGGTTGCAAAACTTCACTCCGTTAGGGTCATTCTCTCACTAGCCACGAACCTCTCTTGGGAATTGTTTCAAATGGATGTCAAGAACGCTTTCCTACAAGGAGAACTTGAAGAAGAAGTGTACATGACACCACCACCGGGTCTAGAACACACGATTGCTCCGGGAAAGGTCTTGAGACTAAAGAAAGCCATCTATGGACTCAAGCAATCACCTAGAGCTTGCTACCATAAGCTTAGCTCAACCCTAATGGAGAAAGGATTCAAAAGATCTCATGTGGAACATACCTTGTTCACCAAAACAAGCCAAGAAGGTATTGTGGTGGTCCTAGTCTATGTAGATGATATCATCATCTCCGGAAACAACAAGGAAGGTATTCAAAACACTAAAGACAATTTGAAATCCAAATTTGATATTAAGGACCTTGGGAAACTTAAGTACTTCCTAGGGATAGAAGTGTGTAGATCCGAAGAGGGTCTATTCCTTTCCCAAAGGAAGTACACACGTGATCTTTTGAGTGGTGTCAATATAATAGGTACAAAGAAGGCCAAGACTCCTCTTGAAGAAGGCTACAAAGTCATAAAAGAAGGAAGTGAAGAAGACAAGCCCTTCAAAGACCCGAAGTTCTTTAGGAAGATTGTGGGAAAGCTAATCTACTTGACCATCACAAGGCCGGATCTTTGCTTTGCCGTGAACCAAGTGGCTCAACAGATGCAAAAGCCCAAGATACACCATTGGAACATGCTTGAAAGAATCTTGAGATACATCAAAGGTACTTGTGACTTGGGTATTTGGATGGGATGTAACAAGAACACCGAAGTGGTTGGCTATTGTGATGCGGATTATGCCGGTGATGTTGAAGATAGAAGATCCACAACCGGCTATTGCACCTTCATTGGAGGGAACCTTGTGACTTGGAAGACCAAGAAGCAAAAGATTGTCTCATGCTCAACCGCGGAGGCCGAATACCGAGCCATGAGGAAGCTAACTCAAGAACTTATGTGGCTCAAGAACTTACTCGGAGATTTGGGTGTCAAGATTGAAGCTCCAATGACCATGCATTGTGACAACCAAGCAGCTATTCACATTGCATCCAATTCGGTTTTCCATGAGCGAACCAAACACATAGAAGTGGATTGCCACAAGGTCCGAGAACAAATGGTAAAGGGAACAATCCTTCCATGCTTCACAAAGAGCCAAGACCAACTTGTGGACATCTTCACCAAATCCGCAAGCATAAAAGTGTGTGAGTCAATTCTTCCAAGACTTGGACTCACAATGGCTCCTAAAGCCTAAGTCCCTAACCGCATATCTTTGTACTCTTTTCCCTTAGGTGAGTTTTGTCCCAATGGGTTTTCTCACCAAGGGTTTTAATGAGGCAAGGGTATGCGGGTTCCAAGCTTAGCCATTGCATTAAGCTAAGCTTGCGGGGGAGTATTGAAGTGACTTTACCAAGGTAGTTAATACATATAGTCGACTACATCGAAATGTAGTTGATTCATGTAGTCAACTATATGAATCAACTATATCTCCAGGGAGTTAATACTTATAGTCGACTACATCTCAATGTAGTCGATTCATGTAGTCGACTATATCAACCGACTAAAGAGCCGTTGGAGCTATGGACCAAAGGATAAAGAAGTGGTCCCCTTTTGGCAATTTGAAATATAGCCGTTAGGAAGCTTTCTCTTCTTCTCTCTTGTTTTGATATATGTATATCTCCTTGTGTAATTTGACTTCAACACAACTTATGAAATGAAAATCTATTATCTATATTCTCTCTCTAATGTCTCTTTATGTTCTTCAAGAACATGAAGAACATTTGAATTCAAACCTCTCCTAAATCTCAATTACTCTCAATCTCTTAAATTCTTACATTAGAGTCCTAGAAACGCGTTGTTAGATGTTTCATAAGTTCGTCAAAATTGTACAAAGCTCATTTAGACACTTATAAGCACTCATGTTGCATGAAACTTCGTTTAGAGTCTTAGAAACCGCGTTGTTAGATGTTTCATAAGTTCGTCGAACTAGTAAAAAGCTCATTGAGACACTTATAAGCACTCATGTTGCATGAAACTTCGTTTAGAGTCTTAGAAACCGTGTTTTTAGATGTTTCATAACTTCGTCAAACTAGTACAAAGCTCATTGAGACACATATAAACACTCATGTTTCATGAAACTTGGTTTAGAGTCCTAGAAACGCGTTGTTAGATGTTTCAAAAGTTCTTCAAACTAGTACAAACCTCATTGAGACACTTATAAACATTCATGTTGCATGAAACTTGGTTTAGAGTCCTAGAAACGCGTTGTTAGTCGTTTCATAAGTTCGTAAAACTAGTACAAAGCTCATTGAGCCACTTATAAGCACTCATGTTGAATGAAACTTGGTTTAGAGTCCTAGAAACGCGTTGTTAGATGTTTCATAAGTTCGTAACACTTGTATAAAGCTCATTGAGACACTTATCAGCACTCATGTTGCATGAAACTTCGTTTAGAGTCTTAGAAACCGCGTTTTTAGATGTTTCATAAGTTCGTTAAACTAGTACAAAGCTCATTGAGACACATATAAGCACTCATGTTGCATGAAACTTGGTTTAGAGTCCTAGAAACGCGTTGTTAGAAGTTTCAAAAGTTCGTCAAACTAGTACAAACCTCATTAAGACACTTATAAACATACATATTGCATGAAACGTGGCTTAGAGTCCTAGAAACGCGTTGTTAGGCGTTTCATAAGTTCATAAAACTAGTACAAAGCTCATTGAGTCACTTATAAGCACTCATGTTGAATGAAACTTGGTTTAGAGTCCTAGAAACGCGTTGTTAGATGTTTCATAACTTCGTAACACTTGTACAAAGTTCATTGAGACACATATAAGCACTCATGTTGTATGAAACTTGGTTTAGAGTCCTAGAAACGCATTGTTAAATGTTTCATAAGTTCTTCAAACTAGTTATAAGCTCATTGAGACACTTATAAGCACTCATGTTGCATGAAACTTGGTTTAGAGTCCTAGAACCACGTTGTTAGATGTTTCATAAGTTCGTCAAACATGTACAAAGCTCATTGAAACACTTATAAGCACTCACGTTGCATGAAACTTGGGGTAGAGTCCTAGAAACGCGTTGTTCGATGTTTCATAACTTCGTCAAACTAGTGCAAACCTCATTGAGACACTTATAAGCACTCATGTTGCATGAAACTTGGTTTAGAGTCCTAGAAACGCATTGTTAGATGTTTCATAAGTTCGTCAAACTAGTACAAAGCTCATTGAGACACTTATAAGCACTCAGGTTGCATGAAACTTGGTTTAGAGTCCTAGAAATGCGCTGTTAGAAGTTTCATAAGTTCGTCACACTAGTACAAAGCTCATTGAGACACATATAAGCACTCATGTTGCATGAAACTTGGTTTAGAGTCCTAGAAACGCGTTGTTAGATGTTTCATAAGTTCGTTAAACTTGTACAAAGCTCATTGAGACACTTATAAGCACTCATGTTGTATGAAACTTGGTTTAGAGTCCTAGAACCCGCGTTGTTAGATGTTTCATATATTCGTCAAACTAGTCAAAAGCTCATTGAGACACTTATAAGCACTCATGTTGCATGAAACATAGTTTAGAGTCCTAGAAACCGCGTTGTTAGATGTTTCATAAGTTCGTCAAACTAGTACAAAGCTCATTGAGACACTTATAAGCACTCATGTTGCATGAAACTTGGTTTAGAGTCCTAGAAACGCGTTGTTAGATGTTTCATAAGTTCGTCAAACTTGTACAAAGCTCATTGAGACACTTATAAGCACTCATGTTGTATGAAACTTGGTTTAGAGTCTTAGAAACGCGTTGTTAGACGTTTCATAAGTTCGTCAAACTTGTACAAAGCTCATTGAGACACTTATAAGCACTCATGTTGTATGAATCTTGGTTTAGAGTCCTAGAAACGCATTGTTAAATGTTTCATAAGTTCGTCAAACTAGTACAAAGCTCATTGAGACACTTATAAGCACTCATGTTGTATAAAACTTGGTTTAGAGTCCTAGAAACGCATTGTTAAATGTTTCATAAGTTCGTCAAACAAGTACAAAGCTCATTGAGACACTTATAAACATTCATGTTGCATGAAACTTGGTTTAGAGTCCTAGAAACGCATTGTTAGATGTTTCATAAGTTCGTCAAACTAGTACAAAGCTCATTGAGACACTTATAAGCACTCATGTTGCATGAAACTTGGTTTAGAGTCCTAGAAACGCGTAGATGTTCATGAATGTCAAACTAGTACAAAGCTCATGAATTCGTCAAACTAGTATACAAAGCTTTGAGACACTTATAAGTTCTTGAAACACATTATAAGCACTCATGTTGCTTTAGAGTCCTAGAAACGCGTTGTTAGATGTTTCATAAGTTCGTCAAACTAGTACAAAGCTCATTGAGAAACTTATAAGCACTCATGTTGAATGAAACTTGGTTTAGAGTCCTAGAAACGCGTTGTTAGATGTTTCATAAGTTCGTCAAACTTGTACAAAGCTCATTTAGACACTTATAAGCACTCATGTTGCATGAAACTTCGTTTAGAGTCTTAGAAATCGCGTTGTTAGATGTTTCATAAGTTCGTCGAACTAGTAAAAAGCTCATTGAGACACTTATAAGCACTCATGTTGCATGAAACTTGGTTTAGAGTCCTAGAAACGCGTTGTTAGTCGTTTCATAAGTTCGTAAAACTAGTACAAAGCTCATTGAGCCACTTCTAAGCACTCATGTTGAAAGAAACTTGGTTTAGAGTCCTAGAAACGCGTTGTTAGATGTTTCATAAGTTCGTAACACTTGTATAAAGCTCATTGAGACACTTATAAGCACTCATGTTGCATGAAACTTCGTTTAGAGTCTTAGAAACCGCGTTTTTAGATGTTTCATAAGTTCGTCAAACTAGTACAAAGCTCATTGAGACACATATAAGCACTCATGTTGCATGAAACTTGGTTTAGAGTCCTAGAAACGCGTTGTTAGAAGTTTCAAAAGTTCGTCAAACAAGTACAAACCTCATTAAGACACTTATAAACATTCATGTTGCATGAAACTTGGCTTAGAGTCCTAGAAACGCGTTGTTAGGCGTTTCATAAGTTCATAAAACTAGTACAAAGCTCATTGAGTCACTTATAAGCACTCATGTTGAATGAAACTTGGTTTAGAGTCCTAGAAACGCGTTGTTAGATGTTTCATAACTTCGTAACACTTGTAAAAAGTTCATTGAGACACTTATAAGCACTCATGTTGCATGAAACTTGGTTTAGAGTCCTAGAACCACGTTGTTAGATGTTTCATAAGTTCGTCAAACATGTACAAAGCTCATTGAAACACTTATAAGCACTCATGTTAAATGAAACTTGGGGTAGAGTCCTAGAAACGCGTTGTTCGATGTTTCATAACTTCGTCAAACTAGTGAAAACCTCATTGAGACACTTATAAGTACTCATGTTGCATGAAACTTGGTTTAGAGTCCTAGAAACGCATTGTTAGATGTTTCATAAGTTCGTCAAACTAGTACAAAGCTCATTGAGACACTTATAAGCACTCATGTTACATGAAACTTGGTTTAGAGTCCTAGAAATGCGCTGTTAGAAGTTTCATAAGTTCGTCAAACTAGTACAAAGCTCATTGAGACATATATAAGCACTCATGTTGCATGAAACTTGGTTTAGAGTCCTAGAAACGCGTTGTTAGATGTTTCATAAGTTCGTTAAACTTGTACAAAGCTCATTGAGACACTTATAAGCACTCATGTTGTATGAAACTTGGTTTAGAGTCCTAGAACCCGCGTTGTTAGATGTTTCATATATTCGTCAAACTAGTCAAAAGCTCATTGAGACACTTATAAGCACTCATGTTGCATGAAACTTAGTTTAGAGTCCTAGAAACCGCGTTGTTAGATGTTTCATAAGTTCGTCAAACTAGTACAAAGCTCATTGAGACACTTATAAGCACTCATGTTGCATGAAACTTGGTTTAGAGTCCTAGAAACGCGTTGTTAGATGTTTCATAAGTTCGTCAAACTTGTACAAAGCTCATTGAGGCACTTATAAGCACTCATGTTGTATGAAACTTGGTTTAGAGTCTTAGAAACGCGTTGTTAGACGTTTCATAAGTTCGTCAAACTTGTACAAAGCTCATTGAGACACTTATAAGCACTTCATGTTGTATGAATCTTGGTTTTGAGTCCTAGAAACGCATTGTTAAATGTTTCATAAGTTCGTCAAACTAGTACAAAGCTCATTGAGACACTTATAAGCACTCATGTTGCATGAAACTTGGTTTAGAGTCCTAGAAACGCGTTGTTAGATGTTTGATAAGTTCGTCAAACTTTTACAAAGCTCGTTGAGGCAATTATAAGCACTCATGTTGCATGAAACATGGTTTAGAGTCCTAGAAACGTGTTGTTAGATGTTTCATAAGTTCGTCAAACAAGTACAAAGCTCATTGAGACACTTATAAGCACTCATGTTGCATGAAACTTGGTTTAGAGTCCTAGAAACGCGTTGTTAGATGTTTCATGAATTCGTCAAACTAGTACAAAGCTCATTGAGACACTTATAAGCAATCATGTTCCATGAAACTTCGTTTAGAGTCTTAGAAACCGCGTTTTTAGATGTTTCATAAATTCGTCAAACTAGTACAAAGCTCATTGAGACACATATAAGCACTCATGTTGCATGAAACTTGGTTTAGAGTCCTAGAAACGCGTTGTTAGATGTTTCATAAGTTCGTAACACTTGTACAAAGCTCATTGAGACACTTATAAGCACTCATGTTGCATGAAACTTCGTTTAGAGTCTTAGAAACCGCGTTTTTAGATGTTTCATAAGTTCGTCAAAATAGTACAAAGCTCATTGAGACACATATAAGCACTCATGTTGCATGAAACTTGGTTTAGAGTCCTAGAAACGCGTTGTTAGAAGTTTCAAAAGTTCGTCAAACTAGTACAAACCTCATTGAGACACTTATAAACATTCATGTTGCATGAAACTTGGTTTAGAGTCCTAGAAACGCGTTGTTAGGCGTTTCATAAGTTCGTACAACTAGTACAAAGCTCATTGAGCCACTTATAAGCACTCATGTTGAATGAAACTTGGTTTAGAGTCCTAGAACCACGTTGTTAGATGTTTCATAAGTTCGTCAAACATGTACAAAGCTCATTGAAACACTTATAAGCACTCATGTTGCATGAAACTTGGGTTAGAGTCCTAGAAACGCGTTGTTAGATGTTTCATAACTTCGTCAAACTAGTACAAACCTCATTGAGACACTTATAAGCACTCATGTTGCATGAAACTTGGTTTAGAGTCCTAGTAACGCATTGTTAGATGTTTCATAAGTTCGTCAAACTAGTACAAAGCTCATTGAGACACTTATAAGCACTCATGTTGCATGAAACTTTGTTTAGAGTCCTAGAAATGCGTTGTTAGAAGTTTCATAAGTTCGTCAAACTAGTACAAAGTTCATTGAGACACATATAAGCACTCATGTTGCATGAAACTTGGTTTAGAGTCCTAGAAACGCGTTGTTAGATGTTTCATAAGTTCGTCAAACTTGTACAAAGCTCATTGAGACACTTATAAGCACTCATGTTGTATGAAACTTGGTTGAGAGTCCTAGAACCCGCGTTGTTAGATGTTTCATATATTCGTCAAACTAGTCAAAAGCTCATTGAGACACTTATAAGGACTCATGTTGCATGAAACTTAGTTTAGAGTCCTAGAAACCGCGTTGTTAGATGTTTCATAAGTTCGTCAAACTAGTACAAAGCTCATTGAGACACTTATAAGCACTCATGTTGCATGAAACTTGGTTTAGAGTCCTAGAAACGCGTTGTTAGATGTTTCATAAGTTCGTCAAACTTGTACAAAGCTCATTGAGACACTTATAAGCACTCATGTTGTATGAAACTTGGTTTAGAGTCCTAGAAACGCGTTGTTAGACATTTCATAAGTTCGTCAAACTTGTACAAAGCTCATTGAGACACTTATAAGCACTCATGTTGCATGAAACTTGGTTTAGAGTCCTAGAAACGCGTTGTTAGATGTTTCATAAGTTCGTCAAACTTTTACAAAGCTCGTTGAGGCAATTATAAGCACTCATGTTGCATGAAACATGGTTTAGAGTCCTAGAAACGTGTAGTTAGATGTTTCATAAGTTCGTCAAACAAGTACAAAGCTCATTGAGACACTTATAAGCACTCATGTTGCATGAAACTTGGTTTAGAGTCCTAGAAACGCGTTGTTAGATGTTTCATGAATTCGTCAAACTAGTACAAAGCTGATTGACACACTTATAAGCACTCATGTTGTATGAAACTTGGTTTAGAGTCCTAGAAACGCATTGTTAAATGTTTCATAAGTTCGTCAAACTAGTACAAAGCTCATTGAGACACTTATAAGCACTCATGTTGCATGAAACTTGGTTTAGAGTCCTAGAAACGCGTTGTTAGATGTTTCATAAGTTCGTCAAATTAGTACAAAGCTCATTGAGACACTTATAAGCACTCATGTTGAATAAAACTTGGTTTAGAGTCCTAGAAACGCGTTGTTAGATGTTTCATAAGTTCGTCAAACTTGTACAAAGCTCATTTAGACACTTATAAGCACTCATGTTGCATGAAACTTCGTTTAGAGTCTTAGAAACCGCGTTGTTAGATGTTTCATAAGTTCGTCGAACTAGTAAAAAGCTCATTGAGACACTTATAAGCACTCATGTTGCATGAAACTTCGTTTAGAGTCTTAGAAACCGCGTTTTTAGATGTTTCATAAGTTCGTCAAACTAGTACAAAGCTCATTGAGACACATATAAGCACTCATGTTGCATGAAACTTGGTTTAGAGTCCTAGAAACGCATTGTTAAATGTTTCATAAGTTCGTCAAACTAGTACAAAGCTCATTGAGACATGTATAAGCACTCATGTTGCATGAAACATGGTTTAGAGTCCTAGAACCACGTTGTTAGATGTTTCATAAGTTCGTCAAACATGTACAAAGCTCATTGAGACACTTATAAGCACTCATGTTGCATGAAACTTGGTTTAGAGTCCTAGAAACGCATTGTTAAATGTTTCATAAGTTCGTCAAACTAGTACAAAGCTCATTGAGACACGTATAAGCACTCATGTTGCATGAAACATGGTTTAGAGTCCTAGAACCACATTGTTAGATGTTTCATAAGTTCGTCAAACATGTACAAAGCTCATTGTTACACTTATAAGCACTCATGTTGCATGAAACTTGGTTTAGAGTCCTAGAAACGCGTTGTTAGATGTTTCATAAGTTTGTCAAACTAGTACAAAGCTCATTGAGACACTTATAAGCACTCATGTTGAATGAAACTTGGTTTAGAGTCCTAGAAACGCGTTGTTAGATGTTTCATAAGTTCGTCAAAATTGTACAAAGCTCATAAGCACTCATGTTGCATGAAACTTCGTTTAGAGTCTTAGAAACCGTGTTGTTAGATGTTTCATAAGGTCGTCGAACTAGTAAAAAGCTCATTGAGACACTTATAAGCACTCATGTTGCATGAAACTTGGTTTAGAGTCCTAGAAACGCATTGTTAAATGTTTCATAAGTTCGTAACACTTGTACAAAGCTCATTGAGACACTTATAAGCACTCGTATTGTATGAAACTTGGTTTAGAGTCCTAGAAACGCATTGTTAAATGTTTCATAAGTTCGTCAAACTATTACAAAGCTCATTGAGACACTTATAAGCACTCATGTTGCATGAAACTTGGTTTAGAGTTCTAGAACCACGTTATTAGATGTTTCATAAGTTCGTCAAACATGTACAAAGCTCATTGAGACACTTATAAGCACTCATGTTGCATGAAATTTGGGTTAGAGTCCTAGAAACGCGTTATTAGATGTTTCATAACTTCGTCAAACTAGTACAAACCTCATTGAGACACTTATAAGCACTCATGTTGCATGAAACTTGGTTTAGAGTCCTAGAAACGCGTTGTTAGATGTTTCATAAGTTCGTCAAACTAGTACAAAGCTCATTGAGACACTTATAAGCACTCATGTTTCATGAAACTTGGTTTAGTGTCCTAGAAATGCGTTGTTAGATGTTTCATAAGTTCGTCAAACTACTACAAAGCTCATTGAGACACATATAAGCACTCATGTTGCATGAAACTTGCTTTAGAGTCCTAGAAACGCGTTGTTAGATGTTTCATAAGTTCGTCAAACTTGTACAAAACTCATTGAGACACTTATAAGCAGTCATGTTGTATGAAACTTGGTTTAGAGTCCTAGAACCCGCGTTGTTAGATGTTTCATATATTCGTCAAACTATTCAAAAGCTCATTGAGACACTTATAAGCACTCATGTTGCATGAAACTTAGTTTAGAGTCCTAGAAACCGCGTTGTTAGATGTTTCATAAGTTCGTCAAACTAGTACAAAGCTCATTGAGACATTTAGAAGCACTCATGTTGCATGAAACTTGGTTTTGAGTCCTAGAAATGCGTTGTTAGATGTTTCATAAGTTCGTCACACTAGTACAAAGCTCATTGAGACACATATAAGCACTCATGTTGCATGAAACTTGGTTTAGAGTCCTAGAAACGCGTTGTTAGATGTTTCATAAGTTCGTCAAACTTGTACAAAGCTCATTGAGACACTTATAAGCACTCATGTTGTATGAAACTTGGTTGAGAGTCCTAGAACCCGCGTTGTTAGATGTTTCATATATTCGTCAAACTAGTCAAAAGCTCATTGAGACACTTATAAGGACTCATGTTGCATGAAACTTAGTTTAGAGTCCTAGAAACCGCGTTGTTAGATGTTTCTTAAGTTCGTCAAACTAGTACAAAGCTCATTGAGACACTTATAAGCACTCATGTTGCATGAAACTTGGTTTAGAGTCCTAGAAACGCGTTGTTAGATGTTTCATAAGTTCGTCAAACTTGTACAAAGCTCATTGAGACACTTATAAGCACTCATGTTGTATGAAACTTGGTTTAGAGTCCTAGAAACGCGTTGTTAGACATTTCATAAGTTCGTCAAACTTGTACAAAGCTCATTGAGACACTTATAAGCACTCATGTTGCATGAAACTTGGTTTAGAGTCCTAGAAACGCGTTGTTAGATGTTTCATAAGTTCGTCAAACTTTTACAAAGCTCGTTGAGGCAATTATAAGCACTCATGTTGCATGAAACATGGTTTAGAGTCCTAGAAACGTGTAGTTAGATGTTTCATAAGTTCGTCAAACAAGTACAAAGCTCATTGAGACACTTATAAGCACTCATGTTGCATGAAACTTGGTTTAGAGTCCTAGAAACGTGTTGTTAGATGTTTCATGAATTCGTCAAACTAGTACAAAGCTGATTGACACACTTATAAGCACTCATGTTGTATGAAACTTGGTTTAGAGTCCTAGAAACGCATTGTTAAATGTTTCATAAGTTCGTCAAACTAGTACAAAGCTCATTGAGACACTTATAAGCACTCATGTTTCATGAAACTTGGTTTAGAGTCCTAGAAACGCGTTGTTAGATGTTTCATAAGTTCGTCAAATTAGTACAAAGCTCATTGAGACACTTATAAGCACTCATGTTGAATGAAACTTGGTTTAGAGTCCTAGAAACGCGTTGTTAGATGTTTCATAAGTTCGTCAAACTTGTACAAAGCTCATTTAGACACTTATAAGCACTCATGTTGCATGAAACTTCGTTTAGAGTCTTAGAAACCGCGTTGTTAGATATTTCATAAGTTCGTCGAACTAGTAAAAAGCTCATTGAGACACTTATAAGCACTCATGTTGCATGAAACTTCGTTTAGAGTCTTAGAAACCGCGTTTTTAGATGTTTCATAAGTTCGTCAAACTAGTACAAAGCTCATTGAGACACATATAAGCACTCATGTTGCATGAAACTTGGTTTAGAGTCCTAGAAACTCATTGTTAAATGTTTCATAAGTTCGTCAAACTAGTACAAAGCTCATTGAGACATGTATAAGCACTCATGTTGCATGAAACATGGTTTAGAGTCCTAGAACCACGTTGTTAGATGTTTCATAAGTTCGTCAAACATGTACAAAGCTCATTGAGACACTTATAAGCACTCATGTTGCATGAAACTTGGTTTAGAGTCCTAGAAACGCATTGTTAAATGTTTCATAAGTTCGTCAAACTAGTACAAAGCTCATTGAGACACGTATAAGCACTCATGTTGCATGAAACATGGTTTAGAGTCCTAGAACCACATTGTTAGATGTTTCATAAGTTCGTCAAACATGTACAAAGCTCATTGTTACACTTATAAGCACTCATGTTGCATGAAACTTGGTTTAGAGTCCTAGAAACGCGTTGTTAGATGTTTCATAAGTTCGTCAAACTAGTACAAAGCTCATTGAGACACTTATAAGCACTCATGTTGAATGAAACTTGGTTTAGAGTCCTAGAAACGCGTTGTTAGATGTTTCATAAGTTCGTCAAAATTGTACAAAGCTCATAAGCACTCATGTTGCATGAAACTTCGTTTAGAGTCTTAGAAACCGTGTTGTTAGATGTTTCATAAGGTCGTCGAACTAGTAAAAAGCTCATTGAGACACTTATAAGCACTCATGTTGCATGAAACTTGGTTTAGAGTCCTAGAAACGCATTGTTAAATGTTTCATAAGTTCGTAACACTTGTACAAAGCTCATTGAGACACTTATAAGCACTCGTATTGTATGAAACTTGGTTTAGAGTCCTAGAAACGCATTGTTAAATGTTTCATAAGTTCGTCAAACTATTACAAAGCTCATTGAGACACTTATAAGCACTCATGTTGCATGAAACTTGGTTTAGAGTTCTAGAACCACGTTATTAGATGTTTCATAAGTTCGTCAAACATGTACAAAGCTCATTGAGACACTTATAAGCACTCATGTTGCATGAAACTTGGGTTAGAGTCCTAGAAACGCGTTGTTAGATGTTTCATAACTTCGTCAAACTAGTACAAACCTCATTGAGACACTTATAAGCACTCATTTTGCATGAAACTTGGTTTAGAGTCCTAGAAACGCGTTGTTAGATGTTTCATAAGTTCGTCAAACTAGTACAAAGCTCATTGAGACACTTATAAGCACTCATGTTTCATGAAACTTGGTTTAGTGTCCTATAAATGCGTTGTTAGATGTTTCATAAGTTCGTCAAACTACTACAAAGCTCATTGAGACACATATAAGCACTCATGTTGCATGAAACTTGCTTTAGAGTCCTAGAAACGCGTTGTTAGATGTTTCATAAGTTCGTCAAACTTGTACAAAACTCATTGAGACACTTATAAGCAGTCATGTTGTATGAAACTTGGTTTAGAGTCCTAGAACCCGCGTTGTTAGATGTTTCATATATTCGTCAAACTATTCAAAAGCTCATTGAGACACTTATAAGCACTCATGTTGCATGAAACTTAGTTTAGAGTCCTAGAAACCGCGTTGTTAGATGTTTCATAAGTTCGTCAAACTAGTACAAAGCTCATTGAGACATTTAGAAGCACTCATGTTGCATGAAACTTGGTTTAGAGTCCTAGAAACGCGTTGTTAGATGTTTCATAAGTTCGTCAAACTTGTACAAAGCTCATTGAGACACTTATAAGCACTCATGTTGTATGAAACTTGGTTTAGAGTCCTAGAAACGCGTTGTTAGATGTTTCATAAGTTCGTCAAACTTGTACAAAGCTCATTGAGACACATATAAGCACTCATGTTGCATGAAACTTGGTTTTGAGTCCTAGAAATGCGTTGTTAGATGTTTCATAAGTTCGTCACACTAGTACAAAGCTCATTGAGACACATATAAGCACTCATGTTGCATGAAACTTGTTTTAGAGTCCTAGAAACGCGTTGTTAGATGTTTCATAAGTTCGTCAAACTTGTACAAAACTCATTGAGACACTTATAAGCACTCATGTTGTATGAAACTTGGTTTAGAGTCCTAGAACCCGCGTTATTAGATGTTTCATATATTCGTCAAACTAGTCAAAATCTCATTGAGACACTTATAAGCACTCATGTTGCATGAAACTTGGTTTAGAGTCCTAGAAACGCGTTGTTAGATGTTTCATAAGTTCGTCAAACTAGTACAAAGCTCATTGAGACACTTATAAGCACTCATGTTGCATGAAACTTGGTTTAGAGTCCTAGAAACGCGTTGTTAGATGTTTCATAAGTTCGTCAAACTTGTACAAAGCTCATTTAGACACTTATAAGCACTCATGTTGCATGAAACTTCGTTTAGAGTCTTAGAAACCGCATTGTTAGATGTTTCATAAGTTCGTCGAACTAGTAAAAAGCTCATTGAGACACTTATAAGCACTCATGTTGCATGAAACATTTTTAGAGTCTTAGAAACCGCGTTTTTAGATGTTTCATAAGTTCGTCAAACTAATACAAAGCTCATTGAGACACATATAAGCACTCATGTTGCATAAAACTTGGTTTAGAGTCCTAGAAACGCGTTGTTAGATGTTTCAAAGGTTCGTCAAACTAGTACAAACCTCATTAAGACACTTATAAACATTCATGTTGCATGAAACTTGGTTTAGAGTCCTAGAAACGCGTTGTTAGTCGTTTCATAAGTTCGTAAAACTAGTACAAAGCTCATTGAGCCACTTATAAGCACTGATGTTGAATGAAACTTGGTTTAGAGTCCTAGAAACGCGTTGTTAGATGTTTCATAAGTTCGTAACACTTGTACAAAGCTCATCGAGACACTTATAAGCACTCATGTTGTATGAAACTTGGTTTAGAGTCCTAGAAACGCATTGTTAAATGTTTCATAAGTTCGTCAAACTAGTACAAAGCTCATTGAGACACTTATAAGCACTCATGTTGTATGAAACTTGGTTTAGAGTCCTAGAACCACGTTGTTAGATGTTTCATAAGTTCGTCAAACATGTACAAAGGTCATTGAGACACTTATAAGCACTCATGTTGCATGAAACTTGGGTTAGAGTCCTAGAAACGTGTTGTTAGATGTTTCATAACTTCGTCAAACTAGTACAAACCTCATTGAGACACTTATAAGCACTCATGTTGCATGAAAGTTGGTTTAGAGTCCTAGAAACGCGTTGTTAGTTGTTTCATAAGTTCGTCAAATTAGTACAAAGCTCATTGAGACACTTATTATTGAAGTGACTATACCAAGGTAGTTAATACATATAGTCGACTACATCGCAATGTAGTTGATTCATGTAGTCAACTATATCTCAAGGTAGTTAATACATATAGTCGACTACATCACAATGTAGTCGATTCATGTAGTCGACTATATCTCAAGACTAAAGAGCCGTTAGAGCTATGGACCAAAGGACAAAGGAGTGGTCCCTTTTGAATTCTAGCCGTTGGAGCTTCTTCTTCTTCCCTTATGTTTGATATATGTATTCTCCTTGTGTAATTTGAGTTCTTAACACACTAATGAAATGAAACTCTTTATCCGAAACTCTTTTTCACTTATCTCTCACTAATCTCTCACTAATCTTCAATAATCTCACTCATCTAACATGGTATCCTTCTAAGCTCTTGAAACTCACTCATAATCTCTTCCGCTATTATACTCTAATCTCTCTCAAAAGTCTTCATTTCATTCGGTTTTGTACTCGGTTCCTAAGAAGACTAAAGTCCATTCCTTTTTCAAGATTCAAGCTTTTATCTTCTCAAATACTCGGTCTTTCCTCAAAGATCTAAGCCTTTCAAAGCTAAATCTCAAAGACCAAACCTTTTCAATACAAATCTCAAGTCTCAACCATGGAAGACAAGGAATCTAGGAAGATCCTATGTCCGGTGACACTCAAAGGGATAAACTACTTGCTATGGGCTAGGACCATGAAGACGACTCTATGTGGAAAAGGCCTATTCGGTCATATCCTCAAGAAGCAAGAGCTCCCAACCGATGTTGACTTAGAAGGGGAAGATGTTGATTCCGACCTCATGAAGCGCTTTCAAGAAGACCAAAATGTTCTCGGTGTGATACAATCCTCCCTTGAGCCCTCTATCCTTGAAGCTTACTCATATTTTGAGAGTGCCAGAGACCTATGGGATACTCTCCAAACCGTATATGGCAATGTCTCCAACTTAAGCCGTGTCTTTGAAGTCAAGAAGGCCATCACTGAACTCTATCAAGAAGATACCGAGTTCACTAAACACTTTGGAGTCTTTAGATCTCTTTGGGCCGAGCTAGAAATGCTTAGGCCATTCACGGTGGATGCTAAGACCCTTAACAGGAGAAGAGAAGAAGACATAGTCTTTGGACTCTTGCTCACTCTCAATCCAAGCTCAATCCAAGCTCATCAAAGACCTCATCTCCTTAAGCATCTCCTTAGAGCCGAGACCCTCAACTCCAAACCTTGATGAGATGCTCTCAACTCCAAAAGCTCTCAGCAAGGATCTATTGAGCTATTTGACCATAAGAAGGAGCTAGTCACCGCCAAAAAGGTTGCCTACAAGCCTCCAACCGCCAACACAAGCAAGCCCTCGGCTAAACCCTATGATGAAAGGATGTCCATGGCTTGTGACCATTGCAAAAAGAGGGGTCACTCAAAGGACAAGTGTTGGATCCTTCAACCTCATCTAAAGCCGGCCAAGTTCAAGGAAGCTAGAGCTCACTACTCAAACGATGACACCGCGAGCAAAGCAAGCTCAAGTAGCTCTCACCAAACCGGTAAAGACAAAGAGGAGGAGTCCAGAGCCATTGTGCCGTACACCGATGAGTTTGTGAGGAGGTCCGACTTGGAGGCTCTCATCAAAGCCCTTAAGGGCAACGGTATCATCCCTAATCTCTACTCTCTTAATGCTTACTCCCTTAGTGCTCAACACATAGATAATAAACCCTTTAAACCGATCATAATAGACTCCGGAGCTTCTCACCATATGATTAGTAACCGTGAATTGATTAGTAACATTAGACCGGTTTTAGGGGATTTGAAACTTGGTTTAGAGTCATAGAAATGCGTTGTTAGATGTTTCATAAGTTCGTCAAACTAGTACAAAGCTCATTGAGACACATATAAGCACTCATGTTGCATGAAACTTGGTTTAGAGTCCTAGAAACGCGTTGTTAGATGTTTCATAAGTTCGTCAAACTAGTACAAAGCTCATTGAGACACTTATAAGCACTCATGTTGTATGAAACTTGGTTTAGAGTCCTAGAACCCGCGTTGTTAGATGTTTCATATATTCGTCAAACTAGTCAAAAGCTCATTGACACACTTATAAGCACTCATGTTGAGTGAAACTTAGTTTAGAGTCCTAGAAACTGCGTTGTTAGATGTTTCATAAGTTCGTCAAACTAGTACAAAGCTCATTGAGACACTTATAAGCACTCATGTTGCATGAAACTTGGTTTAGAGTCCTAGAAACGCGTTGTTAGATGTTTCATAAGTTCGTCAAACTTGTACAAAGCTCATTGAGACACTTATAAGAACTCATGTTGTATGAAACTTGGTTTAGAGTCCTAGAAACGCGTTGTTAGATGTTTCATAAGTTCGTCAAACTTGTACAAAGCTCATTGAGACACTTATAAGCACTCATGTTGCATGAAACTTATTTTCGAGTCCTAGAAATGCGTTGTTAGATGTTTCATAAGTTCGTCAAACTAGTACAATGCTCATTGAGACACATATAAGCACTCATGTTGCATGAAACTTGGTTTAGAGTCCTAGAAACGCGTTGTTAGATGTTTCATAAGTTCGTCAAACTTGTACAAAGCTCATTGAGACACTTATAAGCACTCATGTTGTATGAAACTTGGGTTAGAGTCCTAGAACCCGCGTTGTTAGATGTTTCATATATTCGTCAAACTAGTCAAAAGCTCATTGAGACACTTATAAGCACTCATGTTCCATGAAACTTGGTTTAGTGTCCTAGAAACGCGTTGTTAGATGTTTCATAAATTCGTCAAACTAGTACAAAGCTCAATGAGACAATTATAAGCACTCATGTTGTATGAAACTTGGTTTAGAGTCCTAGAATTGCGTTGTTAGATGTTTCATAAGTTCGTCAAACTATTACAAAGCTCATTGAGACACTTATAAGCACTCATGTTGCATGAAACTTGGTTTAGAGTCCTAGAAACGTTTTGTTAGATGTTTCATAAGTTCGTCAAACTTGTACAAAGCTCATTGAGACGCTTATTATTGAAACCAATCCCCATTTCACTAAGGCATTGTGTGGTATCTTGGAATACAAGCTAAGGCAAAGTCTTGTGATCACGTTCAAATAAGGTTCACTAAGTCAAGAGGGAAAGTGGTCGAGGAAAATAAGAGAATGAGATTTACCGAGCATAGTTACCGAGCATTCTTACCGGGCAGTACATGGCGCCCGATAATCAGTACATGGCGCCCGATAGCAGACCAGGCGCCGTACGGTCGGTGATCGATAGTTTTCCCTTACCCCGCGGACTCGCGCGACTTCTCTCGGTGTTGACTGCGCTTATCCCTTGACCGGTTTTATAATTCTTGTATTGGCTTTATTTGTAAAATAACAAGATACAAGTTTTATAATTATGAAAGTCGATTAAACCCACTCTTTCTCTCTATTCTCTCTAAATCTCACCAAGAACATCAAGAACACCGAATGCTATATTCTCTTAAATCTCTCATAACATTCGGTTTACTCTATTAAATTCTAACACTTATAAGCACTCAAGTTGCATGAAACTTGGTTTAGAGTCCTAGAAACCGCGTTGTTAGATGTTTCATAAGTTTTTCAAACTTGTACAAAGCTCATTGAGACACTTATAAGCACTCATGTTGCATGAAACTTGGTTTAGAGTCTTAGAAACCGCGTTGTTAGATGTTTCATAAGTTCGTCAAACCAGTACAATGCTCATTGAGACACTTATAAGCACTCATGTTGCATGAAACTTCGTTTAGAGTCCTAGAAACCGCGTTGTTAGATGTTTCATAAGTTCGTCAAACTAGTACAAAGCTCATTGAGACACATATAAGCACTCATGTTGCATGAAACTTGGTTTAGAGTCCTAGAAACGCGTTGTTAGATGTTTCATAAGTTCGTCAAACTTGTACAAAGCTCATTGAGACACTTATAAGCACTCATGTTGTATAAAACTTGGTTTAGAGTCCTAGAACCCGCGTTGTTCGATGTTTCATATATTCGTCAAACTAGTTAAAAGCTCATTGAGACACTTATAAGCACTCATGTTGCATGAAACTTAGTTTAGAGTCCTAGAAACCGCGTTGTTAGATGTTTCATAAGTTCGAAACTAGTACAAAGCTCATTGACACACTTATAAGCACTCATGTTGCATGAAACTTAGTTTAGACTCCTAGAAACGCGTTGTTAGATGTTTCATAAGTTCGTCAAACTTGTACAAAGCTCATTGAGACACTTATAAGCACTCATGTTGCATGAAACTTCGTTTAGAGTCTTAGAAACCACGTTGTTAGATGTTTCATAAGTTCGTCAAACTAGTACAAAGATCATTGAGACACCTATAAGCACTCATGTTGCATGAAACTTGGTTTAGAGTCCAAGAAACGCGTTGTTAGATGTTTCATAAGTTCGTAAAACTAGTACAAAGCTCATTGAGACACTTATAAGCACTCATGTTGAATGAAACTTGGTTTAGATTCCTAGAAACGTGTTGTTAGATGTTTCATAGGTTCGTAAAACTTTTACAAAGCTCGTTGAGACAATTATAAGCACTCATGTTGCATGAAACTTGGTTTAAAGTCCTAGAAACGCGTTGTTAGATGTTTCATAAGTTCGTCAAACATGTACAAAGCTCATTGAGACACTTATAAGCACTCATGTTGCATGAAACTTGGTTTAGAGTTCTAGAAACGCGTTGTTCGATGTTTGATAAGTTCGTAAAACTTGTACAAAGCTCATTGAGACACTTATAAGTACTCATATTTCATGAAACTTGGTTTAGAGTCCTAGAAACGCGTTGTTCGATGTTTCATAAGTTCGTCAAACTTGTACAAAGCTCATTGAGACACTTATAAGCACTCATGTTGCATGAAACTTGGTTTAGATTCCTAGAAACGTGTTGTTAGATGTTTCATAAGTTCGTCAAACTAGTACAAAGCTCATTGAGACACTTATAAGCACTCATGTTGCATGAAACTTTGTTTAGAGTCCTAGAAACTGCGTTGTTAGATGTTTCATAAGTTCGTCAAACTAGTACAAAGCTCATTGAGACACTTATAAGCACTCATGTTGCATGAAACTTGGTTTAGATTCCTAGAAACCGCGTTGTTAGAAGTTTCATAAGTTCGTCAAACTAGTACAAAGCTCATTGAGACACTTATAAGCACTCAAGTTCAATGAAACTTGGTTTAGAGTCCTAGAAACGCGTTGTTAGATGATTCATAAGTTCGTAAAACTAGTACAAACCTCATTGAGACACTTATAAGCACTCATGTTGCATGAAACTTGGTTTAGAGTCCTAGAAAGGCGTTGTTAGATATTTCATAAGTTCGCCAAGCTAGTACAAATCTCATTGAGACACTTATAAGCACTCATGTTGCATGAAACTTGGTTTAGAGTCCTAGAAACGCGTTGTTAGATGTTTCAAAAGTTCGTCAAACTAGTCTTAGAAACCGCGTTGTTAGATGTTTCATAAGTTCGTCAAACCAGTACAATGCTCATTGAGACACTTATAAGCACTCATGTTGCATGAAACTTCGTTTAGAGTCCTAGAACCCGCGTTGTTAGATGTTTCATAAGTTCGTCAAACTAGTACAAAGCTCATTGAGACACATATAAGCACTCATGTTGTATGAAACTTGGTTTAGAGTCCTAGAACCCGCGTTGTTCGATGTTTCATATATTCGTCAAACTAGTTAAAAGCTCATTGAGACACTTATAAGCACTCATGTTGCATGAAACTTAGTTTAGAGTCCTAGAAACCGCGTTGTTAGATGTTTCATAAGTTCGAAACTAGTACAAAGCTCATTGACACACTTATAAGCACTCATGTTGCATGAAACTTAGTTTAGACTCCTAGAAACGCGTTGTTAGATGTTTCATAAGTTCGTCAAACTTGTACAAAGCTCATTGAGACACTTATAAGCACTCATGTTGCATGAAACTTCGTTTAGAGTCTTAGAAACCGCGTTGTTAGATGTTTCATAAGTTCGTCAAACTAGTACAAAGATTATTGAGACACCTATAAGCACTCATGTTGCATGAAACTTGGTTTAGAGTCCGAGAAACGCGTTGTTAGATGTTTCATAAGTTCGTAAAACTAGTACAAAGCTCATTGAGACACTTATAAGCACTCATGTTGAATGAAACTTGGTTTAGATTCCTAGAAACGTGTTGTTAGATGTTTCATAGGTTCGTAAAACTTTTACAAAGCTCGTTGAGACAATTATAAGCACTCATGTTGCATGAAACTTGGTTTAGAGTCCTAGAAATGCGTTGTTAGTCGTTTCATAAGTTCGTAAAACTTTTACAAAGCTCGTTGAGACAATTATAAGCACTCATGTTGCATGAAACTTGGTTTAGAGTCCTAGAAACGCGTTGTTAGATGTTTCATAAGTTCGTCAAACATGTACAAAGCTCATTGAGACACTTATAAGCACTCATGTTGCATGAAACTTGGTTTAGAGTCCTAGAAACGCGTTGTTCAATGTTTCATAAGTTCGTAAAACTTGTACAAATCTCATTGAGACACTTATAAGTACTCATATTTCATGAAACTTGGTTTAGAGACCTAGAAACGCGTTGTTCGATGTTTCATAAGTTCGTCAAACTTGTACAAAGCTCATTGAGAAACTTATAAGCACTCATGTTGCATGAAAGTTGGTTTAGATTCCTAGAAACGCGTTATTAGATTTTTCATAAGTTCTTCAAACTAGTACAAAGCTCATTGAGACACTTATAAGCACTCATGTATCATGAAACTTTGTTTAGAGTCCTAAAAACTGCGTTGTTAGATGTTTCATAAGTTCGTCAAACGAGTACAAAGCTCATTGAGACACTTATAAGCACTCATGTTGCATGAAACTTGGTTTAGATTCCTAGAAACCGCGTTGTTAGATGTTTCATAAGTTCGTCAAACTAGTACAAAGCTCATTGAGACATTTATAAGCACTCAAGTTGAATGAAACTTGGTTTAGAGTCCTAGAAACGCGTTGTTAGATGATTCATAAGTTCGTAAAACTAGTACCAACCTCATTGAGACACTGATAAGCACTCATGTTGCATGAAACTTGGTTTAGAGTCCTAGAAATGCGTTGTTAGATATTTCATAAGTTCGCCAAGCGAGTACAAATCTCATTGAGACACTTATAAGCACTCATGTTGCATGAAACTTGGTTTAGAGTCCTAGCAACGCGTTGTTAGATATTTCATAAGTTCGTCAAACTTGTACAAAGCTCATTGAGACACTTATAAGCACTCATGTTGTATGAAACTTGGTTTAGAGTCCTAGAAACGCGTTGTTAGATGTTTCATAAGTTCGTCAAACTTGTACAAAGCTCATTGAGACACTTATAAGCACTCATGTTGTATGAAACTTGGTTTAGAGTCCTAGAACCCGCGTTGTTCGATGTTTCATATATTCGTCAAACTAGTCAAAAGCTCATTGAGACACTTATAAGCACTCATGTTTCATGAAACTTAGTTTAGAGTCCTAGAAACCGCGTTGTTAGATGTTTCATAAGTTCGAAACTAGTACAAAGCTCATTGAGACACTTATAAGCACTCATGTTGCATGAAACTTGGTTTAGATTCCTAGAAACGCGTTGTTAGATGTTTCATAAGTTCGTCAAACTTGTACAAAGCTCATTGAGACACTTATAAGCACTCATGTTGCATGAAACTTCGTTTAGAATCTTAGAAACCGCGTTGTTAGATGTTTCATAAGTTCGTCAAACCAGTACAAATATCATGGAGACACTTATAAGCACTCATGTTGCATGAAACTTGGTTTAGAGTCCTAGAAACGCATTGTTAGATGTTTCATAAGTTCGTAAAACTAGTACAAAGCTCATTGAGACACTTATAAGCAGTCATGTTGAATGAAACTTGGTTTAGATTCCTAGAAACGTGTTGTTAGATGTTTCATAAGTTCGTAAAACTTTTACAAAGCTCGTTGAGACAATTATAAGCACTCATTTTGCATGAAACTTGGTTTAGAGTCCTAGAAACGCGTTGTTAGATGTTTCATAAGTTCGTCAAACATGTACAAAGCTCATTGAGACACTTATAAGCACTCATGTTGCATGAAACTTGGTTTAGAGTCCTAGAAACGCGTTGTTCGATGTTTCATAAGTTCGTCAAACTTGTACAAAGCTCATTGAGACACTTATAAGCACTCATGTTGCATGAAACCTTGTTTAGATTCCTAGAAACGTGTTGTTAGATGTTTCATAAGTTCGTCAAACTAGTAAAAAGCTCATTGAGACACTTATAAGCACTCATGTTGCATGAAACTTCGTTTAGAGTCTTAGAAACCGCGTTTTTAGATGTTTCAAAAGTTTGTCAAACAAGTACAAACCTCATTGAGACACTTATAAACATTCATGTTGCATGAAACTTGGTTTAGAGTCCTAGAAACGCGTTGTTAGTCGTTTCATAAGTTCGTAAAACTTGTACAAAGCTCATTGAGCCACTTATAAGCACTCATGTTGAATGAAACTTGGTTTAGAGTCCTAGAAACGCGTTGTTAGATGTTTCATAAGTTCGTAACACTTGTACGAAGTTCATTGAGACACTTATAAGCACTCATGTTGTATGAAACTTGGTTTAGAGTCCTAGAAACGCATTGTTAAATGTTTCATAAGTTCGTCAAACTAGTACAAAGCTCATTGAGACACTTATAAGCACTCATGTTGCATGAAACTTGGTTTAGAGTCCTAGAACCACGTTGTTAGATGTTTCATAAGTTTGTCAAACATGTACAAAGCTCATTGAGACACTTATAAGCACTCATGTTGCATGAAACTTGGGTTAGAGTCCTAGAAACGCGTTGTTAGATGTTTCATAACTTCGTCAAACTAGTACAAACCTCATTGAGACACTTATAAGCACTCATGTTGCATGAAACTTTGTTTAGAGTCCTAGAAACGCGTTGTTAGATGTTTCATAAATTCGTCAAACTAGTACAAAGCTCATTGAGACACTTATAAGCACTCATGTTGCATGAAACTTGGTTTAGAGTCCTAGAAATGCGTTGTTAGATGTTTCATAAGTTCGTCAAACTAGTACAAAGCTCATTGAGACACATATAAGCACTCATTTTGGATGAAACTTGGTTTAGAGTCCTAGAAACGCGTTGTTAGATGTTTCATAAGTTCGTCAAACTTGTACAGAGCTCATTGAGACACTTATAAGCACTCATGTTGTATGAAACTTGGTTTAGAGTCCTAGAACCCGCGTTGTTAGATGTTTCATATATTCGTCAAACTAGTCAAAAGCTCATTGAGACACTTATAAGGACTCATGTTGCATGAAACTTAGTTTAGAGTCCTAGAAACCGCGTTGATATATGTTTCATAAGTTCGTCAAACTAGTACAAATCTCATTGAGACACTTATAAGCACTCATGTTGCATGAAACTTGGTTTAGAGTCCTAGAAATGCGTTGTTAGATGTTTCATAAATTCGTCAAACTTGTACAAAGCTCATTGAGACACTTATAAGCACTCATGTTGTATGAAACTTGGTTTAGAGTCTTAGAAACGCGTTGTTAGATGTTTCATAAGTTTGTCAAACTTGTACAAAGCTAATTGAGAAACTTATAAGCACTCATGTTGCATGAAACTTGGTTTAGAGTCCTAGAAATGCGTTGTTAGATGTTTCATAAGTTCGTCAAACTAGTACAATGCTCATTGAGACACATATAAGCACTCATGTTGCATGAAACTTGGTTTAGAGTCCTAGAAACGCGTTGTTAGATGTTTCATAAGTTCGTCAAACTTGTACAAAGGTCATTGAGAAACTTATAAGCACTCATGTTGCATGAAACTTGGTTTAGAGTCCTAGAAACGCGTTGTTAGATGTTTCATAAGGTCGTCAAACTAGTACAAAGCTCATTGAGACACTTATAAGCACTCATGTTGCATGAAACTTGGTTTAGAGTCCTAGAAATGCGTTGTTAGATGTTTCATAAGTTCGTCAAACTAGTACAAAGCTCATTGAGACACATATAAGCACTCATGTTGCATGAAACTTGGTTTAGAGTCCTAGAAACGCGTTGTTAGATGTTTCATAAGTTCGTCAAACTTGTAAAAAGCTCATTGAGAAACTTATAAGCACTCATGTTGTATGAAACTTGGTTTAGAGTCCTAGAACCCGCGTTGTTATATGTTTCATATGGTCGTCAAACTAGTCAAAAGCTCATTGAGACACTTATAAGCACTCATGTTGCATGAAACTTAGTTTAGAGTCCTAGAAACCGCGTTGTTAGATGTTTCATAAGTTCGTCAAACAAGTACAAAGCTCATTGAGACACTTATAAGCACTCATGTTGTATGAAACATGGTTTAGAGTCCTAGAAATGCATTGTTAAATGTTTCATAAGTTCGTCAAACTAGTACAAAGCTCATTGAGACACTTATAAGCACTCATGTTGCATGAAACTTGGTTTAGAGTCCTAGAAATGCGTTGTTAGATGTTTCATAAATTCGTCAAACTTGTACAAAGCTCATTGAGACACTTATAAGCACTCATGTTGTATGAAACTTGGTTTAGAGTCTTAGAAACGCGTTGTTAGATGTTTCATAAGTTTGTCAAACTTGTACAAAGCTAATTGAGAAACTTATAAGCACTCATGTTGCATGAAACTTGGTTTAGAGTCCTAGAAATGCGTTGTTAGATGTTTCATAAGTTCGTCAAACTAGTACAATGCTCATTGAGACACATATAAGCACTCATGTTGCATGAAACTTGGTTTAGAGTCCTAGAAACGCGTTGTTAGATGTTTCATAAGTTCGTCAAACTTGTACAAAGCTCATTGAGAAACTTATAAGCACTCATGTTGCATGAAACTTGGTTTAGAGTCCTAGAAACGCGTTGTTAGATGTTTCATAAGGTCGTCAAACTAGTACAAAGCTCATTGAGACACTTATAAGCACTCATGTTGCATGAAACTTGGTTTAGAGTCCTAGAAATGCGTTGTTAGATGTTTCATAAGTTCGTCAAACTAGTACAAAGCTCATTGAGACACATATAAGCACTCATGTTGCATGAAACTTGGTTTAGAGTCCTAGAAACGCGTTGTTAGATGTTTCATAAGTTCGTCAAACTTGTAAAAAGCTCATTGAGAAACTTATAAGCACTCATGTTGTATGAAACTTGGTTTAGAGTCCTAGAACCCGCGTTGTTAGATGTTTCATATGGTCGTCAAACTAGTCAAAAGCTCATTGAGACACTTATAAGCACTCATGTTGCATGAAACTTAGTTTAGAGTCCTAGAAACCGCGTTGTTAGATGTTTCATAAGTTCGTCAAACAAGTACAAAGCTCATTGAGACACTTATAAGCACTCATGTTGTATGAAACATGGTTTAGAGTCCTAGAAATGCATTGTTAAATGTTTCATAAGTTCGTCAAACTAGTACAAAGCTCATTGAGACACTTATAAGCACTCATGTTGCATGAAATTTGGTTTAGAGTCCTAGAAACGCGTTGTTAGATGTTTCATAAGTTCGTCAAACTTGTACAAAGCTCATTGAGACACTTATAAGCACTCATGTTGTATAAAACTTGGTTTAGAGTCCTAGAACCCGCGTTGTTAGATGTTTCATATGTTCGTCAAACTAGTCAAAAGCTCATTGAGACACTTATAAGCACTCATGTTGCATGAAACTTGGTTTAGAGTCCTAGAAACTGCGTTGTTAGATGTTTCATAAGTTTGTCAAACTAGTACAAAGCTCATTGAGACACTTATAAGCACTCCTGTTGAATGAAACTTGGTTTAGAGTCCTACAAACGCGTTGTTAGATGTTTCATAAGTTCGTCAAACTTTTACAAAGCTCATTGAGACACTTATAAACAATCATGTTGCATGAAACTTAGTTTAGAGTCCTAGAAACGCGTTGTTAGATGTTTCATAACACTACAAGAAATCACGACTTTTACCACGACCATAATCGTTGTAAAATCGTGGTAAAACGCAGTTTACCATGACTTTACGACGATTTCCATTTCGTCGTTAATCGATCGAAGTAAAAACCAAATCGTCGTAAAATCGTGGTAAATTTTACGACGAACCACATTCGTTGTAAATTCGTGGTAAAATATTCGTTGTAAAATCGTTGTAACTATTACAACGAGTTTACAACGAATATTTGGTTGTAAATTTGTAATTATAATAAATCGAAAATTCTTACAATCGTGGTAAAATCGTCCCTAATTAGGGACGAGTTTACGACGATTATAAGAAATATAAATTTTACAAATCGTCGTAAAATCGTCCCTAATTAGGGACGATTTTACGACGATTATAAGAAATATAAATTTTACAAATCGTCGTAAAATCGACCCTAATTTGGGACGACTTTACGACGATTATAAATAAAAAAAAATAATATTTTATAAAAAAAAATAATATTTTATAAAATAAAATATTATTTTTTTAAAATATTTTTATTACAATTTCAAAATACAAAATACAAAAATAATTAGTCGTCTAAATTGAAATTAGGCCCGAAATAGTCTGCGTTGCGTTCTCGGGATCTACGTTGCTTGTTCCGGCTTTGCTCGGTCGTCGGACGGAGGGGATGTGTCCGCATCGTCCGAAGTAGTTCCGGGTTAGATGCGAAAAGCACCGTAAACAGGCTGTTGTAGAAGCGCATGTTATTCGCCCGAGTCGCATGCGAGTTCGAATCTCGGCTGCAACTCGGCTGAGATCGGTAATTGGGAGGAGCAAGTGGGACGTCCCCCGCATGGATCCCATGCCTAGAACCCGTCCTTTCTTCTTAGGAGCAACCTATAAAATTAAACAATTAATAAATGAATGTTTTAAAAAATAATTTTACAGTAAAATTTTACCTCATGATATATTTGATCGAGCTCGGCGGTAGTAAGCGGCTCGCCTAGATATTGAGTGCCTCCCGGGGATCTCTGAGATCGTTGAGTCTCGATCTCCGTCTTCCGAGCTTCAAGATCGTTGAATATCCGCTCGGAATGGGAGTCAACGAACTCGCCGGTCTTTTTTCTGTGCGTCTTCTCGAAGACGGCAACGACGGCCGGTTGTGACCCGGCTCCTTGGCCTACAAACAAATAATAAAATATATGTGCATTAGTATAATATTAGTAATTTGAAAATAAAAATAATTTGGAAGAGTTAGTAAGAAAGACTTACCATTTCGTGCGCCCGACCCGCGAACGGGATTTGTCCGGACGTGTGAGCCATCCGCCGGCGTCCCGTCGGGTAGCTTCGCGTTCTGGAGGTGGAACACTTCTCGGCTACGGTCGCGTTGTGGCCATCCGTCCAATATTTCTTCAAGCCGTCCCGGACCGCGACCGAGAGATAAACCGGCTTCCCCGCGTCGCCGACGACTCTCCACTTGTCCTTCCGGTCGAGACCGTGTTGACGAGACGGAATTTCGCCGTCTTGTTGAACTCCGTCCTCACGGTCTCGTTGATCGAGACATCCCAATGCCACTTTTGCTGCAAAATATGAGAAATTATAAGTTACTTTACGCGAATAATATATAATAAAAAATTTAAAGTTAAATAAATAAATTTAATTGAAATTAAATTAGAACATTACCGCGAAACATTTGAACCACGTTCTCTTGATGTGCTCGGGTGTCTTGCTCCAATTGGGATGCGACTCGGTGAAGTATCCCTTGATTATGTCCGCGATAGAACGCGAGACACGGTTGTCGTACTTGAACTTTGAAAAAAACATTAATTAATTTATTAATATAATAAAAAATAATAAAAAAAAAAATTAAGTTAATTACCGGTAAGTGCCCGGAGACTTGTACGGATCCAACCGGCGGAGACCGTCATGTCGGGTTGAGCGAGAATATCCTCAACCCGGAGGTTGGAGTACGGCGCGTGTCCCGTACATCCAACTCTGGATGTACCGGGCCCGGGATATCGTCAGCGGCGGCGGCGGCGGCGGCGGGCACAGAAGGAGGAGGAGGAGGATGCTTGCCATGGACGGACGTCCCGGTGTGGACAGGAGATGTCCGGGAAGCTGAACCGGAAGCTGAGCCTTCCGGAAGCCGAGCCTTCCTGGGAAGCCCTCCTCTCCGCCAACATCTGCATGTAGTCCGGCGGTAAGGTCTTCCCTCTCCTAGGAGCCATATATAAGTACTTGTCAAAAAAAACATTAAATATTTAAATAATAAACATTAAGTATTTAAAAACTAAACATTATATAAGTATTTTAATGACATTATATGTCCTAAACATATAATTCTAAAATTTGAATCATAAAACTAAAATCCGAGCCTAAAACTAAATTCTAAATCCTAAAACTAAATTCCAATTCCTAAAACTAATTCTAAAATCCGGTTTTATAACACATATATTAAAAATATTTACCTTTGGGGATGTTGAAGAGTGTGAAAGTTGTAGAGTTTTAGAGAGAGAAAGTTTTAGAGAGATTGAGAGATTTAGAGAGAATGAGTGAAAATGAAAAATTTTGGTCGACTATATATAGTACAAGCAATCGTTGTAAAAAAAAATTGAAACCTTTTGGTTCGTTTGGTTTGCCGCGTTTTGGGAATGATGAAAATAAAATCGTTGTTAAATCGTGGTAAATTTACCACGATTTAACAACGATTACCTTATAAGTCGTGGTAAAATCGTGGTAATAGTTGACGTTGACAACCTCGTACAAACAAAACTCCTGAGGATTGGACGTTTAGAGTTTCATTTGTGGACGTAAATTCGTTGTTAACTTACCAGAATTTCCATCGAATTTGTATGAATCGTCGTAAATTCGTGGTAAATTTACCACGAATTTACGACGATTTATTACACTAAATGGATTTTGCTAAAATTCATCTGCCATTTGACTTCATGTTGCATATAATTATGATATTGTATGCATATGAAATCATACTAAGTCGTATGATTGCGGAAAAACAAGTTTTGGTAAAATTAGAACATATAGACATATTAACAACAATATATTATAGTACACTTTATCTTAAACTTTATAAATTCTAAGAATATGTAAACAAAACTTATTGATAAGCAATTTTAACATTGTTTTTATAGTTATTCATTAACTTTAGAGGTCTTAAAGAGTGTTTGTACGTAATATAAGACATACTTTTAAAAATGTTTGGGGTTTAGGGGTTTATACAGAAAGACGTTGTAAAATAGTGGTAAATTTACCACGATTTTACAACGATTACCTTTTAAATCGTCGTAAAATCGTGGTAACTTTACCACGATTTAACAACGTCTTTTTGAACTTTATAAATCGTTGTAAAATCGTGGTAATAGTTGACGTTGACAACCTCGTACAAACAAAACTCCTGAGGATTTGACGTTTAGAGTTTCATTTTTGGTCGTAAATTCGTTGTTAACTTACCACGAATTTCCATCGATTTTGTGTGAATCGTCGTAAATTCGTGGTAAATTTACCACGAATTTACGACGATTTATTACACTAAATGGATTTCCCTGAAATTCATCTGCCATTTGACTTCATGTTGAATATAATTATGATATTGTATGCATATGAAATCATTCTAAGTCGTATGATTGCACAAAAACAAGTTTTGATAAAATTAGAACATATATACATATTAACAACAATATATTATAGTACACTTTATCTTAAACTTTATGAATTCTAAGAATATGTAAACAAAACTTATTGATAAGCAATTTTAACATTGTTTTTATAGTTATTCATTAACTTTAGAGGTCTTAACGAGTGTTTGTACATAATATAAGACATACTTTTAAAAATGTTTAGGGTTTAGGGGTTTACACAAAAAGACGTTGTAAAATCGTGGTAAATTTACCACGATTTTACAATGATTTCGTTTTAAAGCGTTGTAAACTCGTGGTAATCGTTGACGTCGACAACCTCGTACAAACAAAACTCCTGAGGATTAGATGTCTTTAAAAGACAACGAATTATAAGATTATTCGTGGTAAAATCGTCGTAAATTTACGACGATTGTACCACGATTTGTGAAATTTACACATATCGTGGCAAAATCGTTGTAAATTTACGACGATTTTACCACGATTTGTTAAATTTACACATATCGTGGTAAAATCGTTGTAAATTTACCACGAATTTACCACGATTGTTAATTTATTTTATAAAAAAAAATTAAATACATTATTTTCTTAAAATACATTATTTTCTTATTTATTACTCGGAGTCATCGGCGGACTCATGTTCGTCCTCGAGTCGGATTCATCAAATTCGTCGGTCTCTTCGACTTCTTCTTCGTCCTCATTCACCTCTTCAGCTTCCCTATTATGTGGATCAACGAGTAAGACCATGTCCGTGTTTAGTTCTGGCGAAGGAATATCGACGGACGTGTCATTCTGTAGTGGTGATTCTTCTTCCCTGACTATGTACCCTCTCGGGGCAATTTTGATGACGGATAGCCAATGTATTCCTGTGGACTTAAGACGCGGATAAGGAATGAAGCTTACTTGCTCAGCTTGCGATGCAAGTATGAAAGGCTCGAACTTGTTGTATCTTCTACTCTTATTGACATCAACGATCCCAGACTTGTTGATTCGTACACCTCTTCCGATCGTAGGATCAAACCACTCGCACTTGAAGAGTACGCACTTCAACATGAGCAACCCGGGAAACGTTATTTCTATGATTTCTTGGATGATTCCGTAGAAATCAATGTCTCCTCTAACACAAACACCGTAGTTAACACTTGTTCGATGTCGCCCGTAATCGTACGCGTGGAAAGCATAACCTCTTGTAAAATACATTGGCGATGTCCGAATCTTCGCAAGGGGACGTTGTAGCATCTCGTGGAACCACACCGGATAAGATTCGTCCTCGTACTCAATCTGCGAGACACCAACAATAATTTTGTTTAAATATATTATGTTTATATGTAATTTCATATTTGATATTTTCATATACCCGTGTTTGCAACCACATCACAAAGTGTTGAGTTTTACGGGAATCGTGCTCATCTTCGAGATATCCCGAAATCCCTTTTTGAACTTGTTCGACGAAGATACTATATATATATGAAAATATCATAAGTAAACAATATTTCATGAGTGTTGTAATGAATTAAAGAGTATTAAAAAACATTTACTTTTACCTTTCCCATGGAATAACAATATCTCAATTCAATACAATGTACGTGTGGGCACAATGAATTTCATCCTCGTTGCTCCACCAAACCTCTTTTATGCGTCCGCTAAGCCGACCAATGGGACAAAATATGTCAGGTACTCCTTCCACCGCGTACGTTGTTTGAATGCCTCCGTCATCATATCTCCTCGGCGCTCTTTTACGTGTCCTCACAGTTGGTGCAAAGTAGTACGACGTAAAGTGAGACGTTTCCTCTGTAATACTACCCGCAACGATTGAACCCTCGACTTTAGCTAGATTCTTCGCCTTCCCTTTTAGATGTTTCATAAATCGTTCGAAAGGGTACATCCTTCGGAAGTGAACGGGCCCCCCTAGTTCTGCTTCGTGTGGGAGATGTACTAGTAGGTGCTCCATAACATCAAAAAAGGATGGGGGAAATATCTTCTCCAAATTGCACAAAATGAGAGGAATGTTCTCGTCGAGTTGTGTTATTACTTCATCGTTCAACGTTCTTGTGGAAAGATCACGAAAGAACAACCCAACACCTACACAAATTATATAAAACGTACGTATTACGATATATTCAGTTATGAAATATTTTATTAGACATTACGTATACGTACCAGCAATTGCTTCGTGCACATTTTGTGGAACAAGTTCGGCCAAGACAAATGGTAGCGTCGTTGCATGAACACATGACAATCGTGACTTTTCATACCCGTGAATTTACTACCATCTACACACCGAGAAAGATTAGAAACAAAACCATCGGGAAACTTAACTTCGAGAGATCACCCACCGGAACAACGACGTCTTCGCCGCACTCGATAATCTGAATATAGGTATTGGGGCTTTTCCGTCATTATCAATGTGCAATTCGGATCTCGCACATATCTCGGCCAAGTCAAGACGTGATTTAAAATTGTCTTTTGTCTTTCCCTGCACATTCAAAAGAGTGTTCATAATGTTATCGAAAAAGTTCTTCTCTATGTGCATCACGTCAAGATTGTGTCGTAGTAGATGATATTTCCAGTATGGAAGCTCCCGAGAAAATGCTTTTCTTATGCCAATTGTGTTCCGTAAGATAACCATCGAGCGGATTAGGCGGGACATGCCGCTTTCCTCCTTGGGGAACCGTGTAATTCGCACGTAATGATCCATATGCGCCTCAACTTGTTCGCCCGTGTAATAAACTGGTGGAGGATCACGAACCACTTTGTTCTTTTTAAACAATCGTTTGTTTTTCCGATAAGGGTGGCGCGAGACTAAGAAACTTACGGTGACAATCGAACCAACTAGTTTTCCTTCCATGCTTCAATTGGAAGGCGTCGGTACGATGCATGCGGTAAGGACAAGATAGTCGTCCGTGTGTAGTCCAGCCCGACAACATTCCATAAGCGGGAAAGTCGCTAATCGTCCATAGAAGCACCGCACGCATTGTAAAATTCCGTTTCCTCGAACAATCGTAAGTCTTTACTCCAGTGTGCCATAACTCCTTCAACTCTTCCACCAAAGTCTGTAGAAAAACATCAAGGGATCTTTTTGGATGTTTAGGTCCAGGGACTAAAATGCTCAGAAATAAAAATTCCCTTTGCATACACATCTCTGGTGGGAGGTTATAAGGGGTGACGATGACGGGCCATAAAGAATACTGCCTACCTGACATACCAAATGGACTAAATCCATCCGTACATAGACCAAGGTAGACGTTACCTTTTCGTCTAGCAAAATCGGGGTACATCGAGTTAAAGTGTTTCCACGCTTTCGCATCGGATGGGTGGGTCACCTCTCCGAGCTTCGTGTATGTTCGCATGCCACCTCATCGAAGAAGTTGTCCTCTCCGAGTGATACATCCTTTGTAGCATGTCCGTTATAGGAAGATACCACATCTTCTCGGTACGGTACCCTCTTCCGACCTACTCCTTCCGGCCTATATCTTGGTTTTTTGCAAAAACGACATTCCTCAAGAATGTCGTCGTCTTTCCAAAATATCATACAATTGTCTACACGGACATCAATTGACCGATACGGAAGACCAAGACCGATAACCAATTTTTGAACCTCATAAAACGTTTCGGCTAAATTATCGGAGGGTAGATATTCTTTTAACAATGAGGCCCAATCATCCATGCAAACCTCGGATAAGTTATGGTCTGTTTTAATATTCATCATTCTAGCGGCTAATGACAATTTAGAGTGCCCTTCTCTACAATTATCATATATTGGTTGATTTGCGGCATTTAACATGTCGTAGAATTTTTTAGCATCTAAATTAGGTTCTTCAACTAAATTTCCATCGATGCAACTTCGGGACGAAATGCATCGCTAACCATGTCATTTATCCTATCCGGTTCATTTCCATGATCATGATGAAAATTATAAAAATCATACTCATTTTCTACATGCTTGGTCATAGTCTACGATTCCCGATGATAATTACTACTACTAGCAACATTACCAGAATAACCTTCCCCATGCTGAAACCATATATAATATTGTGGTGTAAATCCTCTATTTAACAAATGCTTCCAAACATTTTCAACCAAAATGAATTGTCTATTGTCGCATTTGATACAAGGACAAAACATCTTACCGCTTTCGATAGTGACAGGTAGATTTGTGGCTTGCTGCATGAATACTTCAACCCCGTCGAGGAACTCCCGTGTCACCGATCCGTCATCGCCTCGATGTATGTACATCCATTTTCGGATTTCGTAAATATCGCCTCCGGACATTTTTTTTATAAAAAGAGTTTTTTTTTGTAAGTGAGAGAGATAGAGAGATATAAAATTGATGGTGTGATTTATGGTGAAAGATGAGGAGGTATATATAGGATTTTTAAAAATTTTCCAACTTTTTACCAAGGAAATTAACTACTAATTTACAACGATTCATAATTCTACAAGGAATTAACAACGAATTTACAACGATTTAACGACTAAAATGAAAGTTGTAAATAATTAGGTGCAACAGTAAATACACGTTTTCAACTACCAGATTAAATGTCTTTAAATCGTTGTTAAAAAGTCCCAAAATCAGAAGTTGTAAATTCGTGGTAAATTAGCAACGATATAGCGACGAAATATTCTTATAAACCAAAACGTTGTAAAATCGTTGTAAATTTACCACGATTTTACAACGATTTGGTGTTTAATCGGAAATTCGTTGTAAAATCGTCGTAAATTTACGACGATTTTAATCGTTGTAACTTTTACGACGATTTTACGACGATTTTGGAAATCGTCGTAAAATCGTCGTAATATCGTCGTAAGTTTACGACGATTCAAAACGTTGTAAATTTTTCGTGGTAATTTGCGCAGATTCTTGTAGTGTAAGTTCGTCAAACTAGTAAAAAGCTCATTGAGACACTTATAAGCACTCATGTTGCATGAAACTTGGTTTAGAGTCCTAGAAACGCGTTGTTAGATATTTCATAAGTTCGTCAAACAAGTACAAAGCTCAATGACACACTTATAAGCACTTATGTGGAATGAAACTTGGTTTAGAGTCCTAGAAACGCGTTGTTAGATGTTTCATAAGTTCGTCAAACTTGTACAAAGCTCATTGAGATACTTATAAGCACTCATGTTGTATGAAACTTGGTTTAGAGTCCTAGAACCCACGTTGTTAGATGTTTCATATGTTCGTCAAACTAGTCAAAAGCTCATTGAGACACTTATAAGCACTCATGTTGCATGAAACTTAGTTTAGAGTCCTAGAAACCGCGTTGTTAGATGTTTCATAAGTTCGTCAAACTAGTACAAAGCTCATTGAGACACTTATAAGTACTCATCTTGCATGAAACTTGGTGTAGAATCCTAGAAACACGTTGTTAGATGTTTTATAAGTTCGTCAAACTTGTACAAAGCTCATTGAGACAATTATAAGCACTCATGTTGCATGAAACTTGGTTTAGAGTCCTAGAAACGCATTTTTAGATGTTTCATAAGTTCGTCAAACAAGTACAAAGCTCATTGAGACACTTATAAGCACTCATGTTGCATGAAACTTGGTTTAGAGTCCTAGAAACGCGTTGTTAGATGTTTCATAAGTTCCTCAAACTTGTACAAAGCTCATTGAGACACTTATAAGCACTCATGTTGTATGAAACTTGGTTTAGAGTCCTAGAACCCGCGTTGTTAGATGTTTCATAAGTTTTTCAAACTAGTACGAAGCTCATTGATACACTTATAAGACCTCATGTTGCATGAAACTTGGTTTAGAGTCCTATAAACGTGTTGTTCAATGTTTCATAAGTTCGTCAAACTAGTACAAATCTCGTTGAGACACTTACAAGCACTCATGTTGCATGAAACTTTGTTTAGAGTCCTAGAAACTGCGTTGTTAGATGTTTCATAAGTTCGTCAAAATTGTACAAAGCTCATTGAGACACTTACAAGCACTCATGTTGTATGAAACTTGGTTTAGAGTCCTAGAACCCGCGTTGTTAGATGTTTCATATGTTCGTCAAACTAGTCAAAAGCTCATTGAGATACTTATAAGCACTCATGTTGCATGAAACTTAGTTTAGAGTCCTAGAAACCGCGTTGTTAGATGTATCATAAGTTCGTCAAACAAGTACAAAGCTCATTGAGACACTTATAAGCACTCATGTTGCATGAAACTTGGTTTAGAGTCCTAAAAACGTGTTGTTAGATGTTTCATAATTTCGTAAAACTTGTACAAAGCTCATTGAGACACTTATAAGCACTCATGTTGTATGAAACTTGGTTTAGAGTCCTAGAAATGCATTGTTAAATGTTTCATAAGTTCGTCAAACTAGTCCAAAGCTCATTGAGACACTTATAAGCACTCATGTTGCATAAAACTTGGTTTAGAGTCCTAGAAACGCGTTGTTAGATGTTTCATAAGTTCGTCAAAATTGTACAAAGCTCATTGAGACACTTACAAGCACTCATGTTGTATGAAACTTGGTTTAGAGTCCTAGAACCCGCGTTGTTAGATGTTTCATATGTTCGTCAAACTAGTCAAAAGCTCATTGAGACACTTATAATCACTCATGTTGCATGAAACTTAGTTTAGAGTCCTAGAAACCGCATTGTTAGTTGTTTCATAAGTTCGTCAAACTAGTACAAAGCTCATTGAGACACTTATAAGCACTCATGTTGCATGAAACTTGGTTTAGAGTCCTAAAAACGTGTTGTTAGATGTTTCATAAGTTCGTAAAACTTGTAAAAAGCTCATTGAGACACTTATAAGCACTCATGTTGTATGAAACTTGTTTAGAGTACTAGAAACGCGTTGTTAGATGTTTCATAGGTTTGTCAAACTAGTACAAAGCTCATTGAGACACATATAAGCACTCATGTTGCATGAAACTTGGTTTAAAGTCTTAGAAACCGCGTTGTTAGTTGTGTCATACGTTTGTCAAACTAGTACAAAGCTCATTGAGACAATTATAAGCACTCATGTTGCATGAAACTTGGTTTAGAGTCCTAGAAATGCATTGTTAAATGTTTCATAAGTTCGTCAAACTAGTACAAAGCTCATTGGACACTTATAAGCACTCATGTTGCATGAAACTTGGTTTAGAGTCCTAGAAACGCGTTGTTAGATGTTTCATAAGTTCGTCAAACTTTTACAAAGCTCATTGAGACACTTATAAACACTCATGTTGCATGAAACTTAGTTTAGAGTCCTAGAAACGCGTTGTTAGACGTTTCATAAGTTCGTCAAACTAGTACAAAGCTCATTGAGAAACTTATAAGCACTCATGTTGCATGAAACTTGGTTTAGAGTCCTAGAAACGAGTTGTTAGACGTTTCATAAGTTCGTAAAACTTGTACAAAGCTCATTGAGACCCTTATAAGCACTCATGTTGAATGAAACTTGGTTTAGAGTCCTAGAAACGCGTTGTTAGATGTTTCATAAGTTCGTCAAACTAGTACAAAGCTCATTGAGACACTTATAAGCATCCATGTTGTATGAAACTTGGTTTAGATTCCTAGAAATGCATTGTTAAATGTTTCATAAGTTCGTCAAACTAGTACAAAGCTCATTGATACACTTATAAGCACTCATGTTGCATGAAACTTGGTTTAGAGTCCTAGAAACGCGTTGTTAGATGTTTCATAAGTTCGTCAAACTTGTACAAAGCTCATTGAGACACTTATAAGCACTCATGTTGTATGAAACTTGGTTTAGGGTCCTAGAACCCGCGTTGTTAGATGTTTCATATGTTCGTCAAACTAGTCAAAAGCTCATTGAGATACTTATAAGCACTCATGTTGCATGAAACTTAGTTTAGAGTCCTAGAAACCGCGTTGTTAGATGTATCATAAGTTCGTCAAACAAGTACAAAGCTCATTGAGACACTTATAAGCACTCATGTTGCATGAAACTTGGTTTAGAGTCCTAAAAACGTGTTGTTAGATGTTTCATAAGTTCGTCAAACTTGTACAAAGCTCATTGAGACACTTATAAGCACTCATGCTGCATGAAACTTGGTTTAGAGTCCTAGAAACGCGTTGTTAGACGTTTCATATGTTCGTCAAACTAGTACAAAGCTCATTGAGAAACTTATAAGCACTCATGTTGCATGAAACTTGGTTTAGAGTCCTAGAAACGCGTTGTTAGATGTTTCATAAGTTCGTCAAACTTGTACAAAGCTCATTGAGACACTTATAAGCACTCATGTTGTATGAAACTTGGTTTAGAGTCCTAGAACCCGCGTTGTTAGATGTTTCATATGTTCGTCGTCAAACTAGTCAAAAGCTCATTGAGAAACTTATAAGCACTCATGTTGCATGAAACTTAGTTTAGAGTCCTAGAAACCGCGTTGTTAGATGTTTCATAAGTTCGTCAAACTAGTATAAAGCTCATTGAGACACTTATAAGAACTCATGTTGCATGAAACTTGGTTTAGAGTCCGAAAAACGTGTTGTTAGATGTTTCATAAGTTCGTAAAACTTTTATAAAACTCATTGAGACACTTATAAGCACTCGTGTTGTATGAAACTTGGTTTAAAGTCCTAGAAATGCAATGTTAAATGTTTCATAAGTTCGTCAAACTAGTACAAGGCTCATTGAGACACTTATAAGCACTCATGTTGCATGAAACTTGGTTTAGAGTCCTAGAAACGCGTTGTTAGATGTTTCATAAGTTCGTCAAACTTGTACAAAGCTCATTGAGACACTTATAAGCACTCATGTTGTATGAAACTTGGTTTAGAGTCCTAGAACCCGCGTTGTTAGATGTTTCATATGTTCGTCAAACTAGTCAAAAGATCATTGAGACACTTATAAGCACTCATGTTGCATGAAACTTGGTTTAGGGTCCTAGAAACGCGTTGTTAGATGTTTCATAAATTCGTCAAACAAGTACAAAGCTCATTGAGACACTTATAAGCACTCATTTTTCATGAAACTTGGTTTAGAGTCCTAGAAACGCGTTGTTAGATATTTCATAAGTTCGTAAAACTTGTACAAAGCTCATTGAGACACTTATAAGCACTCATGTGGAATGAAACTTGGTTTAGAGTCCTAGAAACGCGTTGTTAGATGTTTCATAGGTTTGTCAAACTAGTACAAAGCTCATTGAGACACTTATAAGCACTCATGTTGCATGAAACTTGGTTTAGAGTCCTAGAAACGCGTTGTTCGATCTTTCATAAGTTCGTCAAATTTGTGCAAAGCTCATTGAGACACTTATAAGCACTCATGTTCCATGAAACTTGGTTTAGAGTCCTAGAAACTGCGTTGTTAGATGTTTCATAAGTTCGTCAAACTAGTACAAAGCTCATTGAGACACTTATAAGCACTCATGTTGAATGAAACTTGGTTTAGAGTCCTAGAAACGCGTTGTTAGATGTTTCATAAGTTCGTAAAACTTGTACAAAGCTCATTGAGACACTTATAAGCACTTATGTGGAATGAAACTTGGTTTAGAGTCCTAGAAACGCGTTGTTAGATGTTTCATAAGTTCGTCAAACTTGTACAAAGCTCATTGAGATACTTATAAGCACTCATGTTGTATGAAACTTGGTTTAGAGTCCTAGAACCCACGTTGTTAGATGTTTCATATGTTCGTCAAACTAGTCAAAAGCTCATTGAGACACTTATAAGCACTCATGTTGCATGAAACTTAGTTTAGAGTCCTAGAAACCGCGTTGTTAGATGTTTCATAAGTTCGTCAAACAAGTACAAAGCTCATTGAGACACTTATAAGCACTCATGTTGCATGAAACTTGGTTTAGAGTCCTAAAAACGTGTTGTTAGATGTTTCATAAGTTCGTAAAACTTGTACAGAGCTCATTGAGACACTTATAAGCACTCATGTTGTATGAAACTTAGTTTAGAGTACTCATGTTGTATGAAACTTGTTTTAGAGTACTAGAAACGCGTTGTTCGGTGTTTCATAAGTTCGTCAAACTAGTACAAAGCTCATTGAGACACTTACAAGCACTCATGTTGCATGAAACTTGGTTTAGAGTCCTAGAAACTGCGTTGTTAGATTTTTCATAAGTTCGTCAAACTAGTACAAAGCTCATTGAGACACTTATAAGCACTCATGTTGCATGAAACTTAGTTTAGAGTCCTAGAAACTGCGTTGTTAGATGTTTCATAAGTTCGTCAAACAAGTACAAAGCTCATTGAGACACATATAAGCACTCATGTTGCACGAAACTTGGTTTAGAGTCTTAGAAACCGCGTTGTTAGTTGTTTCATAAGTTCGTCAGACTAGTACAAAGCTCATTGAGACACTTATAAGCACTCATGTTGCATGAAACTTGGTTTAGAGTCCTAGAAACGAGTTGTTAGACGTTTCATAAGTTCGTAAAACTTGTACAAAGCTCATTGAGACCCTTATAAGCACTCATGTTGAATGAAACTTGGTTTAGATTCCTAGAAACGCGTTGTTAGACGTTTCATAAGTTCGTCAAACTAGTACAAAGCTCATTGAGAAACTTATAAGCACTCATGTTGCATGAAACTTGGTTTAGAGTCCTAGAAACGAGTTGTTAGACGTTTCATAAGTTCGTAAAACTTGTACAAAGCTCATTGAGACCCTTATAAGCACTCATGTTGAATGAAACTTGGTTTAGAGTCCTAGAAACGCGTTGTTAGATGTTTCATAAGTTCGTCAAACTAGTACAAAGCTCATTGAGACACTTATAAGCATCCATGTTGTATGAAACTTGGTTTAGAGTCCTAGAAACGCGTTGTTAGATGTTTCATAAGTTCGTCAAACTTTTACAAAGCTCATTGAGACACTTATAAACACTCATGTTGCATGAAACTTAGTTTAGAGTCCTAGAAACGCGTTGTTAGACGTTTCATAAGTTCGTCAAACTAGTACAAAGCTCATTGAGAAACTTATAAGCACTCATGTTGCATGAAACTTGGTTTAGAGTCCTAGAAACGAGTTGTTAGACGTTTCATAAGTTCGTAAAACTTGTACAAAGCTCATTGAGACCCTTATAAGCACTCATGTTGAATGAAACTTGGTTTAGAGTCCTAGAAACACGTTGTTAGATGTTTCATAAGTTCGTCAACCTAGTACAAAGCTCATTGAGACACTTATAAGCATCCATGTTGTATGAAACTTGGTTTAGAGTCCTAGAAATGCATTGTTAAATGTTTCATAAGTTCGTCAAACTAGTACAAAGCTCCTTGAGACACTTATAAGCACTCATGTTGCATGAAACTTGGTTTAGAGTCCTAGAAACGCGTTGTTAGATGTTTCATAAGTTCGTCAAACTTGTACAAAGCTCATTGAGACACTTATAAGCATTCATGTTGTATGAAACTTGGTTTAGAGTCCTAGAACCCGCGTTGTTAGATGTTTCATATGTTCGTCAAACTAGTCAAAAGCTCATTGAGATACTTATAAGCACTCATGTTGCATGAAACTTAGTTTAGAGTCCTAGAAACCGCGTTGTTAGATGTATCATAAGTTCGTCAAACAAGTACAAAGCTCATTGAGACACTTATAAGCACTCATGTTGCATGAAACTTGGTTTAGAGTCCTAAAAACGTGTTGTTAGATGTTTCATAATTTCGTAAAACTTGTACAAAGCTCATTGAGACACTTATAAGCACTCATGTTGTATGAAACTTGGTTTAGAGTCCTAGAAATGCATTGTTAAATGTTTCATAAGTTCGTCAAACTAGTCCAAAGCTCATTGAGACACTTATAAGCACTCATGTTGCATAAAACTTGGTTTAGAGTCCTAGAAACGCGTTGTTAGATGTTTCATAAGTTCGTCAAAATTGTACAAAGCTCATTGAGACACTTACAAGCACTCATGTTGTATGAAACTTGGTTTAGAGTCCTAGAACCCGCGTTGTTAGATGTTTCATATGTTCGTCAAACTAGTCAAAAGCTCATTGAGACACTTATAATCACTCATGTTGCATGAAACTTAGTTTAGAGTCCTAGAAACCGCATTGTTAGTTGTTTCATAAGTTCGTCAAACTAGTACAAAGCTCATTGAGACACTTATAAGCACTCATGTTGCATGAAACTTGGTTTAGAGTCCTAAAAACGTGTTGTTAGATGTTTCATAAGTTCGTAAAACTTGTACAAAGCTCATTGAGACACTTATAAGCACTCATGTTGTATGAAACTTGTTATAGAGTACTAGAAACGCGTTGTTCGGTGTTTCATAAGTTCGTCAAACTAGTACAAAGCTCATTGAGACACTTACAAGCACTCATGTTGCATGAAACTTGGTTTAGAGTCCTAGAAACTGCGTTGTTAGATGTTTCATAAGTTCGTCAAACTAGTACAAAGCTCATTGAGACACTTATAAGCACTCATGTTGCATGAAACTTGGTTTAGAGTCCTAGAAACTGCGTTGTTAGATGTTTCATAAGTTCGTCAAACAAGTACAAAGCTCATTGAGACACATATAAGCACTCATGTTGCACGAAACTTGGTTTAGAGTCTTAGAAACCGCGTTGTTAGTTGTTTCATAAGTTCGTCAGACTAGTACAAAGCTCATTGAGACACTTATAAGCACTCATGTTGTATGAAACTTGGTTTAGAGTCCTAGAAATGCATTGTTAAATGTTTCATAAGTTCGTCAAACTAGTACAAAACTCATTGGACACTTATAAGCACTCATGTTGCATGAAACTTGGTTTAGAGTCCTAGAAACGCGTTGTTAGATGTTTCATAAGTTCGTCAAACTTGTACAAAGCTCATTGAGACACTTATAAGCACTCATGTTGTATGAAACTTGGTTTAGAGTCCTACAACCCGTGTTGTTAGATGTTTCATATTTTCGTCAAATTAGTCAAAAGCTCATTAAGACACTTATAAGCACTCATGTTGCTTGAAACTTAGTTTAGAGTCCTAGAAACCGTGTTGTCAGAAGTTTCATAAGTTCGTCAAACTAGTACAAAGCTCATTCAGACACTTATAAGCACTCATGTTGCGTGAAACTTGGTTTAGAGTCCTAAAAATGCGTTGTTAGATGTTTCATAAGTTCGTCAAACTTGTACAAAGCTCATTGAGACAATTATAAGTACTCATGTTGCATGAAACTTTGTTTAGAGTCCTAGAAACGCGTTGTTAGATGTTTCATAAGTTCGTCAAACAAGTACAAAGCTCATTGAGACACTTATAAGCACTCATGTTGCATGACACTTGGTTTAGAGTCCTAGAAACGCGTTGTTAGATGTTTCATAAATTGGTAAAACTTGTACAAAGCTCATTGAGACACTTATAAGCACTCATGTGGAATGAAACTTGGTTTAGAGTCCTAGAAACGCGTTGTTAGATGTTTCATAAGTTTTTCAAACTAGTACGAAGCTCATTGATACACTTATAAGACCTCATGTTGCATGAAACTTGGTTTAGAGTCCTAGAAAAGTGTTGTTCGATGTTTCATAAGTTCGTCAAACTAGTACAAATCTCATTGAGACATTTACAAGCACTCATGTTGCACGAAACTTGGTTTAGAGTCCTAGAAACTGCGTTGTTAGATGTTTCATAAGTTCGTCAAACAAGTACAAAGCTCATTGAGACACATATAAGCACTCATGTTGAATGAAACTTGGTTTAAAGTCTTAGAAACCGCGTTGTTAGTTGTTTCATAAGTTTGTCAAACTAGTACAAAGCTCATTGAGACAATTATAAGCACTCATGTTGCATGAAACTTGGTTTAGAATCCTAGAAATGCATTGTTAAATGTTTCATAAGTTCGTCAAACTAGTACAAAGCTCATTGGACACTTATAACCACTCATGTTGCATGAAACTTGGTTTAGAGTCCTAGAAACGCGTTGTTAGATGTTTCATAAGTTCGTCAAACTTGTACAAAGCTCATTGAGACACTTATAAGCACTCATGTTGTATGAAACTTGGTTTAGAGTCCTAGAACCCGCGTTGTTAGACACTTATAAGCACTCATGTTGCATGAAACATGGTTTAGAGTCCTAGAAACGTGTTAATAGATGTTTAATAAGTTCGTCAAACAAGTACAAAGCTCATTGAGACACTTATAAGCACTCATGTTGCATGAAACTTAGTTTAGAGTCCTAAAAACCGTGTTGTTAGAAGTTTTATAAGTTCGTCAAACTAGTACAAAGCTCATTGAGACACTTATAAGCACTCATGTTGCGTGAAACTTGGTTTAGAGTCCTAAAAAAGCGTTGTTAGATGTTTCATAAGTTTGTAAAACTTGTACAATGCCCATTGAGACACTTATAAGCACTCATGTGGAATGAAACTTGGTTTAGAGTCCTAGAAACTGCGTTGTTAGATATTTCATAAGTTCGTCAAACTAGTACAAAGCTCACTGAGACACTTATAAGCACTCATGTTGCATGAAACTTGGTTTAGATTCCTAGAAACCGCCTTGTTAGATGTTTCATAAGTTCGTCAAACTAGTACAAAGCTCATTGAGACACTTATAAGCACTCATGTTGAATGAAACTTGGTTTAGAGTCCTAGAAACGCGTTGTTAGATGTTTCATAAGTTCGTAAAACTAGTACAAAGCTCATTGAGACACTTATAAGCACTCATGTTTAATGAAACTTGGTTTAGAGTCCTAGAAATGCGTTGTTAGATGTTTCATAAGTTCGTAAAACTAGTACAAAGCTCATTGAGACACTTATAAGCACTCATGTTGCATGAAACTTGGTTTAGAGTCCTAGAAACGCGTTGTTAGATGTTTCATAAGTTCGTCAAACTTGTACAAACCTCATTGAGACGCCTATAAGCACTCATGTTGCATGAAACTTGGTTTAAAGTCCTAGAAACCGCGTTGTTAGATGTTTCATAAGTTTTTCAAACTTTTACAAAGCTCATAGAGTCACTTATAAGCACTCATGTTGCATGAAACTTGGTTTAGAGTCTTAGAAATCGCGTTGTTAGATGTTTCATAAGTTCGTCAAACATGTAGAAAGCTCATTGAGACACTTATAAGCACTCATGTTGCATGAAACTTCGTTTAGAGTCCTAGAAACCGCGTTGTTAGATGTTTCATAAGTTCGTCAAACTAGTACAAAGCTCATTAAGACACATATAAGCACTCATGTTGCATGAAACTTGGTTTAGAGTCCTATAAACGCGTTGTTAGATGTTTCATAAGTTCGTCAAACTTGTAAAAAGCTCATTTAGACACTTATAAGCACTCATGTTGTATGAAACTTGGTTTAGAGTCCTAGAACCCGCGTTGTTAGATGTTTCATATGGTCGTCAAACTAGTCAAAAGCTCATTGAGACACTTATAAGCACTCATGTTGCATGAAACTTAGTTTAGAGTCCTAGAAACCGCGTTGTTAGATGTTTCATAAGTTCGTCAAACAAGTACAAAGCTCATTGAGACACTTATAAGCACTTATTTTTCATGAAACTTGGTTTAGAGTCCTAGAAACGCGTTGTTAGATGTTTCATAAGTTTGTCGAACTAGTACAAAGCTCATTGAGACACTTATAAGCACTCATGTTGCATGAAACTTGGTTTAGAGTCCTAGAAACGCGTTGTTCGATGTTTCATAAGTTCGTCAAACTAGTACAAAGCTCATTGAGACACTTATAAGCACTCATGTTCCATGAAACTTGGTTTAGAGTCCTAGAAACTGCGTTGTTAGATGTTTCATAAGTTCGTCAAACTAGTACAAAGCTCATTGAGACACTTATAAGCACTCATGTTGAATGAAACTTGGTTTAGAGTCCTAGAAACGCGTTGTTAGATGTTTCATAAGTTCGTCAAACTTTTACAAAGCTCATTGAGACACTTATAAAAACACTCATGTTGCATGAAACTTAGTTTAGAGTCCTAGAAACGCGTTGTTAGACGTTTCATAAGTGCGTCAAACTAGTACAAAGCTCATTGAAAAACTTATAAGCACTCATGTTGCATGAGACTTGGTTTAGAGTCCTAGAAACGAGTTGTTAGACGTTTCATAAGTTCGTAAAACTTGTACAAAGCTCATTGAGACACTTATAAGCACTCATGTTGAATGAAACTTGGTTTAGAGTCCTAGAAACGCGTTGTTAGATGTTTCATAAGTTCGTCAAACTAGTAAAAATCTCATTGAGACACTTATAAGCACTCATGTTGCATGAAACTTGGTTTAGAGTCCTAGAAACGCGTTGTTAGATGTTTCATAAATTCGTCAAACTTGTACAAACCTCATTGAGACGCTTATAAGCACTCATGTTGCATGAAACTTGGTTTAGAGTCCTAGAAACCGCGTTGTTAGATGTTTCATAAGTTTTTCAAACTTTTACAAAGCTCATTGAGACACTTATAAGCACTCATGTTGCATGAAACTTGGTTTAGAGTCTTAGAAATCGCGTTGTTAGATGTTTCATAAGTTCGTCAAACATGTAGAAAGCTCATTGAGACACTTATAAGCACTCATGTTGCATGAATCTTCGTTTAGAGTCCTAGAAACCGCGTTGTTAGATGTTTCATAAGTTCGTCAAACTAGTATAAAGCTCATTGAGACACATGTTAGATGTTTCATAAGTTCGTCAAACTTGTACAAAGCTCATTGAGACACTTATAAGCACTCATGTGGAATGAAACTTGGTTTAGAGTCCTAGAAACGCGTTGTTAGATGTTTCATAAGTTTTTCAAACTAGTACGAAGCTCATTGATACACTTATAAGACCTCATGTTGCATGAAACATGATTTAGAGTCCTAGAAACGTGTTGTTCGATGTTTCATAAGTTCGTCAAACTAGTACAAATCTCATTGAGACACTTATAAGCACTAATGTTGCATGAAACTTGGTTTAGAGTCCTAGAAACTGCGTTGTTAGATGTTTCATAAGTTCGTCAAACTAGTACAAAGCTCATTGAGACACTTATAAGCACTCATGTTGCATGAAACTTGGTTTAGAGTCCTAGAAACTGCGTTGTTAGATGTTTCATAAGTTCGTCAAACAAGTACAAAGCTCATTGAGACACATATAAGCACTCATGTTGCATGAAACTTGGTTTAGAGTCTTAGAAACCGCGTTGTTAGTTGTTTCATAAGTTCGTCAAACTAGTACAAAGATTATTGAGACACTTATAAGCACTCATGTTGTATGAAACTTGGTTTAGAGTCCTAGAAATGCATTGTTAAATGTTTCATAAGTTCGTCAAACTAGTACAAAGCTCATTGGACACTTATAAGCACTCATGTTGCATGAAACTTGGTTTAGAGTCCTAGAAACGCGTTGTTAGATGTTTCATAAGTTCGTCAAACTTGTACAAAGCTCATTGAGACACTTATAAGCACTCATGTTCCATGAAACTTGGTTTAGAGTCCTAGAATCTGCGTTGTTAGATGTTTCATAAGTTCGTCAAACTAGTACAAAGCTCATTGAGACACTTATAAGCACTCATGTTGAATGAAACTTGGTTTAGAGTCCTAGAAACGCGTTGTTAGATGTTTCATAAGTTCGTCAAACTTTTACAAAGCTCATTGAGACACTTATAAAAACACTCATGTTGCATGAAACTTAGTTTAGAGTCCTAGAAACGCGTTGTTAGACGTTTCATAAGTGCGTCAAACTAGTACAAAGCTCATTGAAAAACTTATAAGCACTCATGTTGCATGAGACTTGGTTTAGAGTCCTAGAAACGAGTTGTTAGACGTTTCATAAGTTCGTAAAACTTGTACAAAGCTCATTGAGACACTTATAAGCACTCATGTTGAATGAAACTTGGTTTAGAGTCCTAGAAACGCGTTGTTAGATGTTTCATAAGTTCGTCAAACTAGTAAAAATCTCATTGAGACACTTATAAGCACTCATGTTGCATGAAACTTGGTTTAGAGTCCTAGAAACGCGTTGTTAGATGTTTCATAAATTCGTCAAACTTGTACAAACCTCATTGAGACGCTTATAAGCACTCATGTTGCATGAAACTTGGTTTAGAGTCCTAGAAACCGCGTTGTTAGATGTTTCATAAGTTTTTCAAACTTTTACAAAGCTCATTGAGACACTTATAAGCACTCATGTTGCATGAAACTTGGTTTAGAGTCTTAGAAATCGCGTTGTTAGATGTTTCATAAGTTCGTCAAACATGTAGAAAGCTCATTGGGACACTTATAAGCACTCATGTTGCATGAATCTTCGTTTAGAGTCCTAGAAACCGCGTTGTTAGATGTTTCATAAGTTCGTCAAACTAGTATAAAGCTCATTGAGACACATGTTAGATGTTTCATAAGTTCGTCAAACTTGTACAAAGCTCATTGAGACACTTATAAGCACTCATGTGGAATGAAACTTGGTTTAGAGTCCTAGAAACGCGTTGTTAGATGTTTCATAAGTTTTTCAAACTAGTACGAAGCTCATTGATACACTTATAAGACCTCATGTTGCATGAAACATGATTTAGAGTCCTAGAAACGTGTTGTTCGATGTTTCATAAGTTCGTCAAACTAGTACAAATCTCATTGAGACACTTATAAGCACTAATGTTGCATGAAACTTGGTTTAGAGTCCTAGAAATTGCGTTGTTAGATGTTTCATAAGTTCGTCAAACTAGTACAAAGCTCATTGAGACACTTATAAGCACTCATGTTGCATGAAACTTGGTTTAGAGTCCTAGAAACTGCGTTGTTAGATGTTTCATAAGTTCGTCAAACAAGTACAAAGCTCATTGAGACACATATAAGCACTCATGTTGCATGAAACTTGGTTTAGAGTCTTAGAAACCGCGTTGTTAGTTGTTTCATAAGTTCGTCAAACTAGTACAAAGATTATTGAGACACTTATAAGCACTCATGTTGTATGAAACTTGGTTTAGAGTCCTAGAAATGCATTGTTAAATGTTTCATAAGTTCGTCAAACTAGTACAAAGCTCATTGGACACTTATAAGCACTCATGTTGCATGAAACTTGGTTTAGAGTCCTAGAAACGCGTTGTTAGATGTTTCATAAGTTCGTCAAACTTGTACAAAGCTCATTGAGACACTTATAAGCACTCATGTTCCATGAAACTTGGTTTAGAGTCCTAGAATCTGCGTTGTTAGATGTTTCATAAGTTCGTCAAACTAGTACAAAGCTCATTGAGACACTTATAAGCACTCATGTTGAAAGAAACTTTGTTTAGAGTCCTAGAAACGCGTTGTTAGATGTTTCATAAGTTCGTCAAACTTTTACAAAGCTCATTGAGACACTTATAAAAACACTCATGTTGCATGAAACTTAGTTTAGAGTCCTAGAAACGCGTTGTTAGACGTTTCATAAGTGCGTCAAACTAGTACAAAGCTCATTGAAAAACTTATAAGCACTCATGTTGCATGAGACTTGGTTTAGAGTCCTAGAAACGAGTTGTTAGACGTTTCATAAGTTGGTAAAACTTGTACAAAGCTCATTGAGACACTTATAAGCACTCATGTTGAATGAAACTTGGTTTAGAGTCCTAGAAACGCGTTGTTAGATGTTTCATAAGTTCGTCAAACTAGTACAAAGCTCATTGAGACACTTATAAGCACTCATGTTGCATGAAACTTGGTTTAGAGTCCTAGAAACGCGTTGTTAGATGTTTCATAAGTTCGTCAAACTTGTACAAACCTAATTTAGACGCTTATAAGCACTCATGTTGCATGAAACTTGGTTTAGAGTCCTAGAAACCGCGTTGTTAGATGTTTCATAAGTTTTTCAAACTTTTACAAAGCTCATTGAGACACTTATAAGCACTCATGTTGCATGAAACTTGGTTTAGAGTCTTAGAAATCGCGTTGTTAGATGTTTCATAAGTTCGTCAAACATGTAGAAAGCTCATTGAGACACTTATAAGCACTCATGTTGCATGAAACTTCGTTTAGAGTCCTAGAAACCGCGTTGTTAGATGTTTCATAAGTTCGTCAAACTAGTACAAAGCTCATTGAGACACATAAGCACTCATGTTGCATGAAACTTGGTTTAGAGTCCTAGAAACGCGTTGTTAGATGTTTCATAAGTTCGTCAAACTTGTACAAAGCTCATTGAGACACACATAAGCACTCATGTGGAATGAAACTTGGTTTAGAGTCCTAGAAACGCGTTGTTAGATGTTTCATAAGTTTTTCAAACTAGTACGAAGCTCATTGATACACTTATAAGACCTCATGTTGCATGAAACATGGTTTAGAGTCCTAGAAACGTGTTGTTCGATGTTTCATGATATGATCATGGAGCCGGATACCGAGCACCAAGGCGCTCGACCACCCGACACAGACCACCGAAGCGCCCGACCCCTCGACACCGACCACGCCCAAAGCACCGAACATCACGAAGGAGTGGTTACACGAGCAATGGCCAAGAAGCTAGCTGAAGACGTTCATGCATTGATCGTGGAGGAGCTTGGAGGAGCATCTAGGAGCTTCTTCAACATCTTCATCATGGCCTAGAAAGAAGACCAAGGTAATGAAACTAAGTGACTAAGTGTTTCGACTTGGTACTCTTTCACTTTGCATAGGTTTGTCCCATTGGGTTTACTATGCAAGGGGTTTAACGAGGCCAAGAAGAGCACTACGTCGGTTATTTAGTGTCATTATCTTGAAGAGTGTATGGCGAGACACTACACACTACTCGCCATTCTATCCCAAACGCTTCGTTGTTTTTGTTTCTTTAAAACGTTGCGCCGTTTTGCAATTTCCTTTTCGTTTTGCAATTTCCTTTTCTCTTGATTTCGTGAAGCCCTAAAGAAGAAGCAACATGTGCTATCTCTTTATAAAGGGTCACGCCTCCTTCTTATCTCCTTAGTCAAACCTTGAAAGAAAACCCCTTTGTGTTTAGACTCACCTTAGCTCAGAGATTGAGCTTTATTATCAAAACGATTCATGTGATTTGAATCTGATTCTCTTACAAGTCCTAGATACTTTCAAGAGCATCTACAAACCATCAAGCCATCAACCCATAGATTGCTTGAGACGTCCACTACCATCTCATACTCATTCACCTCCATATCCGCTGGTTTCTGACACTTAATCATCATCACCTTCACTTCAGCCATCAATCCGCCAAAGAAGAGAGCTTGCCTTTGCCATAAAGTTGAGATCCTAACCAAGGGTGTGTCACGTGGTATCAGAGCCAAACTCTGTACCAAAGGCTGAGTTTTTCTATCTCTAACTTCCATTGATTCAAATCTGTTCTTGTTAAGTTCTTTAATCAAATCGCATAGCACTTGTCTTAGCTTGTCATATCTGCTTGCTTGTGATTGTTCTAAGGATGTTTTGTTACTTTGATTGCTTGAACTTGATTCTGAGGTTGAGTAAACAATTGTTAAGGTGCTAGAGAACTTTAAAATCTGTCCGCTATTCGTGTTCTTGAGCTGATTCCGTTAGGTTCGCTTGTTGCTTGACAAACCCGCATAGAATCTGTTTTGTTCGTGTTTTTATTGCTTGATAGGTCGTGATAGTGAGCAGAATTGATCCACCATGCGTTAAGACTTGATTAACACGCTTTAAAATCTTAAAATCGTATTTGTTGTTGCTTGAATCAAGTTGTTTAAAACCAGAACTTGTTGAAAAACGTTTTTGAAAGCTTTTGTTCTTGTGTTCTTCACGTGACGGCTGCAACATTAGGTCGTTAGTCAAGGAGAAAGCCCTACGTCAATTTCCTTTTTTGCTTTAAGCGAATTTCCTTTTTGAAAACCTTGTGTTTAAAGAGAGTATCCGGATTTCCTTTTTTTCCTTGTCTCGTGCTTTGTTTGCTTAACAACTTGCATCGTGTGCTCTCTTTGTGATCCTATACCATTGCTTGCTTGTTGCAACCTCGCTTGTTACTGATCCTAATCCATTGTTTGTTCGTGAACTTGCTTGTTATTGATCATAATCCCTTGTCACCTTTGCTTGAAACTTGTTCGAAACGTTTGAGAAGCTTGATCAATACCTTCGGTTTTGGACTTTGCTTGTTAAATAATAGCACTTGATTCGAATCTGTCTTGAACTTTAATTTGTTGTCTTGCTCTTTGCTTGTTCTTATCATCCTTTAGGACATCTTACTGCGAGTTTCTTGTGTTGAAACAGGTACTATGGAGGTTCCTCGAGGAATTCATAGGCAGCGAAGAATGTATCGGTATGAAGAGCTCCATAGAAGCACTCCACCGTTTCATGGAAGCAAAGATCCTGATGAGTATGTCGATTGGGAGATTGGAATGTATTACGCCTCCAAGTGCCAATACTTCACCGAAGAAGAGCTACTAAGTGCCGCTGTTTCAAGCTTTCGTGACGATGCTCTTAGTTGGTGGGAAGAGATTGAGTGGAGACGATGGCCTAAGCAACCTATCACCACTTGGACAGAACTCAAAGCACTAATGAGAAGAAAGTATGCTCCTCACCTCAAGCTAAAGTCTACTCGATCTACACATAAGCCTCAAGACACATATAATCGAGCTAAGTCTTCTAATTTTTCAATTTCCAAAGAAAAAAATACATATGAATATCACGAGGAAAGAAAACTTAATGAACGAATTAACAAGAGAAAGAACTCGCAACTTGTGCTAGAAGAAGGTATTAAGAGAGTTGTTGATAATGTCTTTGATGATGCTTTTATTTCTAGTATAATGCACTTGGTTTTGCCAAAGTCTTCTCTTGTAGATAAAGATCAAAAGGATCAAGGAGGAGACGTGGAACAGAACGTGGAGCAAGATTATGACAAAGTGGTGTACAAGAAAGAACATGAAGCATTGGAGCCTATTGAGTTTTGTACGGTTAAAGAACAAGAAGAGAATCTAGAGCTTGCACAATCTGATTTCAATCACGGGGAGTCACTTGTTTCTCTTGATTTTAAATCTGATTTCAAATATGATATTGACAGCTCCAATACTGTTTTAAAGCACTTGTCTTGTGTCAAGATACTTGAGGAACTTTCAGGTGCTAAGGAGATGATCACCACCGAAGAAGAAGCTTCCACAAAGCCTATGGTGATCTATGAGCAAAATCTACATCATGAAGCCGATGATGCCGTACTATTAACTCCAAAAGGAACCCTTACAGTCATGTCTAACCTCAAGAAGAGTGTAGACCAGATCAGAACAGAATCTCCAACCCAAACCATCAACTACTTGCCAAGTCCAGAAATTGACAGATTGATATGTTCGGCTTGTGAAGCTCAAAAGGGGACCAATATCAGCTACTGGGGTGAAACGGAGATGTCTACCATATCCTACACTCAAAGAGGAATCTTTAAAGCTACAGCTCGTCCCCATATCAGTTCGGAGCTGACCACCATCGATGTTCAAAGTTCAGCTACCGGCAGCTTTCTATTTATGAGGATGAGTACGCATGGTCCTCTTCAAACCTTCATATGGCGACCTGGAGCTACTCCACAACACACACCCGACCCTCTTAGAGACGTTGTGCATGTTCATAACCCCCTGGTCCATATCAAGAAGTTGATTCCAAGCCTGTGCCCTGAAGAGCAACATGCTACTATGCTTCTCAAGCAGGCGCTTAGCCAAAGGTCTAGTAAGTATGGTGATTCTTTTCATGCATCTAAGTTCAAAACCAGAGTTCGTAGCTACTCTAGATATCGACTGCTTATGATTCCAATCCAAGAGGAAACTAGGTCCAAGAGCTCCAACCTCATGAACCAAACGGGTGAGATCGAGAAAACCTATGCTTTTAGTAAATCTCGACTACGCTTTGTGTATAAAGAAACTCTTATGAGTTTCTCTAATCTTCCACCGGTGTTTCCGAGTGAGTTTTCTATTGTTTCGCAGGATCATAATCATGAGTTCTCCAAAGACAAAGAACTACCAAACACTCGAGAAGTCTCATGTCTAAGCCGGGCCAAATCCATGGAGACTAATGAGCCTCTCATCCATGTTGATTATGAGTCTTTCACCCATCTTGAAGTACCACCAGAGATTGACAAATAACGAGATAGAAGTGTCTACTTCTATGAGGTATTTCCTTATCCCATTCATTCCAAGACAGGTAAGGACAATGGTGTGCCCAACACATTGTCAAGGAGGTATTTTCTACTCTTTAACATTAGCACCCATGATGTTAGCTCTAGAGTTTATAAAGAACTATATGGTTGTGGTAATGAGTTTGGAAAATCATATAAAGCTTGTGGAAAGTTTGTTAGTAATCATTACCTTAGAAGAGATTTCTACTTGTTTTACGATAACTTGTGCTTGTCTAGTTTTGTTCTTTGTGAGAAACTGTGTAGGGAAGCCGAAGGAGGAGAGCTTATAGGATATGAGGATACCACGAGGAGTCTCGAGAAGCTCATCTATCACTTTTACTTGCCTCACAAGAAGAAAGAAATCGAGGAAGAGACTATGCCAAAGCCAAGACATAAGAGGAACATTGTGAATCCCTTGGATCCTCAAGCGCAATTGAAGCACAAGAGTGAAAGACCAGCAACTGCACCACCTTGGAACATCAAATCCAACCGTTCAAAAATCCAGAATGTTCAAGACTTGATCAAAGCAACATCCCGAGCAGCTGGATCAACACCATTTCTAAACCGAACACATTTTAGCTCATATAAGGATAATTACTTTATCTTTGATTTTAACTATTCTTGTTTGTGTCAGGTTTTTATATGGAGACCCGGAGAATGTCTAAAAAGTATTGGAGATACTCATGAGCCACATCCGATCCTCAAGCACTTCAAAGACCATGCTCATCGACTTCATCCTCAAGATTCAGATTTGAGGACAAATCCTTTTCAAGTGGGAGAGGATGATATGATCATGGAGCCGGATACCGAGCACCAAGGCGCTCGACCACCCGACACAGACCACCGAAGCGCCCGACCCCTCGACACCGACCACGCCCAAAGCACCGAACATCACGAAGGAGTGGTTACACGAGCAATGGCCAAGAAGCTAGCTGAAGACGTTCATGCATTGATCGTGGAGGAGCTTGGAGGAGCATCTAGGAGCTTCTTCAACATCTTCATCATGGCCTAGAAAGAAGACCAAGGTAATGAAACTAAGTGACTAAGTGTTTCGACTTGGTACTCTTTCCCTTTGCATAGGTTTGTCCCATTGGGTTTACTATGCAAGGGTTTTAACGAGGCCAAGAAGAGCACTACGTCGGTTATTTAGTGTCATTATCTTGAAGAGTGTATGGCGAGACACTACACACTACTCGCCATTCTATCCCAAACGCTTCGTTGTTTTTCTGTTTCTTTAAAACGTTGCGCTGTTTTCCAATTTCCTTTTCTGTTTTGCAATTTCCTTTTCTCTTGATTTCGTGAAGCCGTAAAGAAGAAGCAACATGTGCTATCTCTTTATAAAGGGTCACGCCTCCTTCTTATCTCCTTAGTCAAACCTTGAAAGAAAACCCCTTTGTGTTTAGACTCACCTTAGCTCAGAGATTGAGCTTTATTATCAAAACGATTCATGTGATTTGAATCTGATTCTCTTGCAAGTCCTAGATACTTTCAAGAGCATCTACAAACCATCAAGCCATCAACCCATAGATTTCTTGAGACGTCCACTACCATCTCATACTCATTCACCTCCATATCCGCTGGTTTCTGACACTTAATCATCATCACCTTCACTTCAGCCATCAATCCGCCAAAGAAGAGAGCTTGCCTTTGCCATAGAGTTGAGATCCTAACCAAGGGTGTGTCATTTCATAAGTTCGTCAAACTAGTACAAATCTCATTGAGACACTTATAAGAACTCATGTTGCATGAAACTTGGTTTAGAGTCCTAGAAACTGCGTTGTTAGATGTTTCATAAGTTCGTCAAACTAGTACAAAGCTCATTGAGACACTTATAAGCACTCATGTTGCATGAAACTTGGTTTAGAGTCCTAGAAACTGCGTTGTTAGATGTTTCATAAGTTCGTCAAACAAGTACAAAGCTCATTGAGACACATATAAGCACTCATGTTGCATGAAACTTGGTTTAGAGTCTTAGAAACCGCGTTGTTAGTTGTTTCATAAGTTCGTCAAACTAGTACAAAGCTCATTGAGACACTTATAAGCACTCATGTTGTATGAAACTTGGTTTAGAGTCCTAGAAATGCATTGTTAAATGTTTCATAAGTTCGTCAAACTAGTACAAAGCTCATTGGACACTTATAAGCACTCAGTTGCATGAAACTTGGTTTAGAGTCCTAGAAACGCGTTGTTAGATGTTTCATAAGTTCGTCAAACTTGTACAAAGCTCAATGAGACAATTATAAGCACTCATGTTGCATGAAACTTGGTTTAGAGTCCTAGAAACTGCGTTGTTAGATGTTTAATAAGTTCGTCAAACTAGTACAAAGCTCATTGAGACACTTATAAGCACTCATGTTGCATGAAACTTGGTTTAGAGTCCTAGAAACTGCGTTGTTAGATGTTTCATAAGTTCGTCAAACAAGTACAAAGCTCATTGAGACACATATAAGCACTCATGTTGCATGAAACTTGGTTTAGAGTCTTAGAAACCGCGTTGTTAGTTGTTTCATAAGTTCGTCAAACTAGTTCAAAGCTCATTGAGACACTTATAAGCACTCATGTTGTATGAAAATTGGTTTAGAGTCCTAGAAATGCATTGTTAAATGTTTCATAAGTTCGTCAAACTAGTACAAAGCTCATTGGACACTTATAAGCACTCATGTTGCATGAAACTTGGTTTAGAGTCCTAGAAACGCGTTGTTAGATGTTTCATAAGTTCGTCAAACTTGTACAAACCTAATTGAGACGTTTATAAGCACTCATGTTGCATGAAACTTGGTTTAGAGTACTAGAACCCGCGTTGTTAGATGTTTCATATGTTCGTCAAATTAGTCAAAAGCTCATTGAGACACTTATAAGCACTCATGTTGCATGAAACTTAGTTTAGAGTCCTAGAAACCGTGTTGTTAGAAGTTTCATAAGTTCTTCAAACTAGTACAAAGCTCATTGAGACACTTATAAGCACTCATGTTGCGTGAAACTTGGTTTAGAGTCCTAAAAACGCGTTGTTAGATGTTTCCTAAGTTCGTCAAACATGTAGAAAGCTCATTGAGACCCTTATAAGCACTCATGTTGCATGAAACTTGGTTTAGAGTCCTAGAAACGCGATGTTAGCTGTTTCATAAGTTCGTCAAACAAGTACAAAGCTCATTGAGACACTTATAAGCACTCATTTTTCATGAAACTTGGTTTAGAGTCCTAGAAACGCGTTGTTAGATATTTCATAAGTTCGTAAAACTTGTACAAAGCTCTTTGAGACACTTTTAAGCACTCATGTGGAATGAAACATGGTTTAGAGTCTTAGAAACGCGTTGTTAGATGTTTCATAAGTTTGTCAAACTAGTACAAAGCTCATTGAGACACTTATAAGCACTCATGTTGCATGAAACTTGGTTTAGAGTCCTAGAAACGCGTTGTTCGATGTTTCATAAGTTCGTCAAACTAGTACAAAGCTAATTGAGACACTTATAAGCACTCATGTTCCATGAAACTTGGTTTAGAGTCCTAGAAACTGCGTTGTTAGATGTTTCATAAGTTCGTCAAACTAGTACAAAGCTCATTGAGACACTTATAAGCACTCATGTTGAATGAAACTTGGTTTAGAGTCCTAGAAACGAGTTGTTAGATGTTTCATAAGTTCGTCAAACTTTTACAGAGCTCATTGAGACACTTATAAAAACACTCATGTTGCATGAAACTTAGTTTAGAGTCCTAGAAACGCGTTGTTAGACGTTTCATAAGTTCGTCAAACTAGTACAAAGCTCATTGAAAAACTTATAAGCACTCATGTTTCATGAGACTTGGTTTAGAGTCCTAGAAACGAGTTGTTAGCCGTTTCATAAGTTCGTAAAACTTGTACAAAGCTCATTGAGACACTTATAAGCACTCATGTTGAATGAAACTTGGTTTAGAGTCCTAGAAACGCGTTGTTAGATGTTTCATAAGTTCGTCAAACTAGTACAAAGCTCATTGAGACACTTATAAGCACTCATGTTGCATGAAACTTGGTTTAGAGTCCTAGAAACGCGTTGTTAGATGTTTCATAAGTTCTTCAAACTTTTACAAACCTCATTGAGACGCTTATAAGCACTCATGTTGCATGAAACTTGGTTTAGAGTCCTAGAAACCGCGTTGTTAGATGTTTCATAAGTTTTTCAAACTTTTACAAAGCTCATTGAGACACTTATAAGCACTCATGTTGCATGAAACTTGGTTTAGAGTCTTAGAAATCGCGTTGTTAGATGTTTCATAAGTTCGTCAAACATGTAGAAAGCTCATTGAGACACTTATAAGCACTCATGTTGCATGAAACTTCGTTTAGAGTCCTATAAACCGCGTTGTTAGATGTTTCATAAGTTCGTCAAACTAGTACAAAGCTCATTGAGACACATATAAGCACTCATGTTGCATGAAACTTGGTTTAGAGTCCTAGAAACGCGTTGTTAGATGTTTCATAAGTTCGACAAACTTGTACAAAGCTCATTGAGACACTTATAAGCACTCATGTGGAATGAAACTTGGTTTAGAGTCCTAGAAACGCGTTGTTAGATGTTTCATAAGTTTTTCAAACTAGTACGAAGCTCATTGATACACTTATAAGACATCATGTTGCATGAAACATGGTTTAGAGTCCTAGAAACGTGTTGTTCGATGTTTCATAAGTTCGTCAAACTAGTACAAATCTCATTGAGACACTTATAAGCACTCATGTTGCATGAAACTTGGTTTAGAGTCCTAGAAACTGCGTTGTTAGATGTTTCATAAGTTCGTCAAACTAGTACAAAGCTCATTGAGACACTTATAAGCACTCGTGTTGCATGAAACTTGGTTTAGAGTCCTAGAAAATGCGTTGTTAGATGTTTCATAAGTTCGTCAAACAAGTACAAAGCTCATTGAGACACATATAAGCACTCATGTTGCATGAAACTTGGTTTAGAGTCTTAGAAACCGCGTTGTTAGTTGTTTCATAAGTTCGTCAAACTAGTACAAAGCTAATTGAGACACTTATAAGCACTCATGTTGTGTGAAACTTGGTTTAGAGTCCTAGAAATGCATTGTTAAATGTTTCATAAGTTCGTCAAACTAGTACAAAGCTCAATGGACACTTATAAGCACTCATGTTGCATGAAACTTGGTTTAGAGTCCTAGAAACGCGTTGTTAGATGTTTCATAAGTTCGTCAAACTTGTACAAAGCTCATTGAGACAATTATAAGCACTCATGTTGTATGAAACTTGGTTTAGAGTCCTAGAACCCGCGTTGTTAGATGTTTCATATGTTCGTCAAATTAGTCAAAAGCTCATTGAGACACTTATAGGCACTCATGTTGCATGAAACTTAGTTTAGAGTCCTAGAAACCGTGTTGTTAGAAGTTTCATAAGTTCGTCAAACTAGTACAAAGCTCATTGAGACACTTATAAGCACTCATGTTGCGTGAAACTTTGTTTAGAGTCCTAAAAACGCGTTGTTAGATGTTTCATAAGTTCGTCAAACATGTAGAAAGCTCATTGAGACACTTATAAGCACTCATGTTGCATGAAACATCGTTTAGAGTCCTAGAAACCGCGTTGTTAGATGTTTCATAAGTTCGTCAAACTAGTACAAAGCTCATTGAGACACATATAAGCACTCATGTTGCGTGAAACTTGGTTTAGAGTCCTAGAAACGCGTTGTTAGATGTTTCATAAGTTCATCAAACTTGTACAAAGCTCATTTAGACACTTATAAGCACTCATGTTGTATGAAACTTGGTTTAGAGTCCTAGAACCCGCGTTGTTAGATGTTTCATATGTTCGTCAAACTAGTCAAAAGCTCATTGAGACACTTATAAGCACTCATGTTGCATGAAACTTAGTTTAGAGTCCTAGAAACCGCGTTGTTAGATGTTTCATAAGTTCGTCAAACTAGTACAAAGCTCATTGAGACACTTATAAGTACTCATCTTGCATGAAACTTGGTGTAGAGTCCTAGAAACGCGTTGTTAGATGTTTCATAAGTTCGTCAAACTTGTGCAACGCTCATTGAGACACTTATAAGCACTCATGTTGCATGAAACTTGGTTTAGAGTGCTAGAAACGCGATGTTAGATGTTTCATAAGTTCCTCAAACAAGTACAAAGCTCATTGAGACACTTATAAGCACTCATTTTTCATGAAACTTGGTTTAGAGTCCTAGAAACGCGTTGTTAGATATTTCATAAGTTCGTAAAACTTGTACAAAGTTCATTGAGACACTTTTAAGCACTCATGTGGAATGAAACTTGGTTTAGAGTCTTAGAAACGCGTTGTTAGATGTTACATAAGTTTGTCAAACTAGTACAAAGCTCATTGAGACACTTATAAGCACTCATGTTGCATGAAACTTGGTTTAGAGTCCTAGAAACGCGTTGTTCGATGTTTCATAAGTTCGTCAAACTAGTACAAAGCTCATTGAGACACTTATAAGCACTCATGTTCCATGAAACTTGGTTTAGAGTCCTAGAAACTGCGTTGTTAGATGTTTCATAAGTTCGTCAAACTAGTACAAAGCTCATTGAGACACTTATAAGCACTCATGTTGAATGAAACTTGATTTAGAGTCCTAGAAACGCGTTGTTAGACATTTCATAAGTTCGTCAAACTAGTACAAAGCTCATTGAAAAACTTATAAGCACTCATGTTGCATGAGACTTGGTTTAGAGTCCTAGAAACGAGTTGTTAGACGTTTCATAAGTTCGTAAAACTTGTACAAAGCTCATTGAGACACTTATAAGCACTCATGTTGAATGAAACTTGGTTTAGAGTCCTAGAAACGCGTTGTTAGATGTTTCATAAGTTCGTCAAACTAGTACAAAGCTCATTGAGAAACTTATAAGCACTCATGTTGCATGAAACTTGGTTTAGAGTCCTAGAAACGCGTTGTTAGATGTTTCATAAGTTCTTCAAACAAGTACAAAGCTCATTGAGACACTTATAAGCACTCATTTTTCATGAAACTTGGTTTAGAGTCCTAGAAACGCGTTGATAGATGTTTCATACGTTCGTCAATCTTGTACAAAGCTCATTGAGGAACTTATAAGCACTCATGTTGCATGAAACTTGGTTTAGAGTCCTAGAAACGCGTTGTTAGATGTTTCATAAGTTCGTCAAACAAGTACAAACCTCATTGAGACGCTTATAAGCACTCATGTTGCATGAAACTTGGTTTAGAGTCCTAGAAACGCGTTGTTAGATGTTTCATACGTTCGTCAAACTTGTACAAAGCTCATTGAGGAACTTACAAGCACTCATGTTGCATCAAACTTGGTTTAGAGTCCTAGAAACCGCGTTGTTAGATGTTTCATAAGTTTTTCAAACTTTTACAAAGCTCATTGAGGAACTTATAAGCTCTCATGTTGCATGAAACTTGTACAAAGCTCATTGAGGAACTTCTAAGCTCGCATGTTGCATGAAACTTGGTTTAGAGTCCTAGAAACCGCGTTGTTAGATGTTTCATAAGTTTTTCAAACTCTTACAAAGCTCATTGAGGAACTTATAAGCTCTCATGTTGCATGAAACTTGGTTTAGAGTCCTAGAAACGCGTTGTTAGATGTTTCATAAATACGTGAAACTTGTACAAAGCTCATTGAGGAACTTATAAGCACTCATGTTGCATGAAACTTGGTTTAGAGTCCTAGAAACGCGTTGTTAGATGTTTCATACGTTCGTCAATCTTGTACAAAGCTCATTGAGGAACTTATAAGCACTCATGTTGCATGAAACTTGGTTTAGAGTCCTAGAAACGCGTTGTTAGATGTTTCATAAGTACGTGAAACTTGTACAAAGCTCATTGAGGAACTTATAAGCACTCATGTTGCATGAAACTTGGTTTAGAGTCCTAGAAACGCGTTGATAGATGTTTCATACGTTCGTCAATCTTGTACAAAGCTCATTGAGGAACTTATAAGCACTCATGTTGCATGAAACTTGGTTTAAAGTCCTAGAAACGCGTTGTTAGATGTTTCATAAGTTCGTCAAACTTGTACAAACCTCATTGAGACGCTTATAAGCACTCATGTTGCATGAAACTTGGTTTAGAGTCCTAGAAACCGCGTTGTTAGATGTTTCATAAGTTTTTCAAACTTTTACAAAGCTCATTGAGGAACTTATAAGCTCTCATGTTGCATGAAACTTGGTTTAGAGTCCTAGAAACGCGTTGTTAGATGTTTCATAAGTCTGTGAAACTTGTACAAAGCTCATTGAGGATTTTTAAGCAATCATGTTGCATGAAACTTGGTTTAGAGTCCTAGAAACGCGTTGTTAGATGTTTCATACGTTCGTCAATCTTGTACAAAGCTCATTGAGGAACTTATAAGCACTCATGTTGCATGAAACTTGGTTTAGAGTCCTAGAAACGCGTTGTTAGATGTTTCATAAGTTCGTCAAACTTGTACAAACCTCATTGAGACGCTTATAAGCACTCATGTTGCATGAAACTTGGTTTAGAGTCCTAGAAACCGCGTTGTTAGATGTTTCATAAGTTCGTCAAACTAGTACAAAGCTCATTGAGACACTTATAAGCACTCATGTTGAATGAAACTTGATTTAGAGTCCTATAAACGCGTTGTTAGATGTTTCATAAGTTCGTCAAACTTTTACAAAGCTCATTGAGACACTTATAAAAACACTCATGTTGCATGAAACTTAGTTTAGAGTCCTAGAAACGCGTTGTTAGACATTTCATAAGTTCGTCAAACTAGTACAAAGCTCATTGAAAAACTTATAAGCACTCATGTTGCATGAGACTTGGTTTAGAGTCCTAGAAACGAGTTGTTAGACGTTTCATAAGTTCGTAAAACTTGTACAAAGCTCATTGAGACACTTATAAGCACTCATGTTGAATGAAACTTGGTTTAGAGTCCTAGAAACGCGTTGTTAGATGTTTCATAAGTTCGTCAAACTAGTACAAAGCTCATTGAGACACTTATAAGCACTCATGTTGCATGAAACTTGGTTTAGAGTCCTAGAAACGCGTTGTTAGATGTTTCATAAGTTCTTCAAACAAGTACAAAGCTCATTGAGACACTTATAAGCACTCATTTTTCATGAAACTTGGTTTAGAGTCCTAGAAACGCGTTGATAGATGTTTCATACGTTCGTCAATCTTGTACAAAGCTCATTGAGGAACTTATAAGCACTCATGTTGCATGAAACTTGGTTTAGAGTCCTAGAAACGCGTTGTTAGATGTTTCATAAGTTCGTCAAACAAGTACAAACCTCATTGAGACGCTTATAAGCACTCATGTTGCATGAAACTTGGTTTAGAGTCCTAGAAACCGCGTTGTTAGATGTTTCATAAGTTTTTCAAATTTTTACAAAGCTCATTGAGACACTTATAAGCACTCATGTTGCATGAAACTTGGTTTAGAGTCCTAGAAACGCGTTGTTAGATGTTTCATAAGTCTGTGAAACTTGTACAAAGCTCATTGAGGAACTTATCAGCACTCATGTTGCATGAAACTTGGTTTAGAGTCCTAGAAACGCGTTGTTAGATGTTTCATACGTTCGTCAATCTTGTACAAAGCTCATTGAGGAACTTATAAGCACTCATGTTGCATGAAACTTGGTTTAGAGTCCTAGAAACGCGTTGTTAGATGTTTCATACGTTCGTCAAACTTGTACAAAGCTCATTGAGGAACTTACAAGCACTCATGTTGCATCAAACTTGGTTTAGAGTCCTAGAAACCGCGTTGTTAGATGTTTCATAAGTTTTTCAAACTTTTACAAAGCTCATTGAGGAACTTATAAGCTCTCATGTTGCATGAAACTTGTACAAAGCTCATTGAGGAACTTCTAAGCTCGCATGTTGCATGAAACTTGGTTTAGAGTCCTAGAAACCGCGTTGTTAGATGTTTCATAAGTTTGTCAAACTCTTACAAAGCTCATTGAGGAACTTATAAGCTCTCATGTTGCATGAAACTTGGTTTAGAGTCCTAGAAACGCGTTGTTAGATGTTTCATAAATCTGTGAAACTTGTACAAAGCTCATTGAGGAACTTATAAGCACTCATGTTGCATGAAACTTGGTTTAGAGTCCTAGAAACGCGTTGTTAGATGTTTCATACGTTCGTCAATCTTGTACAAAGCTCATTGAGGAACTTATAAGCACTCATGTTGCATGAAACTTGGTTTAGAGTCCTAGAAACGCGTTGTTAGATGTTTCATAAGTCTGTGAAACTTGTACAAAGCTCATTGAGGAACTTATAAGCACTCATGTTGCATGAAACTTGGTTTAGAGTCCTAGAAACGCGTTGATAGATGTTTCATACGTTCGTCAATCTTGTACAAAGCTCATTGAGAAACTTATAAGCACTCATGTTGCATGAAACTTGGTTTAAAGTCCTAGAAACGCGTTGTTAGATGTTTCATAAGTTCGTCAAACTTGTACAACCCTCATTGAGACGCTTATAAGCACTCATGTTGCATGAAACTTGGTTTAGAGTCCTAGAAACCGCGTTGTTAGATGTTTCATAAGTTTTTCAAACTTTTACAAAGCTCATTGAGGAACTTATAAGCTCTCATGTTGCATGAAACTTGGTTTAGAGTCCTAGAAACGCGTTGTTAGATGTTTCATAAGTCTGTGAAACTTGTACAAAGCTCATTGAGGAATTTTTAAGCAATCATGTTGCATGAAACTTGGTTTAGAGTCCTAGAAACGCGTTGTTAGATGTTTCATACGTTCGTCAATCTTGTACAAAGCTCATTGAGGAACTTATAAGCACTCATGTTGCATGAAACTTGGTTTAGAGTCCTAGAAACGCGTTGTTAGATGTTTCATAAGTTCGTCAAACTTGTACAAACCTCATTGAGACGCTTATAAGCACTCATGTTGCATGAAACTTGGTTTAGAGTCCTAGAAACCGCGTTGTTAGATGTTTCATAAGTTTTTCAAACTTTTACAAAGCTCATTGAGTAACTATAAGCTCTCATGTTGCATGAAACTTGGTTTAGAGTCCTAGAAACGCGTTGTTAGATGTTTCATAAGTCTGTGAAACTTGTACAAAGCTCATTGAGGAACTTATAAGCACTCATGTTGCATGAAACTTGGTTTAGAGTCCTAGAAACGCGTTGTTAGATGTTTCATACGTTCGTCAATCTTGTACAAAGCTCATTGAGGAACTTATAAGCACTCATGTTGCATGAAACTTCGTTTAGAGTCCTAGAAACCGCGTTGTTAGATGTTTCATAAGTTCGTCAAACTAGTACAAAGCTCATTGAGACACATATAAGCACTCATGTTGCGTGAAACTTGGTTTAGAGTCCTAGAAACGCGTTGTTAGATGTTTTATAAGTTCATCAAACTTGTACAAAGCTCATTTAGACATTTATAAGCACTCATGTTGTATGAAACTTGGTTTAGAGTCCTAGAACCCGCGTTGTTAGATGTTTCATATGTTCGTCAAACTAGTCAAAAGCTCATTGAGACACTTATAAGCACTCATGTTTCATGAAACTTAGTTTAGAGTCCTAGAAACCGCGTTGTTAGATGTTTCATAAGTTCGTCAAACTAGTACAAAGCTCATTGAGACACTTATAAGTACTCATCTTGCATGAAACTTGGTGTAGAGTCCTAGAAACGCGTTGTTAGATGTTTCATAAGTTCGTCAAACTTGTACAAAGCTCATTGAGACACTTATAAGCACTCATGTTGCATGAAACTTGGTTTAGAGTCCTAGAAACGCGATGTTAGATGTTTCATAAGTTCGTCAAACAAGTACAAAGCTCATTGAGACACTTATAAGCACTCATTTTTCATGAAACTTGGTTTAGAGTCCTAGAAACGCGTTGTTAGATATTTCATATGTTCGTAAAACTTGTACAAAGCTCATTGAGACACTTTTAAGCACTCATGTGGAATGAAACTTGGTTTAGAGTCTTAGAAACGCGTTGTTAGATGTTTCATAAGTTTGTCAAACTAGTACAAAGCTCATTGAGACACTTATAAGCACTCATGTTGCATGAAACTTGGTTTAGAGTCCTAGAAACGCGTTGTTCGATGTTTCATAAGTTCGTCAAACTAGTACAAAGCTCAATGAGACACTTATAAGCACTCATGTTCCATGAAACTTGGTTTAGAGTCCTAGAAACTGCGTTGTTAGATGTTTCATAAGTTCGTCAAACTAGTACAAAGCTCATTGAGACACTTATAAGCACTCATGTTGAATGAAACTTGATTTAGAGTCCTAGAAATGCGTTGTTAGATGTTTCATAAGTTCGTCAAACTTTTACAAAGCTCATTGAGACACTTATAAAAACACTCATGTTGCATGAAACTTAGTTTAGAGTCCTAGAAACGCGTTGTTAGACATTTCATAAGTTCGTCAAACTTGTACAAAGCTCATTGAGACAATTATTAGCACTCATGTTGCATGAGACTTGGTTTAGAGTCCTAGAAACGAGTTGTTAGACGTTTCATAAGTTCGTAAAACTTGTACAAAGCTCATTGAGACACTTATAAGCACTCATGTTGAATGAAACTTGGTTTAGAGTCCTAGAAACGCGTTGTTAGATGTTTCATAAGTTCGTCAAACTAGTACAAAGCTCATTGAGACACTTATAAGCACTCATATTGCATGAAACTTGGTTTAGAGTCCTAGAAACGCGTTGTTAGATGTTTCATAAGTTCGTCAAACAAGTACAAAGCTCATTGAGACACTTATAAGCACTCATTTTTCATGAAACTTGGTTTAGAGTCCTAGAAACGCGTTGATAGATGTTTCATACGTTCGTCAATCTTGTACAAAGCTCATTGAGGAACTTATAAGCACTCATGTTGCATGAAACTTGGTTTAGAGTCCTAGAAACGCGTTGTTAGATGTTTCATAAGTTCGTCAAACAAGTACTATTGAAGTGACTATACCAAGGTAGTTGATATACATAGTCGACTACATCGCAATGTAGTTGATCAATGTAGTCGATTCATGTAGTCGACTATGTCAACCAACTATATAGCCGTTAGAGCTATGGACCAAAGGACAAAGGAGTGGTCTTATTTTGTGATATGATCTTAAAGCCGGAACCGGACATCGACATCGACCGCATCGACATCGACAACATCGACATCGACAACATCGACATCGACCGCATCGACATCGACAACATCGACATCGACCATACCGACATCGACCACATCGATACCGAAGAACCAAAAGGAGCAATCACGCGATCAAAGGCCAAGGAACTAGCTAAGGAAGCTCAGGCGATGATCATGGAGGGAGAACTTGGAGGAGCAGCTAGGAGCTTCTTCAACGTACACATCATGGCCTAGAGCAAAGACCAAGGTAATGCGGCTAAGCGACTCGGTGATCGACTTAGTACTCTTTCCCACTGGGTTTTAACGAGGCTAAGAAGATCACCACGTCGGTTGCTTAGCAACATTACCTTGAAGAGTGTAAGAGACGAGGCACTTCAGCTACTCGTCGTATTTATCTTGTAAAACGCCGCGTCTTAGGCGATTTCCTTTTTCTAGTGTTTTTCCATTTTTCCGAGGTTTCCTTTTTGCCGAGGATTTCCTTTTCTTGTTGCGCAAACCCTAAAGAGAAAGCGCTTGTGCTAACTCTATTTAAAGGAGCTGCGCCTCCTCTCTTGTTTTTCAGTCAAGAATTTTATGCGAAATCCCCTCTAAGTCTTTGACTCTTCTCCGATTCAGCGATTGAATCCGGAACCTTTACTTGATTCGTAGATTGAATCCGAGACTAATACAAGCTCGTCGCTTCCATTAGTTTCTTCTATCCATCAAACAGAATCTCCCCTCTCTGTTTGAGACGTCCCACATCACCACCTCGCGTTCCTCCCCGTCGTTCCATCCCTTCGGTGTCTTGTTCCCTCGGCGCCCGCCTTGTTACCATCCACACGGTGTTACAAGAGGAGGACTTGCCTTGCTACCGGAGTTGATCCTTGGCGGAGATCCTATCACGTGGTATCGAGCCAACTCGTACCAAAGGCTGAGTTCTCTCTACCCCTACATCTTTATCATTCGATTCCTTGCCTGAAACTTATTAGAACCGAAAAAAACTTTTACTATCATCTTCGAATCGATTGTTTGTTTTGCGTTCTAAGATTCGGCCGATTGTTCTTGAGTGATTGATATTGAAATTTTGTTTGCTTGTAATCGTTGCTTGAGTTCTGTTGAGTGTTTAAAGCTATTGATTAGGTTGATAGATAACTTGTGATTGTCCATTGCATTGCCTGAAAACATTGCTTGAGTTCTTGTTGGTTGAGCATTGCGGCTGCGCAAGATAAGAGGTGAAGCCCTAGCGCAATTTCCTTTTCTTGTTCAGGCAAATTTCCTTTTTACATAACTTGCGATCTGCCTTGTGTTGGAACCACACCGTGTGACCTTTTCTTTGTTAACCCGTAATTGCTTGCATGCTACATCATCATTGTCCTTGAATTGTTTGTGTGCTGCACGTGGAACCTGTTTTTAAAACGTCATATATCTTGATACAACCTGTCGTTAATTGTTTCACGTTGTGAGTTAATTCCTTGTTCTTATTCTTAGAACTATTTACTTTGAGTTGTTTGTGCTTGTATCAGGCACATGGCACTCCCCACGGAACTCACGGATGATCTACAGAAGCTCATTGCGGATCAGATTGCCGCCACTCTTCAACAACTTCTTCCCCAGCAAATCTCCCAACACTTGACTTTGGAACGTGAACAACAAGCCAAGGAGACCGCGGTTGAGTTGTCCGAATCCGACAAGGAACCTACCCCTACTCCTTCAGAAGCTAACCGAATTGCTAAAGGGAAGGGAGTTGTCGGTACGTCACGGCTTCAGGCCATCCGCAACATTTTCCCAGCCGGTGCCAGGAAGAGCCAAACGGTCCGAGATTTCCTCCACCTTGATGCGGATGAAGAAGACCCGTTACCCAGGCGACGAGTGTACAGAGGGCCCGAGGAGCACGAGCAGTATGGCCCTAGGCACCGAGGATATGCTGATCCTCCCCGCCCAGCTGGAACCAATGCCAGACATCGTTTCGATGAGGTTGCCGAAGACGAGTACTATAGACCCGAGAGACGCGGTAGGGATGACCCGATGGATCATGAAAGGCAACAGCTGAGACATATCAAAGCTAAGTTCCCTCCCTTCCAAGGCAAGAACGACCCGGAAGCCTATTTGGATTGGGAACGGAAAATGGAGTCTAGCTTTCTATGCCATGACACTTATGCATCCAACAAGGTGAAGATAGCCATTTCAGAGTTTAGTGACTACGCTTTGCTTTGGTGGGATCAGCTATGCACCACTAGGGACCGCCACAATGAGCCGCCTATCCACACTTGGCCACAGCTCATCACACACATGAGGAAGCGGTTTGTCCCTAGCCACTATCACCGAGAAGTTCTCAACAAGCTTCGGAAGCTTACCCAGGGATCAAGCTCGGTACGTGACTATTTCCAGGAGATGGAAACACTCTTGATTAGGGCTGGCCTAGAAGAGGATAATGAGGTCATGATGGCTCGGTTTGTTGGTGGACTTAGCCGAGACATCCAGGATAAAGTATAACTTCAAACTTATGAGGATCTTGAGGAGCTTGTGCACAAAGCTGAGCTAGTAGAAAGTCAGAACAAGAGACGGTATGCCAAGCCTAGTTTCTCCACACCCAGCAAGTCCAAGGACTTCACACCCACCCGACCACCCTTCACCAAAGACATCAAACCCACGTCAGCGGTTAAGGAAGAGGCTAAGTATGACCCTAAGAGCCGAGGCAGCACCTCGTCTAGTAATGTCCGGTGCTTTAGATGTCAAGGCATGGGCCATTACGCGAGAGATTGCCCCAACAAGAAGGTATTTATGCTACTAGATAATGGTGAAGTGGTGCCCCAGGAATCTGATTCTGAGCAAGAAGAAGAGGAAGGAGAAGAAGAGACCGCTGCCATTGGGGAGATGCTAGTTGCCCGGAGGGCATTGAGTGTGCAGAACCAACCGGAGGAATTAGTACAAAGAGACCACCTATTCCACACACGGTGTATCGTCAACGGCAAGGTGTGTAGCCTCATCATTGACGGTGGAAGTTGTACTAATGCAGCTAGTGAAACCATGGTTCAGAAGTTGAGCTTAGAGACTTTATCCCATCCGCGCCCATACAAGCTACAATGGCTGAATGAAAGCGGTGCCCTGACGGTAACTCGCCAAATCAGGTTGTCCTTTTCCATTGGCAAGTATGAGGATGAGGTACTTTGTGATGTTATACCTATGTGCTCCAGCCACATTCTGTTAGGTAGGCCGTGGCAATCAGACCGTAGGGTCCTCCATGACGGCTACACCAACAAACACTCCTTTGAGTTCAAAGGCAGAAAAGTCATCCTTGCTCCCCTCACGCCTAGTGAAGTGTACCAAGATCAGATATATCTTAAGCTCAAGGAGGAGAAGGAGAAGTCCCCCACGTCGTCCACCAACCTCTACATAAACCAAAGAGAAGTTTCCCAACTCCTTACTTCAGATTCTTCTATATTGTTGTTTATATATAAAGAGAGTCTCGTTAGCACTAATCCCCCACAGGCTCTTCCTAGTGATTTTGCCCAGCTTTTGCAGGACTATAGTGACATTTTCCCTCAGGAGATCCCGCCTGGCTTGCCCCCAATCCGAGGCATTGAGCACCAAATTGACCTAGTCCCCCGGTTCGGCGCTTCCAAACCGACCGGCCTATAGGACTAATCCGGTGGAGACCAAGGAGGCTGCAGAAGCAAGTTGAGGAGTTGATGAGCAAAGGCCACATCCGAGAGAGCATGAGTCCTTGTGCCGTACCGGTTCTACTGGTGCCCAAGAAGGACGGATCATGGCGCATGTGTGTCGACTGCCGAGCAATCAACAACATTACGGTGAAGTATCGTCACCCTATTCCTAGATTAGATGATATGTTAGATGAATTATGTGGGTCTAACGTGTTCTCTAAGATTGATCTTAAGAGTGGCTACCATCAGATTAGAATGAAGGAGGGTGATGAATGGAAGACGGCCTTCAAAACCAAGCAAGGATTATATGAATGGCTTGTTATGCCCTTCGGTCTTACTAATGCGCCTAGTACTTTCATGAGACTAATGAACCATGTTTTGAGGTCTTTTATAGGCGTCTTTGTTGTGGTTTATTTTGATGATATTTTGATCTTTAGCAGGAGCCTAGACGAGCATATTGCCCATGTCCGAGCCGTACTTGACGTCCTAAGAAAGGAGAACCTTTTTGCTAATATTGACAAGTGTACATTTTGCACTAACGAGATTGTCTTCTTAGGTTTTGTTGTGAGTACGAAGGAGTTAGGGTCGATGAAGAGAAGGTCAAGGCAATCAAGGAATGGCCGACACCAACCACCGTGGGAGAAGTTCGAAGCTTCCATGGACTAGCCGGCTTCTACCGGCGCTTTGTCAAGGACTTCGCACCGTTGCGGCTCCCCTAACCGAAGTCATTAAGAAGGACGTTGGCTTTCAATGGGGGAATGCACAAGAACATGCTTTCCAAAGCCTCAAAGAGAAGCTTATCAATGCCCCATTACTTATGTTACCTGACTTCGTTAAAACCTTTGAAATTGAGTGCGATGCTTCGGTGTAGGTATTGGCGCCGTATTGATGCAAGACAAGAAGCCGATAGCTTATTTTAGTGAGAAGCTTGGTGGAGCAACCCTAAACTATCCCACCTATGACAAAGAGCTATATGCACTAGTGAGGGCGTTGAAGACGTGGCAACATTACCTATGGCCTAAAGAGTTTGTCATCCACACGGACCATGAATCCTTAAAGCACTTGAAAGGCCAACGAAACCGAACAAGAGGCATGGCCGCCGGATAGAGTTTATTGAGACGTTTCCCTACGTCATCAAGTATAAAAAAGGTAAGGACAATGTCGTAGCCGACGCATTGTCCCGGAGGTACACCCTAATCTCGAATTAACATCTAGACTCATAGGGTTCGATATGCTTAAGACGTTGTATGAATCCGATTCTGAGTTTAGTACTTACTACTTGAAATGTGCTAAATTTGCTTGTGAGAATTACTATAGACAGGACGGCTACTGTTCTTCCACAATAGGTTGTGCATACCTACCGGTTCCATAAGGGAACTACTTGTCCGAGAAGCTCATGGAGGAGGACTAGCCGGACACTTCGGAGTGGCCAAAACCTTAGCTAGCCTCCAAGCCTACTTCTATTGGCCGCACATGAAAAGAGATGTGGAGCGGGTTTGCCTTAGATGCATCACCTGCAAACAGGCCAAGAGTAAGGTTCAGCCGCATGGTTTGTATACCCCACTCCCCATACCTTCTCATCCTTGGACTCATATATCTATGGACTTTGTGGTTGGCTTACCTCGAACCAGAAATGGTAGAGATTCCATCTTTGTTGTTGTGGACAGGTTTAGTAAGATGGCTCATTTCATTGCCTGTCACAAGACCGACGATGCGGTAAGTGTGGCTAACTTGTTTTTCAGGGAAGTGGTGAGGTTACACGGCATGCCCCTAGTGATAGTTTCGGACAGAGACACCAAGTTCTTGAGCCATTTTTGGCGCACTTTGTGGGCTAAGCTAGGGACCAAACTATCCTTCTCCACCACTTGTCATCCGCAAACCGACGGGCAAACGGAAGTGGTGAACCGATCCTTGTCCACAATCCTAAGGACTTTGGTGAGAAGTAACCTCAAATCATGGGAAGAATGTCTACCCCACGTAGAGTTCGCTTATAACCACGCTAAGCATTCCACTACTCTTTACTCCCCTTTTGAATTAGTATATGGGTTTAATCCTATGTCTCCTTTAGATCTAATTGCCTTACCCTTGAGTGAAATGTCTAGTGTTGATGGCAAGAAAAAGGCTGAACAGGTTAAGAGAATGCATGAGAAAGCTAGGGAGAATATATTGAAGAAGACCGAGCAATACGCCAAGCAGGCTAACAAGGGCCGTAAGGAAGTGGTGTTTCAGGAAGGTGACTTGGTATGGGTCCACTTGAGAAAGGAGAGGTTTCCAGCCGAAAGGAAGTCCAAAAATATGCCACGAGTGGATGGACCCTTCAAAGTAACCCGGCGCATCAACGACAACGCCTACAAGATCGACCTTCAAGGTAAGTACGCAATCTCGGACTCATTCAATGTTATTGACTTGTCTCCTTATTTTGCAGATTCAGATTTGAGGACAAATCCTTTTCAAGATGGAGGGGATGATATGATCTTAAAGCCGGAACCGGACATCGACATCGACCGCATCGACATCGACAACATCGACATCGACAACATCGACATCGACCATACCGACATCGACCACATCGATACCGAAGAACCAAAAGGAGCAATCACGCGATCAAAGGCCAAGGAACTAGCTAAGGAAGCTCAGGCGATGATCATGGAGGGAGAACTTGGAGGAGCAGCTAGGAGCTTCTTCAACGTACACATCATGGCCTAGAGCAAAGACCAAGGTAATGCGGCTAAGCGACTCGGTGATCGACTTAGTACTCTTTCCCACCGGGTTTTAACGAGGCTAAGAAGATCACCACGTCGGTTGCTTAGCAACATTACCTTGAAGAGTGTAAGAGACGAGGCACTTCAGCTACTCGTCGTATTTATCTTGTAAAACGCCGCGTCTTAGGCGATTTCCTTTTTCTAGTGTTTTTCCATTTTTCCGAGGTTTCCTTTTTGCCGAGGATTTCCTTTTCTTGTTGCGCAAACCCTAAAGAGAAAGCGCTTGTGCTAACTCTATTTAAAGGAGCTGCGCCTCCTCTCTTGTTTTTCAGTCAAGAATTTTATGCGAAATCCCCTCTAAGTCTTTGACTCTTCTCCGATTCAGCGATTGAATCCGGAACCTTTACTTGATTCAGAGATTGAATCCGAGACTAATACAAGCTCGTCGCTTCCATTAGTTTCTTCTATCCATCAAACAGAATCTCCCCTCTCTGTTTGAGACGTCCCACATCACCACCTCGCGTTCCTCCCCGTCGTTCCATCCCTTCGGTGTCTTGTTCCCTCAGCGCCTGCCTTGTTACCATCCACACGGTGTTACAAGAGGAGGACTTGCCTTGCTACTGGAGTTGATCCTTGGCGGAGATCCTATCATTTTGAATTATAGCCGTTAGGCTTCTTTGACTTTCCTTGTTTTTGATATATGTCTTCTCCTTGTGTAATAGAACTTCTTAACACAATTATGAATCAATGAAATCTTTTTACACTATTCTCTCTCCTTGTTCTTTGTGTTCTTCAAGAACACCAAGAACATCATACAAACAAAACACTTAAATCACTCTAAAACTAACATGGTATCGAGCATAAGCTCTTAGACCTCGTTTAGCTTCCGCTTTTACACTCAATTTCTCTCAGTTCTCGACTCAATCAACACTTGATACACTCGATTCGTGATTCTACTTTGTTCCAAAGTTTGGATCTTGAAGAAAGGTTCAAACTTTTTCATTTCTCAAGAAGACAAAGTTACAAAGATTTGGTATCAAAGATCCAATCTTTCTCTCTCTCGAAGCTCGGATCTACAAGAAAGCTCGGATCTACAAGAAAGGTTCAAGTTTTTCACTCAATCTTAATTTAAACCATGGAAGACAAGGGAAACAACAACACCAAGCTCCATTGTCCGGTTACTTTAAGGGGTATCAACTATCTTCTTTGGGCTCGCACGGTGAGGACTGTTCTTGGTGGCCGAGGGCTTTGGAAGCACATACTCAAGAAGCCACAAGCTCTCACCGATTCCAGCTTTGAGGATGATGAAGAAGAAGTGCCCGAAGAGGTAAAAAGGTTCCAAGAAGACCAAAAGGTACTCGGTATCCTTCAAGGGTCACTTGATCCCACCATCTTAGAGGCATACTCTTATTGTGAAAGCTCAAAGGAACTTTGGGACACTCTTCAAACCATCTATGGCAATATCTCCAATCTTAGTCGGGTTTATGAAGTTAAGAAGGCTATCAACGACTTAAACCAAGAAGAGACCGAATTCACCAAACACTTTGGAAAGTTTAGGTCGCTTTGGGCCGAACTAGAGATGCTTCGTCCAAGCTCTATCGATCCTAAGGTTCTAAATGAAAGAAGGGAACAAGACAAGGTCTTTGGCTTGCTTCTCACACTCAATGGGAGCTACAAGGATGTCATCAAACATCTATTGAGATCCGACTCCTTACCAAACCTTGAGGATGTTTGTGCTCAACTTCAAAGAGAACAAGGATCGATTGAATTGTTCGATGGAAAGAAAGAGCTTGTCTCCGCAAATAGAGTAGCCTTCAAGCCTTATTCAAAGACATATGAAGAAAGGAGAACCTTGACATGTGACCATTGCTATAAGAAAGGCCATTCCAAAGACAAGTGTTGGAATCTTCACCCACACCTCAAACCGGCCAAGTTTAAGGATGCAAAGGCCCACTTCTCAAGCGATGACTCGGTGAATGGAGCTAGCTCAAGCACGGCGAGTCAATCCCTCAAGAATAAGGAGGAAGAGTCCACAGCTATGGTACCTTACTCGGATGAGTATGTGCGGAGATCCGATCTTGACGCACTCATCAAAGCCCTTAAGGGCTCGGGTATTCAAAACTTCTACTCTCTTAGTGCTCACATGATAAACAAACCTATTAAGCCTATTATAGTTGATTCGGGTGCTTCTCATCATATGATTAGTAACTCAAACTTGATTAGTAATGTCAAACCGGCTTTAGGTAATGTTATCATTGCGAATGGAACTAAGGTACCCGTAGAAGGATTAGGTGACCTTAAACTTTTTAATAAACACTCCCAAGCCTTATACATGCCTAGCTTTACCTCTAATCTTATATCCGTAAAACGCATTGCTAATGATTTGAATTGTAATGTGATCTTTAGTCCTAATGAGGTTATCTTTCAGGATATTGAAAGTAAAGAGGTGATTGGAAAGGGAGTCACTAGTGGAAATCTCTATGTGCTTGAGAAGGATACATCAAGTTCTAATCTATCTCATGTTTTTAGTTCTATTTTGGCCGAAGCCAATAGTGTCATTTGGCATTATAGGCTTGGTCACCCTCATTTAAATGCTTTAAAAACTTTATTACCAAATGTTGTGTTTAATCATGAAACATGTGAGTCTTGCATCTTAGGCAAGCATTGTCGAACCGTGTTTCCCAAATCTATTATGCTTTATAAATGCTTTGATCTTGTGCATTCGGATGTGTGGTCTTCTCCATGCAAGTCTAGAGATAATCACTCATATTTTGTTACATTCATTGATGAAAAGTCTAAGTACACTTGGATAACTCTTTTACCTTCAAAGGATAGGGTGTTAGATGCCTTTAAAACTTTTCAAAACTATGTGACTAATCAATTCAATGCTAAAATTAAGGTCTTTAGGTCCGACAATGGAGGTGAATACACGAGTAATGCATTCAAAGAACACATAGCAAAGCATGGGATTCTCCATCAAACAACATGCCCATACACTCCACAACAAAATGGAGTAGCCGAAAGAAAGAATCGACACTTGATGGAAGTCACAAGATCGATGATGTTCCACATGAATCTACCAAAGAGGTTTTGGTCCGATAGTGTTCTTACGGCATGCTATCTTATCAATCGGACACCAACACAAGTCTTGGGAAACCGATCTCCCTTTGAGGTATTGAATAAAAATAAACCTCGTATTGATCATCTAAGGGTTTTTGGTTGTGTATGCTATGTGTTTGTACCTAGTGAACAAAGGACCAAGTTGGATGCTAAAAGCACCAAGGCTATGTTCATCGGCTATTCAAACACCCAAAAGGGGTACAAGTGCTATGTACCCGAAACAAGAAGAGTTCTTATATCAAGAGAGGTCAAGTTTCTAGAAGGACAAAGCTACTACAAAGACAACAATTGGGAAAGCATCAAGGACTTACCCGAAGTCGTCTCGGATAAAGCTACAAGTCTTAGAAACCTAATGAAGAATCTTGGTATGGACTTTGACAAAGACGCAAGAAATGAAGGACCAACTCAAAACACCCATCTTAATCATGCGGGGGAGAACAACGACGAGCAAGTGGGTCCTCAAGAACCAAACACGTCCGGGGAGAGTCACCAAATGTTCAAGAAGAACATCAAGACCAAACCACCGAGACTCATACGTCCGGGGGAGAGTCACCAAATGTTCAAGAAGAACATCAAGACCAAACCGCCGAGACTCATACTCAACAAGAAGCTCCAAGTCATGATCAAGATGTGTCTCAAGATAAAGGACCGCCGGTTCTAAGAAGAAGTACTAGAATCAAGAAGCATCCGTCTAATTGGGTAAACACAAGGGTGTATTACAATGATGTGGCCGTAGCTCACCCTATTCAAGCCGTGTGTTCTCTAGCAAGGATTCCCGAGGAACATCAAGCCTTTATCACCTATATGGATCAACAAGTGATTCCGAGAACTTATGAAGAAGCAATGAGGGAAAAGGTTTGGGCAAAAGGCTGTGGAAGCCGAGAACAAGGCAATAGAAGACAATGACACCTTCTATGAAACCGAGCTACCAAAAGGGAAGAAAGCCGTGAGTTCTAGGTATGTCTTCACCATCAAGTACCTAAGCAATGGAGATATAGAAAGACACAAGGCAAGACTAGTGGCAAGAGGATTCACACAAACATATGGGGAAGATTACTTAGATACTTTTGCTCCGGTTGCAAAGCTTCACACGGTTCGAGTAATCTTGTCACTCGCCACCAATCTATCTTGGGATCTATTTCAAATGGATGTGAAGAATGCCTTTCTACAAGGAGAACTTGAAGAAGAGGTGTACATGACTCCCCCACCCGGCTTAGAGATCACTCCCGGGAAGGTTCTAAGGTTAAAGAAAGCCATATATGGTCTTAAACAATCACCAAGAGCTTGGTATCACAAGCTTAGCTCGACCTTGATGGAGAGGGGGTTCAAAAGGTCACAATCCGAGCATACACTTTTCACTCAACAAACCCAAGAAGGCATTGTGGTAGTTCTTGTGTATGTGGATGACATAATCATTTCCGGGAACAATAAGGGAGGTATTCGAGAAACTAAAACCTTTCTACAATCTAAGTTTGATATAAAGGATCTTGGTAAGCTCAAGTACTTCCTTGGGATAGAAGTGTGTAGATCCGAAGAGGGTCTATTTCTTTCCCAAAGGAAGTACACACATGATCTTTTAAGTGTTGTGAATATGATAGGTGCAAAGGTGGCTAAAACTCCTCTTGAAGATGGATACAAGATCATTCAAGAAGGAAGTGAAGAGGACCAACCTTACAAGGATCCACAACTCTATAGGCGACTTGTGGGAAAGCTTATTTACTTGACCATTACAAGACATGACTTATGCTTTGCCGTAAACCAAGTATCTCAACATATGCAAGGGCCGAAACAACACCATTGGAACATGCTAATGAGGATCTTGAAATATCTCAAGGGAACATCTAGGTTGGGAATGTGGATGGGATGTAACAAGAACACCGAGGTTGTGGGATATTGTGATGCCGACTATGCCGGAGACTTGAAGGATAGAAGATCAACCACAGGGTATTGTACTTTCATCGATGGCAACCTTGTCACTTGGAAGACAAAGAAGCAAAAGATTGTGTCATGCTCGACCGCCGAAGCCGAGTATAGAGCCATGAGGAAACTTACACAAGAACTCATGTGGCTTAATTAAGAATCTTCTAGGAGACTTGGGAATAAAAACCGAATCACCAATGACTATGCATTGTGACAATGAAGCAGCAATTCACATAGCATCCAATTCGGTCTTCCACGAGAGAACCAAGCACATAGAGATTGATTGCCACAAGGTTCGAGAGCAAATGATCCAAGGCACAATCCTACCATGTTACACCAAGAGCCAAGACCAACTCGCGGACATCTTCACTAAATCCGCAAGCTTGAAAGTGTGTGAGTCAATTCTACCAAGGCTTGGACTCACAATGGCTCCTAAAGCCTAAGTCTCGAACCGCATATCTTTGTACTCTTTTCCCTTAGGTGAGTTTTGTCCCAATGGGTTTTCTTACCAAGGTTTTAATGAGGCAAGGGTATGCGGATTCCAAGCTTAGCCATTGCATTAGGCTAAGCTTGCGGGGAGTATTGAAGTGACTATACCAAGGTAGTTGATATACATAGTCGACTACATCGCAATGTAGTTGATCAATGTAGTCGATTCATGTAGTCGACTATGTCAACCAACTATATAGCCGTTAGAGCTATGGACCAAAGGACAAAGGAGTGGTCTTATTTTGAATTATAGCCGTTAGGCTTCTTTGACTTTCCTTGTTTTTGATATATGTCTTCTCCTTGTGTAATAAAACTTCTTAACACAATTATGAATCAATGAAATCTTTTTACACTATTCTCTCTCCTTGTTCTTAGTGTTCTTCAAGAACACCAAGAACATCATACAAACAAAACACTTAAATCACTCTAAAACTAACAAGTACAAACCTCATTGAGACGCTTATAAGCACTCATGTTGCATGAAACTTGGTTTAGAGTCCTAGAAACCGCGTTGTTAGATGTTTCATAAGTTTTTCAAATTTTTACAAAGCTCATTGAGACACTTATAAGCACTCATGTTGCATGAAACTTGGTTTAGAGTCCTAGAAACGCGTTGTTAGATGTTTCATAAGTCTGTGAAACTTGTACAAAGCTCATTGAGGAACTTATAAGCACTCATGTTGCATGAAACTTGGTTTAGAGTCCTAGAAACGCGTTGTTAGATGTTTCATACGTTCGTCAATCTTGTACAAAGCTCATTGAGGAACTTATAAGCACTCATGTTGCATGAAACTTGGTTTAGAGTCCTAGAAACGCGTTGTTAGATGTTTCATACGTTCGTCAAACTTGTACAAAGCTCATTGAGGAACTTATAAGCACTCATGTTGCATGAAACTTGGTTTAGAGTCCTAGAAACCGCGTTGTTAGATGTTTCATAAGTTTTTCAAACTTTTACAAAGCTCATTGAGGAACTTATAAGCTCTCATGTTGCATGAAACTTGTACAAAGCTCATTGAGGAACTTTTAAGCTCGCATGTTGCATGAAACTTGGTTTAGAGTCCTAGAAACCGCGTTGTTAGATGTTTCATAAGTTTTTCAAACTTTTACAAAGCTCATTGAGGAACTTATAAGCTCTCATGTTGCATGAAACTTGTACAAAGCTCATTGAGGAACTTCTAAGCTCTCATGTTGCATGAAACTTGGTTTAGAGTCCTAGAAACGCGTTGTTAGATGTTTCATAAGTCTGTGAAACTTGTACAAAGCTCATTGAGGAACTTATAAGCACTCATGTTGCATGAAACTTGGTTTAGAGTCCTAGAAACGCGTTGTTAGATGTTTCATACGTTCGTCAATCTTGTACAAAGCTCATTGAGGAACTTATAAGCACTCATGTTGCATGAAACTTGGTTTAGAGTCCTAGAAACGCGTTGTTAGATGTTTCATAAGTCTGTGAAACTTGTACAAAGCTCATTGAGGAACTTATAAGCACTCATGTTGCATGAAACTTGGTTTAGAGTCCTAGAAACGCGTTGATAGATGTTTCATACGTTCGTCAATCTTGTACAAAGCTCATTGAGGAACTTATAAGCACTCATGTTGCATGAAACTTGGTTTAGAGTCCTAGAAACGCGTTGTTAGATGTTTCATAAGTTCGTCAAACTTGTACAAACCTCATTGAGACGCTTATAAGCACTCATGTTGCATGAAACTTGGTTTAGAGTCCTAGAAACCGCGTTGTTAGATGTTTCATAAGTTTTTCAAACTTTTACAAAGCTCATTGAGGAACTTATAAGCTCTCATGTTGCATGAAACTTGGTTTAGAGTCCTAGAAACGCGTTGTTAGATGTTTCATAAGTCCGTGAAACTTGTACAAAGCTCATTGAGGAACTTATAAGCAATCATGTTGCATGAAACTTGGTTTAGAGTCCTAGAAACGCGTTGTTAGATGTTTCATACGTTCGTCAATCTTGTACAAAGCTCATTGAGGAACTTATAAGCACTCATGTTGCATGAAACTTGGTTTAGAGTCCTAGAAACGCGTTGTTAGATGTTTCATAAGTTCGTCAAACTTGTACAAACCTCATTGAGACGCTTATAAGCACTCATGTTGCATGAAACTTGGTTTAGAGTCCTAGAAACCGCGTTGTTAGATGTTTCATAAGTTTTTCAAACTTTTACAAAGCTCATTGAGTAACTTATAAGCTCTCATGTTGCATGAAACTTGGTTTAGAGTCCTAGAAACGCGTTGTTAGATGTTTCATAAGTCTGTGAAACTTGTACAAAGCTCATTGAGGAACTTATAAGCACTCATGTTGCATGAAACTTGGTTTAGAGTCCTAGAAACGCGTTGTTAGATGTTTCATACGTTCGTCAATCTTGTACAAAGCTCATTGAGGAACTTATAAGCACTCATGTTGCGTGAAACTTGGTTTAGAGTCCTAGAAACGCGTTGTTAGATGTTTTATAAGTTCATCAAACTTGTACAAAGCTCATTTAGACACTTATAAGCACTCATGTTGTATGAAACTTGGTTTAGAGTCCTAGAACCCGTGTTGTTAGATGTTTCATATGTTCGTCAAACTAGTCAAAAGCTCATTGAGACACTTATAAGCACTCATGTTTCATGAAACTTAGTTTAGAGTCCTAGAAACCGTGTTCTTAGATGTTTCATAAGTTCGTCAAACTAGTACAAAGCTCATTGAGACACTTATAAGTACTCATCTTGCATGAAACTTGGTGTAGAGTCCTAGAAACGCGTTGTTAGATGTTTCATAAGTCCGTCAAACTTGTACAAAGCTCATTGAGACACTTATAAGCACTCATGTTGCATGAAACTTGGTTTAGAGTCCTAGAAACGCGATGTTAGATGTTTCATAAGTTCGTCAAACAAGTACAAAGCTCATTGAGACACTTATAAGCACTCATTTTTCATGAAACTTGGTTTAGAGTCCTAGAAACGCGTTGTTAGATATTTCATATGTTCGTAAAACTTGTACAAAGCTCATTGAGACACTTTTAAGCACTCATGTGGAATGAAACTTGGTTTAGAGTCTTAGAAACGCGTTGTTAGATGTTTCATAAGTTTGTCAAACTAGTACAAAGCTCATTGAGACACTTATAAGCACTCATGTTGCATGAAACTTGGTTTAGAGTCCTAGAAACGCGTTGTTCGATGTTTCATAAGTTCGTCAAACTAGTACAAAGCTCATTGAGACACTTATAAGCACTCATGTTCCATGAAACTTGGTTTAGAGTCCTAGAAACTGCGTTGTTAGATGTTTCATAAGTTCGTCAAACTAGTACAAAGCTCATTGAGACACTTATAAGCACTCATGTTGAATGAAACTTGATTTAGAGTCCTAGAAACGCGTTGTTAGATGTTTCATAAGTTCGTCAAACTTTTACAAAGCTCATTGAGACACTTATAAAAACACTCATGTTGCATGAAACTTAGTTTAGAGTCCTAGAAACGCGTTGTTAGACATTTCATAAGTTCGTCAAACTAGTACAAAGCTCATTGAAAAACTTATAAGCACTCATGTTGCATGAGACTTGGTTTAGAGTCCTAGAAACGAGTTGATAGACGTTTCATAAGTTCGTAAAACTTGTACAAAGCTCATTGAGACACTTATAAGCACTCATGTTGAATGAAACTTGGTTTAGAGTCCTAGAAACGCGTTGTTAGATGTTTCATAAGTTCGTCAAACTAGTACAAAGCTCATTGAGACACTTATAAGCACTCATGTTGCATGAAACTTGGTTTAGAGTCCTAGAAACGCGTTGTTAGATGTTTCATAAGTTCGTCAAACTTGTACAAACCTCATTGAGACGCTTATAAGCATTCATGTTGCATGAAACTTGGTTTAGAGTCCTAGAAACCGCGTTGTTAGATGTTTCATAAGTTTTTCAAACTTTTACAAAGCTCATTGAGACACTTATAAGCACTCATGTTGCATGAAACTTGGTTTAGAGTCTTAGAAATCGCGTTGTTAGATGTTTCATAAGTTCGTCAAACATGTAGAAAGCTCATTGAGACACTTATAAGCACTCATGTTGCATGAAACTTCGTTTAGAGTCCTAGAAACCGCGTTGTTAGATGTTTCATAAGTTCGTCAAACTTGTACAAAGCTCATTGAGACACTTATAAGTACTCATCTTGCATGAAACTTGGTGTAGAGTCCTAGAAACGCGTTGTTAGATGTTTCATAAGTTCGTCAAACTTGTACAAAGCTCATTGAGACACTTATAAGCACTCATGTTGCATGAAACTTGGTTTAGAGTCCTAGAAACGCGATGTTAGATGTTTCATAAGTTCGTCAAACAAGTACAAAGCTCATTGAGACACTTATAAGCACTCATTTTTCATGAAACTTGGTTTAGAGTCCTAGAAACGCGTTGTTAGATATTTCATATGTTCGTAAAACTTGTACAAAGCTCATTGAGACACTTTTAAGCACTCATGTGGAATGAAACTTGGTTTAGAGTCTTAGAAACGCGTCGTTAGATGTTTCATAAGTTTGTCAAACTAGTACAAAGCTCATTGAGACACTTATAAGCACTCATGTTGCATGAAACTTGGTTTAGAGTCCTAGAAACGCATTGTTCGATGTTTCATAAGTTCGTCAAACTAGTACAAAGCTCATTGAGACACTTATAAGCACTCATGTTCCATGAAACTTGGTTTAGAGTCCTAGAAACTGCGTTGTTAGATGTTTCATAAGTTCGTCAAAGTAGTACAAAGCTCATTGAGACACTTATAAGCACTCATGTTGAATGAAACTTGATTTAGAGTCCTAGAAACGCGTTGTTAGATGTTTCATAAGTTCGTCAAACTTTTACAAAGCTCATGGAGACACTTATAAAAACACTCATGTTGCATGAAACTTAGTTTAGAGTCCTAGAAACGCGTTGTTAGACATTTCATAAGTTCGTCAAACTAGTACAAAGCTCATTGAAAAACTTATAAGCACTCATGATGCATGAGACTTGGTTTAGATTCCTAGAAACGAGTTGTTAGACGTTTCATAAGTTCGTAAAACTTGTACAAAGCTAATTGAGACACTTATAAGCACTCATGTTGAATGAAACTTGGTTTAGAGTCCTAGAAACGCGTTGTTAGATGTTTCATAAGTTCGTCAAACTAGTACAAAGCTCATTGAGATACTTATAAGCACTCATGTTGCATGAAACTTGGTTTAGAGTCCTAGAAACGCGTTGTTAGATGTTTCATAAGTTCGTCAAACTTGTACAAACCTCATTGAGACGCTTATAAGCACTTATGTTGCATGAAACTTGGTTTAGAGTCCTAGAAACCGCGTTGTTAGATGTTTCATAAGTTTTTCAAACTTTTACAAAGCTCATTGAGACACTTATAAGCACTCATGTTGCATGAAACTTGGTTTAGAGTCTTAGAAATCGCGTTGTTAGATGTTTCATAAGTTCGTCAAACATGTAGAAAGCTCATTGAGACACTTAGAAGCACTCATGTTGCATGAAACTTCGTTTAGAGTCCTAGAAACCGCGTTGTTAGATGTTTCATAAGTTCGTCAAACTAGTACAAAGCTCATTGAGACACATATAAGCACTCAAGTTGCATGAAACTTGGTTTAGAGTCCTAGAAACGCGTTGTTAGATGTTTCATAAGTTCGTCAAACTTGTACAAAGCTCATTTAGACACATATAAACACTCATGTTGCATGAAACTTGGTTTAGTGTCCTAGAACCCGCGTTGTTAGATGTTTCATACGTTCGTCAATCTTGTACAAAGCTCATTGAGGAACTTATAAGCACTCATGTTGCATGAAACTTGGTTTAGAGTCCTAGAAACGCGTTGTTAGATGTTTCATAAGTCTGGGAAACTTGTACAAAGCTCATTGAGGAACTTATAAGCACTCATGTTGCATGAAACTTGGTTTAGAGTCCTAGAAACGCGTTGATAGATGTTTCATACGTTCGTCAATCTTGTACAAAGCTCATTGAGGAACTTATAAGCACTCATGTTGCATGAAACTTGGTTTAGAGTCCTAGAAACGCGTTGTTAGATGTTTCATAAGTTCGTCAAACTTGTACAAACCTCATTGAGACGCTTATAAGCACTCATGTTGCATGAAACTTGGTTTAGAGTCCTAGAAACCGCGTTGTTAGATGTTTCATAAGTTTTTCAAACTTTTACAAAGCTCATTGAGGAACTTATAAGCTCTCATGTTGCATGAAACTTGGTTTAGAGTCCTAGAAACGCGTTGTTAGATGTTTCATAAGTCCGTGAAACTTGTACAAAGCTCATTGAGGAACTTATAAGCAATCATGTTGCATGAAACTTGGTTTAGAGTCCTAGAAACGCGTTGTTAGATGTTTCATACGTTCGTCAATCTTGTACAAAGCTCATTGAGGAACTTATAAGCACTCATGTTGCATGAAACTTGGTTTAGAGTCCTAGAAACGCGTTGTTAGATGTTTCATAAGTTCGTCAAACTTGTACAAACCTCATTGAGACGCTTATAAGCACTCATGTTGCATGAAACTTTGTTTAGAGTCCTAGAAACCGCGTTGTTAGATGTTTCATAAGTTTTTCAATATTTTACAAAGCTCATTGAGTAACTTATAAGCTCTCATGTTGCATGAAACTTGGTTTAGAGTCCTAGAAACGCGTTGTTAGATGTTTCATAAGTCTGTGAAACTTGTACAAAGCTCATTGAGGAACTTATAAGCACTCATGTTGCATGAAACTTGGTTTAGAGTCCTAGAAACGCGTTGTTAGATGTTTCATACGTTCGTCAATCTTGTACAAAGCTCATTGAGGAACTTATAAGCACTCATGTTGCATGAAACTTCGTTTAGAGTCCTAGAAACCGCGTTGTTAGATGTTTCATAAGTTCGTCAAACTAGTACAAAGCTCATTGAGACGCTTATAAGCACTCATGTTGCATGAAACTTTGTTTAGAGTCCTAGAAACCGCGTTGTTAGATGTTTCATAAGTTTTTCAATATTTTACAAAGCTCATTGAGTAACTTATAAGCTCTCATGTTGCATGAAACTTGGTTTAGAGTCCTAGAAACGCGTTGTTAGATGTTTCATAAGTCTCGTGAAACTTGTACAAAGCTCATTGAGGAACTTATAAGCACTCATGTTGCATGAAACTTGGTTTAGAGTCCTAGAAACGCGTTGTTAGATGTTTCATACGTTCGTCAATCTTGTACAAAGCTCATTGAGGAACTTATAAGCACTCATGTTGCATGAAACTTCGTTTAGAGTCCTAGAAACCGCGTTGTTAGATGTTTCATAAGTTCGTCAAACTAGTACAAAGCTCATTGAGACACATATAAGCACTCATGTTGCGTGAAACTTGGTTTAGAGTCCTAGAAACGCGTTGTTAGATGTTTTATAAGTTCATCAAACTTGTACAAAGCTCATTTAGACACTTATAAGCACTCATGTTGTATGAAACTTGGTTTAGAGTCCTAGAACCCGCGTTGTTAGATGTTTCATATGTTCGTCAAACTAGTCAAAAGCTCATTGAGACACTTATAAGCACTCATGTTTCATGAAACTTAGTTTAGAGTCCTAGAAACCGCGTTGTTAGATGTTTCATAAGTTCGTCAAACTAGTACAAAGCTCATTGAGACACTTATAAGTACTCATCTTGCATGAAACTTGGTGTAGAGTCCTAGAAACGCGTTGTTAGATGTTTCATAAGTTCGTCAAACTTGTACAAAGCTCATTGAGACACTTATAAGCACTCATGTTGCATGAAACTTGGTTTAGAGTCCTAGAAACGCGATGTTAGATGTTTCATAAGTTCGTCAAACAAGTACAAAGCTCATTGAGACACTTATAAGCACTCATTTTTCATGAAACTTGGTTTAGAGTCCTAGAAACGCGTTGTTAGATATTTCATATGTTCGTAAAACTTGTACAAAGCTCATTGAGACACTTTTAAGCACTCATTTGGAATGAAACTTGGTTTAGAGTCTTAGAAACGCGTTGTTAGATGTTTCATAAGTTTGTCAAACAAGTACAAAGCTCATTAAGACACTTATAAGCACTCATGTTGCATGAAACTTGGTTTAGAGTCCTAGAAACGCGTTGTTCGATGTTTCATAAGTTCGTCAAACTAGTACAAAGCTCATTGAGACACTTATAAGCACTCATGTTCCATGAAACTTGGTTTAGAGTCCTAGAAACTGCGTTGTTAGATGTTTCATAAGTTCGTCAAACTAGTACAAAGCTCATTGAGACACTTATAAGCACTCATGTTGAATGAAACTTGATTTAGAGTCCTAGAAACGCGTTGTTAGATGTTTCATAAGTTCGTCAAACTTTTACAAAGCTCATTGAGACACTTATAAAAACACTCATGTTGCATGAAACTTAGTTTAGAGTCCTAGAAACGCGTTGTTAGACATTTCATAAGTTCGTCAAACTAGTACAAAGCTCATTGAAAAACTTATAAGCACTCATGTTGCATGAGACTTGGTTTAGAGTCCTAGAAACGAGTTGTTAGACGTTTCATAAGTTCGTAAAACTTGTACAAAGCTCATTGAGACACTTATAAGCACTCATGTTGAATGAAACTTGGTTTAGAGTCCTAGAAACGCGTTGTTAGATGTTTCATAAGTTCGTCAAACTAGTACAAAGCTCATTGAGACACTTATAAGCACTCATGTTGCATGAAACTTGGTTTAGAGTCCTAGAAACGCGTTGTTAGATGTTTCATAAGTTCGTCAAACTTGTACAAACCTCATTGAGACGCTTATAAGCATTCATGTTGCATGAAACTTGGTTTAGAGTCCTAGAAACCGCGTTGTTAGATGTTTCATAAGTTTTTCAAACTTTTACAAAGCTCATTGAGACACTTATAAGCACTCATGTTGCACGAAACTTGGTTTAGAGTCTTAGAAATCGCGTTGTTAGATGTTTCATAAGTTCGTCAAACTAGTACAAAGCTCATTGAGACACTTATAACTACTCATCTTGCATGAAACTTGGTGTAGAGTCCTAGAAACGCGTTGTTAGATGTTTCATAAGTTCGTCAAACTTGTACAAAGCACATTGAGACACTTATAAGCACTCATGTTGCATGAAATTTGGTTTAGAGTCCTAGAAACGCGTTGTTAGATGTTTCATAAGTTCGTCAAACTTGTACAAAGCTCATTTAGACACTTATAAGCACTCATTTTTCATGAAACTTGGTTTAGAGTCCTAGAAACGCGTTGTTAGATATTTCATATGTTCGTAAAACTTGTACAAAGCTCATTGAGACACTTTTAAGCACTCATGTGGAATGAAACTTGGTTTAGAGTCTTAGAAACGCGTTGTTAGATGTTTCATAAGTTTGTCAAACTAGTACAAAGCTCATTGAGACACTTATAAGCACTCATGTTGCATGAAACTTGGTTTAGAGTCCTAGAAACGTGTTGTTCGATGTTTCATAAGTTCGTCAAACTAGTACAAAGCTCATTGAGACACTTATAAGCACTCATGTTCCATGAAACTTGGTTTAGAGTCCTAGAAACTGCGTTGTTAGATGTTTCATAAGTTCGTCAAAGTAGTACAAACCTCATTGAGACACTTATAAGCACTCATGTTGAATGAAACTTGATTTAGAGTCCTAGAAACGCGTTGTTAGATGTTTCATAAGTTCGTCAAACTTTTACAAAGCTCATTGAGACATTTATAAAAACACTCATGTTGCATGAAACTTAGTTTAGAGTCCTAGAAACGCGTTGTTAGACATTTCATAAGTTCGTCAAACTAGTACAAAGCTCATTGAAAAACTTATAAGCACTCATGATGCATGAGACTTGGTTTAGAGTCCTAGAAACGAGTTGTTAGACGTTTCATAAGTTCGTAAAACTTGTACAAAGCTCATTGAGACACTTATAAGCACTCATGTTGAATGAAACTTGGTTTAGAGTCCTAGAAACGCGTTGTTAGATGTTTCATAAGTTCGTCAAACTAGTACAAAGCTCATTGAGATACTTATAAGCACTCATGTTGCATGAAACTTGGTTTAGAGTCCTAGAAACGCGTTGTTAGATGTTTCATAAGTTCGTCAAACTTGTACAAACCTCATTGAGACGCTTATAAGCACTTATGTTGCATGAAACTTGGTTTAGAGTCCTAGAAACCGCGTTGTTAGATGTTTCATAAGTTTTTCAAACTTTTACAAAGCTCATTGAGACACTTATAAGCACTCGTGTTGCATGAAACTTGGTTTAGAGTCTTAGAAATCGCGTTGTTAGATGTTTCATAAGTTCGTCAATCATGTAGAAAGCTCATTGAGACACTTATAAGCACTCATGTTGCATGAAACTTCGTTTAGAGTCCTAGAAACCGCGTTGTTAGATGTTTCATAAGTTCGTCAAACTAGTACAAAGCTCATTGAGACACATATAAGCACTCAAGTTGCATGAAACTTGGTTTAAAGTCCTAGAAACGCGTTGTTAGATGTTTCATAAGTTCGTCAAACTTGTACAAAGCTCATTTAGACACTTATAAGCACTCATGTTGTATGAAACTTGGTTTAGAGTCCTAGAACCCGCGTTGTTAGATGTTTCATATGTTCGTCAAACATGCAAAAGCTCATTGAGACACTTATAAGCACTCATGTTGCATGAAACTTGGTTTAGAGTCCTAGAAACGCGTTGTTAGATGTTTCATAAGTTCGTCAAACTTGTACAAAGCTCATTGAGACGCTTATAAGCACTCATGTTGCATGAAACTTGGTTTAGAGTCCTAGAAACCGCGTTGTTAGATGTTTCATAAGTTTTTCAAACTTTTACAAAGCTCATTGAGACACTTATAAGCACTCATGTTGCATGAACTTGGTTTAGAGTCTTAGAAATCGCATTGTTAGATGTTTCATAAGTTCGTCAAACATGTAGAAAGCTCATTGAGACACTTATAAGCACTCATGTTGCATGAAACTTTGTTTAGAGTCCGAGAAACCGCGTTGTTAGATGTTTCATAAGTTCGTCAAACTAGTACAAAGCTCATTGAGACACATATAAGCACTCATGTTGCATGAAACTTGGTTTAGAGTCCTAGAAACGCGTTGTTAGATGTTTCATAAGTTCGTCAAACTTGTACAAAGCTCATTCAGATACTTATAAGCACTCATGTTGTATGAAACTTGGTTTAGAGTCCTAGAACCCGCGTTGTTAGATGTTTCATATGTTCGTCAAACTAGTCAAAAGCTCATTGAGAAAATTATGAGCACTCATGTTGCATGAAACTTAGTTTAGAGTCATAGAAACCGCGTTGTTAGATGTTTCATAAGTTCGCCAAACTAGTACAAAGCTCATTGAGACACTTATAAGTACTCATGTTGCATGAAACTTTGTTTAGAGTCCTAGAAACGCGTTGTTAGATGATTCATAAGTTCGTCAATCAAGTACAAAGCTCATTGAGACACTTATAAGCACTCATGTTGCATGACACTTGGTTTAGAGTCCTAGAAACGAGTTGTTAGACGTTTCATAAGTTCGTCAAACTTGTACAAAGCTCATTCAGATACTTATAAGCACTCATGTTGTATGAAACTTGGTTTAGAGTCCTAGAACCCGCGTTGTTAGATGTTTCATATGTTCGTCAAACTAGTCAAAAGCTCATTGAGAAAATTATAAACACTCATGTTGCATGAAACTTAGTTTAGAGTCATAGAAACCGCGTTGTTAGATGTTTCATAAGTTCGTCAAACTAGTACAAAGCTCATTGAGACACTTATAAGCACTCATGTTGAATGAAACTTGGTTTAGAGTCCTAGAAACGCGTTGTTAGATGTTTCATAAGTTCGTCAAACTAGTACAAAGCTCATTGAGACACTTATAAGCACTCATGTTGTATGAAACTTAGTTTAGAGTCATAGAAACCGCGTTGTTAGATGTTTCATAAGTTCGTCAAACTAGTACAAAGCTCATTGAGACACTTATAAGCACTCATGTTGAATGAAACTTGGTTTAGAGTCCTAGAAACGTGTTGTTAGATGTTTCATAAGTTCGTCAAACTAGTACAAAGCTCATTGAGACACTTATAAGCACTCATGTTGCATGAAACTTCGTTTAGAGTCCGAGAAACCGCGTTGTTAGAAGTTTCATAAGTTCGTCAAACTAGTACAAAGCTCATTGAGACACATATATGTTAGATTTAGGAGAGTATAGACGAGATTGGAGAGTTTATGTTCTTGAGTTCATGAAGAACATCAAGAACATGATAGAGAGAATAGATAGAGTTTAATCGAAAAGAGTATATTAGATTCAAAAGTGTTAATTAGTTTCATTACAAAGGGTAAGCTATAAATAGGCAACAACAAAGGATCCCAAAATAGCATAAAGGAATATGCTAAAAACGTCCTAGTCTTGCTTGGTTAGCCGCGCCACACGTCGCTATCCCTTGTGTAGCCGCGCCTTCCTTAAGGCAACCCGTGACAAGTCAGAACAAGTTGGATACACGCGCCCTTAAGGCACACATGTGACTCTGCCCAACGGCTCTCTTGGCAACGGTCTTCTTGCGTTTCCCTTTGCAACGGTAACTAAGAGAGCTAGTGACTTCGGCAGCTTGCCTTCGGCCTTCGTCACATGATAGGTCATCGTCTTGATGGACAAGGCTTGTCCGGACGATGCCTTGGTCTCTTTTACACTTGTGACTTCGGTTTTGCCTTAGTCGAACTCGGCTTTGGTTTTGTCTTAGCCGAACTTGAGTTTTGACTTCGGCTTTGCCTTAGTCGAACTCGGCTTTGGTTTTGTCTTAGCCGAACTTGAGTTTTGACTTCGGCTTTGCCTTAGTCGAACTCGGCTTTGGTTTTGTCTTAGCCGAACTTGAATTTTGACTTCGGCCTTGCCTTGATGGACGGAACTCGTCCGGGCAACGCCTTAGTCTCGTTTACACTCCCCCGCAAGCTTAGCCTAGTGGAATGGCTAAGCTTGGAACCCGTATGACCTTGCCTCGTTAAAAACCTTGGTGAGAAAACCACTTGGGATAAAACTCACCTAAGGGAAAAGAGTACAAGACCATACGGTTAGGGACTTAGGCGTTGAGAGCCCGGATGAGTCCAAGTCTTGGTAGAATGGACTCGCATACTTTTAAGCTTGCGGACTTGGTGAAAATGTCCGCGAGTTGATCTTGACTTTTCGTGTAGCAAGGTAGGATAGTGCCCTTGACCATTTGCTCTCTAACCTTGTGACAATCCACCTCTATGTGTTTAGTCCTCTCATGGAAGACCGAGTTTGTTGCTATGTGGATGGCCGCTTGATTATCACAATGCATGGTCATCGGTGCTTCAATCTTGAGACCCAAATCCCCTAGCAAGTTCTTTAGCCACATGAGTTCTTGAGTCAACTTCCTCATGGCTCTATACTCGGCTTCGGCGGTTGAGCAAGATACTATCTTTTGCTTCTTTGTCTTCCATGTGACAAGGTTGCCACCAATGAAAGTGCAATAGCCGGTGGTTGACCGTCTACTCTCTAGATCCCCGGCATAGTCCGCGTCACAATATCCAATGACCTCCGTGTTCTTGTTGCAACCCATCCAAATACCCAAACTTGAGGTTCCTTTGAGATAGCCCAAGATCCTCATGATCATGTTCCAATGATGTTGCTTCGGCATTTGCATGTGTTGGGAGACTTGGTTTACGGCAAAGCACAAGTCCGGTCTAGTGATTGTCAAGTAGATGAGCTTACCCACTAGCCGTCTATAGAGCATTGGGTCTCGGTACGGTTGATCGTCCTCACTACCTTCTTGAATGGTCTTGTAGCCGTCTTCAAGAGGAGTCTTAGCCACCTTTGTTCCTATCATATTGACAACACTCAAAAGATCATGGGTGTACTTCCTTTGGGAAAGAAATAGACCTTCTTCCGATCTACACACTTCAATCCCAAGGAAGTACTTAAGAATTCCGAGGTCCTTAATATCAAATTTAGATTTGAGGAAGGATTTGGTTTCTTGAATACCTCCCTTGTTGTTTCCGGAGATTATGATGTCGTCTACATACACTAGTACCACTACTATACCTTCTTGGTTTTGAAGGGTAAAAAGAGTATGTTCGGCTTGTGATCTCTTGAATCCCTTTGCCATCAATGTTGAGCTAAGCTTGTGATACCAAGCTCTTGGTGATTGTTTGAGACCGTAGATGGCTTTTCTTAACCGTAGGACTTTCCCGGGAGTGATTTCTAGGCCGGGTGGTGGAGTCATGTAGACTTCCTCTTCAAGCTCTCCTTGTAGGAAGGCGTTCTTCACATCCATTTGGAAGATATCCCATGATAGGATAGTGGCAAGTGATAAGATTACCCGAACCGTGTGGAGTTTTGCAACCGGGGCAAATGTGTCTAGGTAGTCCTCTCCATAAGTTTGAGTAAAGCCTCTTGCTACCAATCTTGCCTTGTGTCTTTTTATCTCTCCATTGCTTAGATATTTGATGGTGAAGACATATCTTGAGCTCACGGCCTTCTTCCCTTTTGGTAGGTTGGTTTCATAGAAAGTTTCATTGTCTTCCATGGCCTTGTTCTCGGCTTCAACCGCTTTAGCCCAAACTTCCTCCTTCATTGCCTCTTCATAAGTCCTTGGAATAACTTGTTGATCCATGGAGGTGGTAAAGGCTTTATGTTCCTTTGGAAAGCTTGCAAGAGAGCACACGGCTTGATTAGGATGTGCCTCGGCTTTGTTGTTAAAGTACACCCTTGTGTTGACCCAATTGGATGGATGCCTCTTGACTCTAGTGATCCTTCTTAGAACCAGCGGCTCTTCTTCTTGGGACACACCTGGGACACACCTTGGTCATGGACTTATTGATCACTTTGTTGTTGAGCATTAGTCTCGGTTGAGGCTTGAGGTTCTTCTTGACCATTTGACTCTCCCCCGGACGTAGTTGGTTCTTGAGTACCGGCTTGCTCATTGTTCTCCCCCTCATGATCAAGGTGGGTCTCTTGAGTTGGTTCCTCATTTCTTGTATCTTCGTCAATCTCCATACCAAGATTTCTCATCAAGTTTCTAAGGCTTGTAGCTCTATCCGTAACAACTTCGGGTAAGTCCTTCACACTTTCCCAATTGTTTTCCTTGTAGTAGCTTTGTCCTTCTAGAAACTTGACCTCCCTTGATACTAATACCTTTCTTGTTTCAGGTACATAGCATTTGTACCCTTTTTGTGTGTTCGAGTAGCCGATGAACATAGCCTTGGTGCTTTTAGCTTCTAGCTTGTTCCTTTGCTCACTAGGTACGAACACATAACACACACAACCGAACACTCTTAGATGGTTAATAAAAGGATTCGTCTTATTCAATACCTTGAACGGAGATTCATTCTTCAAGACTTGTGTTGGTGTTCGGTTGATAAGGTAGCACGCCGTGAGAACCCCATCGGACCAAAACCTCTTCGGTATGTTCATGTGGAACATCATGGACCGAGTCACTTCCATCAAGTGCCGATTCTTCCGTTCGGCTACCCCATTTTGTTGTGGTGTATATGGGCATGTGGTTTGATGGAGGATGCCATGCTTGGCTATGTGTTCTTTAAAGGCTCTACTTGTGTACTCTCCACCATTATCGGACCTAAAGGTCTTAATCTTGACATTATAATGGTTAGTCACATAGTTTTGAAAGTTTTGAAAAGCTTCTAATACCCTATCTTTTGTTTGTAAAAGGGTAACCCAAGTGTATTTAGAGCTTTCATCTATGAATGTGACAAAGTAAGAGTGATTATCCCTAGATTTACACGGCGATGACCACACATCCGAATGCACAAGTTCAAAAGGTTTATAATTCATGTTTGATTTTTGAAAAACGGTTCGGCAATGTTTACCTAAGATGCATGCTTCACAAGTTTCATGATTAAACTTAACATTAGGCAAAATGGTTTTCAAAGCATTTAAGTGAGGATGACCGAGTCTAAAATGCCAAATAACATTGTTGGCTTCGGATAAAACCGATTTAAAAGCATGACAAAGAAAGGAACTAGAGGTGTTTTCTTCAAGAACATAGAGATCGCCTCTTGTGACCCCTTTCCCGATGATCTCCTTACTCTTAATATCCTGAAAAATCACATCATTAGGACCGAAGATAACATTGCAATTCAAATCACAAGCAATGCGTTTCACGGATATAAGGTTTGAGGTAAAACTAGGCATGTAAAGCGCTTGAGAGTCTCTATCAAATAACTTAAGGTTCCCTAATCCTTCTATAGGAATTTCACTTCCATTTGCAATAATGACATTTCCTAAAGCCGGTTGAATATTACTAATCAAGTCCAAGTTACTAATCATATGATGAGAAGCACCCGAATCAATAATAATAGGCTTAAACGATTTATTGTCTATATTTTGAGCACTAAGTGAATAGAAGGTTGAAATACCGGAGCCCTTAAGGGCTTTGATGAGAGCGTCAAGGTCGGACTTCCTCACATACTCATCCATGTAGGGAACAATAGCCGAAGACTCCTCTTCCTTGCCATGGTTCGGTCCACTTGAGCTTGAGTTCGGCACACTTGCCGAGTCATCATGAGAGTAGTTGGCCTTGGCGTCCTTGAACTTGGCCGGCTTGAGGTTCGGATGTAGAATCCAACACTTCTCTTTGAGGTGGCCCTTCTTCTCGCAATGATCACACGTTAAGGCCCTTCTTTCTTCATATGTCTTGGACGTTGGTTTAAAAGCCACCTTGTTGGCGGTTACAAGTTCCCTCTTGCCTTCAAAGAGCTCAATGGAGCCTTGTTCCCTTTGAAGTTGAGAACACACCTCTTCAAGGTTTGGTAGGGTATCGGCTCGGAGAAGATGTTTGGTAATCTCCTTATAGCTGCCGTTGAGTGTTAAGAGCAAACCGAACACCTTGTCTTGTTCTCTTCGTTCATTTAGCACCTTCGAGTCGATAGTGCTTGGACGGAGCATTTCCAGTTCGGCCCATAGGGACCTAAACTTTCCGAAGTGCTTTGTGAAATCGGTGTCTTCTTGGTTCAAATCATTGATAGCCTTCTTGACTTCATAGACCCGGCTTAGGTTCGATGTGTTGCCGTAGACGGTTTGGAGAGTGTCCCATAATTCCTTGGCATTCTCACAATAGGAATAGGCTTCCAAGATAGACGGCTCAAGGGATCCTTGGATGCTTCCAAGAACCTTTTGGTCTAGTTGGAACCATTTCTGATGTGATCATAGAGCCGAAGCCGGGAACGGACATCGGCATCGACCACGACGGCTTCGACATCGGCATCGATCGCGTCGACACCGAACACAACGGCATCGACATCGGCATCGACCACATCGACATCGGCATCGACCACATCGACATCGGCATCGACCACCTCGACATCGAACATACCGGAACCCGACCATCGCGGACCGAGGAATCAAAAGGAGCAATTACGCGATCCAAAGCTAGGGAGTTAGCCAAAAACATTCAAACCACGATGATGGAGGAGGATGAAGCAGCCAAGAGCTACTTCAACGTTTTCAGCACGACAATCCGATCAAGACCAAGCTATGAAAGCTAAGCGGACTAGGTGTCTCGCTTGACACTCTTTTTCCCACCGGGTTTTAACGAGGCCAAGAAGAACACCACGTCGTCCCTTAGTGATCATAGTTTGAAGAGCGTAAGAGACGAGGCGCTTAACACTACTCGTCGTTTTATCCGTTGCAATTTCCTTTTTATCTTTGTACGCGATTTCCTTTTTGCGGATTTCCTTTTTGCAATTTCCTTTTTGTCTTTTGCGCAACCCTAACGAGGAGAAGCAACTTGTGTTTTCCCTATAAAAGGGGTTGCGCCGCACAACGTGTTAAGCAGTCAAAACTTTTACAAACCCTTCTTTGTTGCGACTCCTCCTTGCTCGGCGAACGGGCACGAATCTCTTCCAAGCTTCACGCTTACAAGAGCTTCTTCTATCCATCAAGCGAGATATCATCCCTTGCTTGAGTCGTTCATATTCCATCCTCACGTTCCTCCCCACCCATCCGCTGCTCCGTTCTTGACTTGTAATCCGCATCCACATCCGCCCACACTACTCATCCACCGTCGTTCTTGCTTAGCCTTATCCGGAGGAGAGATCCGCCTGGTGGGATCCTATCATCTGGTATCAGAGCCGCCTCTGTACCAAAAGGCTGAGTCGTTCTTTCCCTTTTGTCTTTTCAAAGTATCACAATCTCGAACCCGTTTGTTTGAACCCGTCGTTGTTTGGCATAGGATTGTTGCTAGTATAAACAAGTTATGTGTTGATCTTTGTGTTCTTGATGTTTGTCAACTTGCGGCGGTAGTAATAGGTTTAGATCTTTGAAAACCTAATCGCATCTTTCAAAACGTGTTATTGCGATTTCCTTTTTGCTAAAACGCTCGTTTTACTTAAAACATAACGATTTCCTTTTTTTTTTTTTCAAGCCGTGTCCTTGTTTTCCTTTCTTGTTTATCACGCGTGCATCCTTGTGTGTGTGCGGCGTAGAGTTCTATTTGTTGGCTATTTTGTGAACTACTTACTCGCTAGTTACTTGTCCGTGTAACAGGTACCATGGCCCTATCACCGGAGGCGCTCGATGACCTCAAGAAACTTATAGCGGCCCAAGTAACCGAGGCCATGACCCAACTACTTCCCCAACAAATTTCTCAACAGCTCACCTTGGAACGTGAGAAACAAGCTAGGGAGGCCATCGGGGCAACCTCGGATTCCGAGGGTGGGTCAACGCCAACTCCTTCCGATGCCATGCGGATTTGCAAAGGCAAAGGCGTTGCCGGTACATCTAGACTCCAGTGCAATCCGCAACCTCCGTCCAACCAACGCAGCCAAAGAGCGAGAGGGTACCACGGCAACGGGAACACGCCGAGCTGAGCGAACCAGAGGACGAGCTCCCGGGCATAGGACACACACGCCTCACGCCGACCTACCCAAACCATAGCCGGGCAACGCGTCTACATCGGCTCTAGCGATGAGTATTATGGCGTCAACGTCTCGGACCGTAGTAGGCGAAGCCGGAGGCGTGAGAGACGAGACAAAGACGACCCAAGAGACTCGGAGAACCAACAACTGAAGCATATCAAGGCCAAGTTCCCCGCCTTTCTCGGCAAGAATGATCCGGAGGCCTACCTTGACTATGAACGGAAGATGGAGTCCAGCTTCTTGTGCCACGATACCTACGCCTCCAACAAGGTAAAGATAGCGGTCTCCGAATTCAGTGAGTATGCACTCCTGTGGTGGGATCAGCTCTGCACTACCCGGAACCGCCATAATGAGCTACCCATCACCACATGGCACCAACTTACTACCCACTTGAGAAAAAGGTTTGTGCCGAGTCATTACCACAGGGAAGTACTAAACAAGCTGAGAAAACTCACCCAAGGGTCCACCACAGTCCGAGACTACTTTCAAGAGATGGAAACTCTCCTTATCCGAGCCGGTCTAGAGGAAGATGAGGAAGTGACCATGGCACGGTTCATCGGTGGACTCACCGAGACATTCAGACAAAGTGGAGCTCCGGACCTATGTTGACCTTGAGGAACTTGTGCACAAGGCCGAACTAGTGGAGACCCGAACAAGAGAAGATACGCTAAACCTAGCTTCCCCTCCACGCCAAGCAAACCCAAGGACTTTACACCTTCTCGGCCACCTTTCTCTAAGGACATCAAGCCTACCACCACGGTTAAGGAAGAGGTCAAGTATGATCCTAAGAGCAGAAGCAACGCCTCCTCCAGCAACGTTAGGTGTTTTAGGTGCCAAGGTATGGGCCACTACTCAAGGGATTGTCCCAATAAGAAGGTATTCATGATTCTGGACAATGGAGAAGTAGTGCCCCAAGAGTCCGATTCTGACCCTGAAGAAGAGGAAGAGGAAGTAGCCGCCATTGGGGAGATGCTGGTTGCACGGAGAACCTTGAGCGTACAGAACCAACCGGAGGAACTAGTACAAAGAGACCACCTATTCCACACCCGGTGCATTGTGAAGGGCAAGGTGTGTAGTCTCATCATAGACGGTGGAAGTTGTACTAATGCAGCTAGCGAAACCATGGTTCGAAATTGAGCATAGAAACCTTGTCCCATCCGCGCCCATACAAGCCGCAATGGCTGAATGAAAGTGGTGCCTTAACGGTAACTCGCCAAGTCCGATTATCCTTTTCCATTGGCAAGTATGAGGATGAGGTTCTTTGCGATGTGATACCCATGTGCTCCAGCCACATACTGTTGGGTAGACCGTGGCAATCCGACCGTAGAGTATTCCATGACGGTTACACCAACAAGCACTCCTTTGAGTTCAAGGGCCGGAAAATCATCCTTGCTCCCCTCACGCCAAGTGAAGTGTATCAAGATCAGCTCTATCTCAAGCTCAAGGAGGAGAAAGAGCATGCACCCACGCCAACCGCCAACCTTTACATCAACCAAAGAGAAGTTTCTCGGATCCTCACTTTAAATACGTCTATTTTGTTGTTTATATATAAGGAGAGCCTTGTTAGTACTAACCCTCCACAGGATCTTCCTAGTGATTTTGCCCAGCTGTTGCAGGACTATAGTGACGTTTTTCCTCAGGAGATACCACCTGGCTTGCCACCGATCCGAGGCATTGAGCACCAAATTGACCTAGTCCCTGGCTCGGCGCTTCCAAACCGACCCGCCTATAGGACTAATCCGGTGGAGACCAAGGAACTACAGAAACAAGTTGAGGAACTAATGAGCAAAGGCCATATCCGAGAAAGCATGAGTCCATGTGCGGTGCCCGTGCTGCTTGTGCCCAAGAAGGACGGATCATGGCGCATGTGTGTTGACTCGCCGAGCCATCAACAACATCACGGTGAAGTATCGCCACCCTATTCCTAGATTAGATGATATGTTAGACGAATTGTGTGGTTCTAACGTGTTCTCTAAGATTGATCTTAAGAGTGGTTACCATCAGATTAGGATGAAGGAGGGTGACGAGTGGAAAACGGCATTCAAAACCAAACAAGGACTATATGAGTGGCTTGTTATGCCCTTCGGCCTTACTAATGCGCCTAGCACTTTTATGAGACTAATGAACCATGTTTTGAGGTCTTTTATAGGTGTCTTCGTGGTGGTGTATTTCGATGATATCTTAATCTTCAGCCGGAGCCTAGACGAGCACATTGCCCATGTCCGAGCCGTACTTGACGTCCTAAGAAAGGAGAACCTTTTTGCTAACATTGATAAGTGTACTTTTTGCACTAAAGAAATTGTTTTCCTAGGTTTTGTTGTGAGTACGAAGGAGTTAGGGTCGATGAAGGGAAGGTCAAGGCAATCAAAGAATGGCCCACACCTACCACCGTAGGAGAAGTCCGGAGCTTCCATGGATTAGCCGGCTTCTATAGGCGCTTCGTCAAAGACTTTAGTACCATTGCGGCCCCTTTAACCGAAGTCATCAAGAAGGACGTTGGCTTCAAGTGGGGAGAAGCACAAGACCGGGCCTTTCGGTGCCTCAAAGAGAAGCTTATCAACTCTCCCTTACTTATGCTTCCTAACTTTTTAAAAACTTTTGAGATTGAGTGCGACGCTTCGGTGTAGGGATCGGTGCGGTTCTTATGCGGGATAACAAGCCCATTGCTTACTTTAGCGAGAAGTTAGGAGGAGCCACATTGAACTACCCCACCTATGATAAAGAGTTGTATGCGTTGGTGAGGGCTTTACGTACGTGGCAACATTACCTATGGCCCAAGGAGTTCGTTATCCACACGGACCATGAGTCTCTCAAACACTTAAAGGGACAACAAAAGTTGAACAAGAGGCATGGCCGCTGGATAGAATTCATTGAGACATTTCCCTACGTCATCAAGTACAAGAAAGGTAAGGACAATGTCGTTGCCGACGCATTGTCCCGAGGTATTCTATAATAGCCGAATTAAGATCCAAACTCATAGGTTTTGAATTGCTCAAAGATTTATATGGTTCTGATGCTGATTTTGGAACATATTACTTGAGATGTGCTAAATTTGCCTTTGAGAGTTATTATAGACAGGACGGCTACTTGTTTTTCCACCATCGGTTGTGCATACCCAGCGGATCAGTGAGAGAGCTGCTTGTCCGAGAAGCTCACGGAGGAGGATTGGCCGGACACTTCGGCGTTATGAAAACACTTGCCAGCCTCCAAGCCTATTTCTATTGGCCGAACATGAAGAAAGATGTAGAGAAAGTATGTTCGAGATGTGCGACATGTAAGCATGCCAAGAGTAAGGTGCAACCTCACGGTTTGTACACTCCCTTACCCATTCCCTCTCACCCTTGGACAGATATTTCGATGGATTTTGTTGTCGGCTTACCTCGAACCAGGAATGGTAGAGATTCTATCTTCGTAGTGGTTGACAGGTTTAGCAAGATGGCACACTTCATAGCTTGTCACAAGACCGATGATGCCGTCAAGGTAGCCAATCTATTCTTCAGAGAAGTGGTGAGACTACATGGGATGCCTAGCGTTATTGTTTCGGACCGAGACACCAAGTTTTTAAGCCATTTTTGGCGAACCTTGTGGGCAAAGCTAGGGACCAAGTTGTCCTTCTCCACCACCTGCCACCCCCAAACCGATGGGCAAACCGAAGTGGTGAACCGTTCGTTATCAACGTTACTTAGAACCTTGGTGAAAAGCAACATCAAGTCTTGGGAGGAATGTCTACCCCACGTAGAGTTCGCTTATAACCACGCTAAGCATTCTACTACTTCCTTTTCTCCTTTTGAATTAGTTTACGGATTCAATCCGATGTCTCCTTTAGATTTAATTGCATTACCTTTGAGTGAGGTATCCAGCCTAGATGGCAAGAGGAAAGCCGAGCAGGTTAAGAAGCTACACGAGAAGGCTAGAGAGAACATAGAGAAGAAGACAAAGCAAGACGTCGAGCAAGCCAACAAGGGCCGAAGAAAGGTGATTTTTGAAGAAGGCGATCTCGTTTGGGTACACCGAGGAAGGAGCGGTTCCCAGCCGAGAGGAAGTCTAAGCTCATGCCGAGGATAGACGGTCCATTCCAAGTCGCTAAACGAATCAACGACAATGCCTATAAAATTGATCTCCGAGGTAAGTATTCCATTTCGGACTCGTTTAATGTTTCGACTTGTCTCCGTATGTTGCGTATTCGGATTTGAGGACAAATCCTTTTCAAGAGGGAGGGGATGATGTGATCATAGAGCCGAAGCCGGGAACGGACATCGGCATCGACCACGACGGCTTCGACATCGGCATCGATCGCGTCGACACCGAACACAACGGCATCGACATCGGCATCGACCACATCGACATCGGCATCGACCACATCGACATCGGCATCGACCACCTCGACATCGACCATACCGGCACCCGACCATCGCGGACCGAGGAATCAAAAGGAGCAATTACGCGATCCAAAGCTAGGGAGTTAGCCAAAAACATTCAAACCACGATGATGGAGGAGGATGAAGCGGCCAAGAGCTACTTCAACGTTTTCAAGCACGACAATCCGATCAAGACCAAGCTATGAAAGCTAAGCGGACTAGGTGTCTCGCTTGGCACTCTTTTCCCACCGGGTTTTAACGAGGCCAAGAAGAACACCACGTCGTCCCTTAGTGATCATAGTTTGAAGAGCGTAAGAGACGAGGCGCTTAACATTACTCGTCGTTTTATCCGTTGCAATTTCCTTTTTATCTTTGTACGCGATTTCCTTTTTGCGGATTTCCTTTTTGCAATTTCCTTTTTGTCTTTTGCGCAACCCTAACGAGGAGAAGCAACTTGTGTTTTCCCTATAAAAGGGGTTGCGCCGCACAACGTGTTAAGCATCAAAACTTTTACAAACCCTTCTTTGTTGCGACTCCTCCTTGCTCGGCGAACGGGCACGAATCTCTTCCAAGCTTCACGCTTACAAGAGCTTCTTCTATCCATCAAGCGAGATATCATCCCTTGCTTGAGTCGTTCATATTCCATCCTCACGTTCCTCCCCACCCATCCGCTGCTCCGTTCTTGACTTGTAATCCGCATCCACATCCGCCCACACTACTCATCCACCGTCGTTCTTGCTTAGCCTTATCCGGAGGAGAGATCCGCCTGGTGGGATCCTATCAATTTCTCATCGTCACTTGTGAGCTCATTGTTAAACTCAATAGGAGCATCTTGCCGAGTGAGGATGTGGTTCCAATTGCCGCGGCCACAAAGAGCAATCTTCATGGTTCTCGCCCATAGGAGGTAGTTGATACCTTTCAAGGTAACCGGACAAGGGATCTTCTTGTGTTCCTTGTCTTCCATGATAGTGGTTTGGTGAGTTTTCGAAGTATCTAGACTTGACTTGAGAGTTCAGATCTGGAAAAATTTGAACCGAAGGAAACCGAGGAACCGTTACCGAGACTAGTTATCGAGAGTGCTCGGTATCGAGAGTGCTCGGTATCGAGAGTGCTCGGTATCGAGAGTGCTCGGTATCGAGAGTGCTCGGTATCGAGAGTGTCCAGTATCGAGAATGTCCGGTACGAGAAATTTGTAACCGAGAGATTTGTGGCCGAGAGTTTTGTGCGGAAGCGAAATAGGTTCAGGAGCAAGGTTGCTCTGATACCATGTTAGATTTAGGAGAGTATAGACGAGATTGGAGAGTTTATGTTCTTGAGTTCATGAAGAACATCAAGAACATGATAGAGAGAATAGATAGAGTTTAATCGAAAAGAGTATATTAGATTCAAAAGTGTTAATTAGTTTCATTACAAAGGGTAAGCTATAAATAGGCAACAACAAAGGATCCCAAAATAGCATAAAGGAATATGCTAAAAACGTCCTAGTCTTGCTCGGTTAGCCGCGCCACACGTCGCTATCCCTTGTGTAGCCGCGCCTTCCTTAAGGCAACCCGTGACAAGTCAGGACAAGTTGGATACACGCGCCCTTAAGGCACACATGTGACTCTTCCCAACGGCTCTCTTGGCAACGGTCTTCTTGCGTTTCCCTTTGTAACGGTAACTAAGAGAGCTAGTGACTTCGGCAGCTTGCCTTCGGCCTTCGTCACATGATAGGTCATCGTCTTGATGGACAAGGCTTGTCCGGACGATGCCTTGGTCTCTTTTACACTTGTGACTTCGGTTTTGCCTTAGTCGAACTCGGCTTTGGTTTTGTCTTAGCCGAACTTGAGTTTTGACTTCGGCTTTGCCTTAGTCGAACTCGGCTTTGGTTTTGTCTTAGCCGAACTTGAGTTTTGACTTCGGCTTTGCCTTAGTCGAACTCGGCTTTGGTTTTGTCTTAGCCGAACTTGAGTTTTGACTTCGGCCTTGCCTTGATGGACTCGTCCGGATGCCTTACTCGTTTACAATATCCGGGCTTGGTTTAATGCCTTAGTCATAAGTTCGTCAAACTTTACAAAGCTACAATATAAGCACTCATGTTGCATGAAACTTGGTTTAGAGTCCTAGAAACGCGTTGTTAGATGTTTCATAAGTTCGTCAAACTTGTACAAAGCTCATTTCGATACTTATAAGCACTCATGTTGTATGAAACTTTGTTTAGAGTCCTAGAACCCGCGTTGTTAGATGTTTCATATGTTCGTCAAACTAGTCAAAAGCTCATTGAGAAAATTATAAGCACTCATGTTGCATGAAACTTAGTTTAGAGTCATACAAACCGCGTTGTTAGATGTTTCATAAGTTCGTCAAACTAGTACAAAGCTCATTGAGACACTTATAAGCACTCATATTGAATGAAACTTGGTTTAGAGTCCTAGAAACGCATTGTTAGATGTTTCATAAGTTCGTCAAACTAGTACAAAGCTCATTGAGACACTCATAAGCACTCATGTTGTATGAAACTTGGTTTAGAGTCCTAGAACCCGCGTTGTTAGATGTTTCATAAGTTCGTCAAACTTGTCACAAAGCTCATTGAGACACTTATAAGCACTCATGTTGTATGAAACTTGGTTTAGAGTCCTAGAACCCGTGTTGTTAGATGTTTCATATGTTCGTCAAACTAGTACAAAAGCTCATTGAGACACTTATAAGCACTCATGTTGCATGAAACTTAGTTTAGAGTCCTAGAAACCGCGTTGTTAGATGTTTCATAAGTTCGTCAAACTAGTACAAAGCTCATTGAGACACTTATAAGCACTCATGTTGCATGAAAATTGGTTTAGAGTCCTAAAAACGTGTTGTTAGATGTTTCATAAGTTCGTAAAACTATGTACAAAACTCATTGAGACACTTACAAGCACTCATGTTGTATGAAACTTGGTTTAGAGTCCTAGAAATGCATTGTTAAATGTTTCATAAGTTCGTCAAACTATTACAAAACTCATTGAGACACTTATAAGCACTCATGTTGCATGAAACTTGGTTTAGAGTCCTAGAAACGCGTTGTTAGATGTTTCATAAGTTCGTCAAACTTGTACAAGGCTCATAGAGACGCTTATAAGCACTCATGTTGCATGAAACTTGGTTTAGAGTCCTAGAAACAGCGTTGTTAGATGTTTCATAAGTTTTTCAAACTTTTACAAAGCTTTAGAGACACTTATAAGCACTCATGTTGCATGAAACTTGGTTTAGAGTCTTAGAAATCGCGTTGTTAGATGTTTCATAAGTTCGTCAAACTAGTACAAAGCTCATTGAGACACTTATAAGCACTCATATTGAATGAAACTTGATTTAGAGTCCTAGAAACGCGTTGTTAGATGTTTCATAAGTTCGTCAAACTTTTACAAAGCTCATTGAGACACTTATAAAAACACTCATGTTGCATGAAACTTAGTTTAGAGTCCTAGAAACGCGTTGTTAGATGTTTCATAAGTTCGTCAAACTTGTACAAAGCTCATTGAGACAATTATAAGCACTCATGTTGTATGAAACTTGGTTTAGAGTCCTAGAACCCGCGTTGTTAGATGTTTCATATGTTCGTCAAATTAGTCAAAAGCTCATTGAGACACTTATAGGCACTCATGTTGCATGAAACTTAGTTTAGAGTCCTAGAAACCGTGTTGTTAGAAGTTTCATAAGTTCGTCAAACTAGTACAAAGCTCATTGAGACACTTATAAGCACTCATGTTGCGTGAAACTTGGTTTAGAGTCCTAAAAACGCGTTGTTAGATGTTTCATAAGTTCGTCAAACATGTAGAAAGCTCATTGAGACACTTATAAGCACTCATGTTGCATGAAACATCGTTTAGAGTCCTAGAAACCGCGTTGTTAGATGTTTCATAAGTTCGTCAAACTTGTACAAAGCTCATTTAGACACTTATAAGCAGTCATGTTGTATGAAACTTGGTTTAGAGTCCTAGAACCGCGTTGTTAGATGTTTCATATGTTCGTCAAACTTGTACAAAGCTCATTTAAACACTTATAAGCAGTCATGTTGTATGAAACTTGGTTTAGAGTCCTAGAACCCGCGTTGTTAGATGTTTCATATGTTCGTCAAACTAGTCAAAAGCTCATTGAGACACTTATAAGCACTCATGTTGCATGAAACTTGGTTTAGAGTACTAGAAACAACGTTGTTAAATGTTTCATAAGTTCGTCAAACTTGTACAACGCTCATTGAGTCTTTATAAGGACTCATGTTGCATGAAACTTGGTTTAGATTCCTAGAATCACGTTGTTAGATGTTTCACAAGTTCTTCAAACTTGTACAAAGCTCATTGAGACACTTATAAGCACTCATGTTGCATGAAACTTGGTTTAGAGTCCTAGAAACGCGTTGTTAGATATTTCATAAGTTCGTCAAACTTGTACAAAGCTCATTGAGACACTTTTAAGCACTCATTTTTCATGAAACTTGGTTTAGAGTCTTAGAAACGCGTTGTTAGATGTTACATAAGTTTGTCAAACTTGTACAAAGCTCATTGAGACACTTTTAAGCACTCATGTTGCATGAAACTTGGTTTAGAGTCTTAGAAACGCGTTGTTAGATGTTTCATAAGTTTGTCAAACTAGTACAAAGCTCATTGAGACACTTATAAGCACTCATGTTCCATGAAACTTGGTTTAGAGTCCTAGAAACTGCGTTGTTCAGATGTTTCATAAGTTCGTCAAACTAGTACAAAGCTCATTGAGACACTTATAAGCACTCATGTTGAATGAAACTTGATTTAGAGTCCTAGAAACTGCGTTGTTAGATGTTTCATAAGTTCGTCAAACTTTTACAAAGCTCATTGAGACACTTATAAAAACACTCATGTTGCATGAAACTTAGATTTAGAGTCCTAGAAACGCGTTGTTAGACATTTCATAAGTTCGTCAAACTAGTACAAAGCTCATTGAAAAACTTATAAAAACACTCATGTTGCATGAGACTTGGTTTAGAGTCCTAGAAACGAGTTGTTAGACGTTTCATAAGTTCGTAAAACTTGTACAAAGCTCATTGAGACACTTATAAGCACTCATGTTGAATGAAACTTGGTTTAGAGTCCTAGAAACGCGTTGTTAGATGTTTCATAAGTTCGTCAAACTAGTACAAAGCTCATTGAGACACTTATAAGCACTCATATTGGTTTAGAGTCATGAAACTTGGTTTAGACACTTATAAGTCCTAGAAACGTGTTGTTAGATGTTTCATAAGTTCGTCAAACAAGTACAAAGCTCATTGAGACACTTATAAGCACTCATTTTTTGGTTTAGAGTCATGAAACTTGGTTTAGACTCATTTTTCATGTTGGTTTAGAGTCCTAGAAACGCGTTGATAGATGTTTCATACGTTCGTCAATCTTGTACAAAGCTCATTGAGGAACTTATAAGCACTCATGTTGCATGAAACTTGGTTTAGAGTCCTAGAAACGCGTTGTTAGATGTTTCATAAGTTCGTCAAACAAGTACTATTGAAGTGACTATACCAAGGTAGTTGATATACATAGTCGACTACATCGCAATGTAGTTGATCAATGTAGTCGATTCATGTAGTCGACTATGTCAACCAACTATATAGCCGTTAGAGCTATGGACCAAAGGACAAAGGAGTGGTCTTATTTTGAATTATAGCCGTTAGGCTTCTTTGACTTTCCTTGTTTTTGATATATGTCTTCTCCTTGTGTAATAGAACTTCTTAACACAATTATGAATCAATGAAATCTTTTTACACTATTCTCTCTCCTTGTTCTTTGTGTTCTTCAAGAACACCAAGAACATCATACAAACAAAACACTTAAATCACTCTAAAACTAACATGGTATCAGAGCATAAGCTCTTAGACCTCGTTTAGCTTCCGCTTTTACACTCAATTTCTCTCAGTTCTCGACTCAATCAACACTTGATACACTCGATTCGTGATTCTACTTTGTTCCAAAGTTTGGATCTTGAAGAAAGGTTCAAACTTTTTCATTTCTCAAGAAGACAAAGTTACAAAGATTTGGTATCAAAGATCCAATCTTTCTCTCTCTCGAAGTTCGGATCTACAAGAAAGCTCGGATCTACAAGAAAGGTTCAAGTTTTTCACTCAATCTTAATTTAAACCATGGAAGACAAGGGAAACAACAACACCAAGCTCCATTGTCCGGTTACTTTAAGGGGTATCAACTATCTTCTTTGGGCTCGCACGGTGAGGACTGTTCTTGGTGGCCCAGGGCTTTGGAAGCACATACTCAAGAAGCCACAAGCTCTCACCGATTCCAGCTTTGAGGATGATGAAGAAGAAGTGCCCGAAGAGGTAAAAAGGTTCCAAGAAGACCAAAAGGTACTCGGTATCCTTCAAGGGTCACTTGATCCCACCATCTTAGAGGCATACTCTTATTGTGAAAGCTCAAAGGAACTTTGGGACACTCTTCAAACCATCTATGGCAATATCTCCAATCTTAGTCGGGTTTATGAAGTTAAGAAGGCTATCAACGACTTAAACCAAGAAGAGACCGAATTCACCAAACACTTTGGAAAGTTTAGGTCGCTTTGGGCCGAACTAGAGATGCTTCGTCCAAGCTCTATCGATCCTAAGGTTCTAAATGAAAGAAGGGAACAAGACAAGGTCTTTGGCTTGCTTCTCACACTCAATGGGAGCTACAAGGATGTCATCAAACATCTATTGAGATCCGACTCCTTACCAAACCTTGAGGATGTTTGTGCTCAACTTCAAAGAGAACAAGGATCGATTGAATTGTTCGATGGAAAGAAAGAGCTTGTCTCCGCAAATAGAGTAGCCTTCAAGCCTTATTCAAAGACATATGAAGAAAGGAGAACCTTGACATGTGACAATTGCTATAAGAAAGGCCATTCCAAAGACAAGTGTTGGAATCTTCACCCACACCTCAAACCGGCCAAGTTTAAGGATGCAAAGGCCCACTTCTCAAGCGATGACTCGGTGAATGGAGCTAGCTCAAGCACGGCGAGTCAATCCCTCAAGAATAAGGAGGAAGAGTCCACAGCTATGGTACCTTACTCGGATGAGTATGTGCGGAGATCCGATCTTGACGCACTCATCAAAGCCCTTAAGGGCTCGGGTATTCAAAACTTCTACTCTCTTAGTGCTCACATGATAAACAAACCTATTAAGCCTATTATAGTTGATTCGGGTGCTTCTCATCATATGATTAGTAACTCAAACTTGATTAGTAATGTCAAACCGGCTTTAGGTAATGTTATCATTGCGAATGGAACTAAGGTACCCGTAGAAGAATTAGGTGACCTTAAACTTTTTAATAAACACTCCCAAGCCTTATACATGCCTAGCTTTACCTCTAATCTTATATCCGTAAAACGCATTGCTAATGATTTGAATTGTAATGTGATCTTTAGTCCTAATGAGGTTATCTTTCAGGATATTGAAAGTAAAGAGGTGATTGGAAAGGGAGTCACTAGTGGAAATCTCTATGTGCTTGAGAAGGATACATCAAGTTCTAATCTATCTCATGTTTTTAGTTCTATTTTGGCCGAAGCCAATAGTGTCATTTGGCATTATAGGCTTGGTCACCCTCATTTAAATGCTTTAAAAACTTTATTACCAAATGTTGTGTTTAATCATGAAACATGTGAGTCTTGCATCTTAGGCAAGCATTGTCGAACCGTGTTTCCCAAATCTATTATGCTTTATAAATGCTTTGATCTTGTGCATTCGGATGTGTGGTCTTCTCCATGCAAGTCTAGAGATAATCACTCATATTTTGTTACATTCATTGATGAAAAGTCTAAGTACACTTGGATAACTCTTTTACCTTCAAAGGATAGGGTGTTAGATGCCTTTAAAACTTTTCAAAACTATGTGACTAATCAATTCAATGCTAAAATTAAGGTCTTTAGGTCCGACAATGGAGGTGAATACACGAGTAATGCATTCAAAGAACACATAGCAAAGCATGGGATTCTCCATCAAACAACATGCCCATACACTCCACAACAAAATGGAGTAGCCGAAAGAAAGAATCGACACTTGATGGAAGTCACAAGATCGATGATGTTCCACATGAATCTACCAAAGAGGTTTTGGTCCAATAGTGTTCTTACGGCATGCTATCTTATCAATCGGACACCAACACAAGTCTTGGGAAACCGATCTCCCTTTGAGGTATTGAATAAAAATAAACCTCGTATTGATCATCTAAGGGTTTTTGGTTGTGTATGCTATGTGTTTGTACCTAGTGAACAAAGGACCAAGTTGGATGCTAAAAGCACCAAGGCTATGTTCATCGGCTATTCAAACACCCAAAAGGGGTACAAGTGCTATGTACCCGAAACAAGAAGAGTTCTTATATCAAGAGAGGTCAAGTTTCTAGAAGGACAAAGCTACTACAAAGACAACAATTGGGAAAGCATCAAGGACTTACCCGAAGTCGTCTCGGATAAAGCTACAAGTCTTAGAAACCTAATGAAGAATCTTGGTATGGACTTTGACAAAGACGCAAGAAATGAAGGACCAACTCAAAACACCCATCTTAATCATGCGGGGGAGAACAACGACGAGCAAGTGGGTCCTCAAGAACCAAACACGTCCGGGGGAGAGTCACCAAATGTTCAAGAAGAACATCAAGACCAAACCACCGAGACTCATACGTCCGGGGGAGAGTCACCAAATGTTCAAGAAGAACATCAAGACCAAACCGCCGAGACTCATACTCAACAAGAAGCTCCAAGTCATGATCAAGATGTGTCTCAAGATAAAGGACCGCCGGTTCTAAGAAGAAGTACTAGAATCAAGAAGCATCCGTCTAATTGGGTAAACACAAGGGTGTATTACAATGATGTGGCCGTAGCTCACCCTATTCAAGCCGTGTGTTCTCTAGCAAGGATTCCCGAGGAACATCAAGCCTTTATCACCTCTATGGATCAACAAGTGATTCCGAGAACTTATGAAGAAGCAATGAGGGAAAAGGTTTGGGCAAAAGCTGTGGAAGCCGAGAACAAGGCAATAGAAGACAATGACACCTTCTATGAAACCGAGCTACCAAAAGGGAAGAAAGCCGTGAGTTCTAGGTATGTCTTCACCATCAAGTACCTAAGCAATGGAGATATAGAAAGACACAAGGCAAGACTAGTGGCAAGAGGATTCACACAAACATATGGGGAAGATTACTTAGATACTTTTGCTCCGGTTGCAAAGCTTCACACGGTTCGAGTAATCTTGTCACTCGCCACCAATCTATCTTGGGATCTATTTCAAATGGATGTGAAGAATGCCTTTCTACAAGGAGAACTTGAAGAAGAGGTGTACATGACTCCCCCACCCGGCTTAGAGATCACTCCCGGGAAGGTTCTAAGGTTAAAGAAAGCCATCTATGGTCTTAAACAATCACCAAGAGCTTGGTATCACAAGCTTAGCTCGACCTTGATGGAGAGGGGGTTCAAAAGGTCACAATCCGAGCATACACTTTTCACTCAACAAACCCAAGAAGGCATTGTGGTAGTTCTTGTGTATGTGGATGACATAATCATTTCCGGGAACAATAAGGGAGGTATTCGAGAAACTAAAACCTTTCTACAATCTAAGTTTGATATAAAGGATCTTGGTAAGCTCAAGTACTTCCTTGGGATAGAAGTGTGTAGATCCGAAGAGGGTCTATTTCTTTCCCAAAGGAAGTACACACATGATCTTTTAAGTGTTGTGAATATGATAGGTGCAAAGGTGGCTAAAACTCCTCTTGAAGATGGATACAAGATCATTCAAGAAGGAAGTGAAGAGGACCAACCTTACAAGGATCCGCAACTCTATAGGCGACTTGTGGGAAAGCTTATTTACTTGACCATTACAAGACCGGACTTATGCTTTGCCGTAAACCAAGTATCTCAACATATGCAAGGGCCGAAACAACACCATTGGAACATGCTAATGAGGATCTTGAAATATCTCAAGGGAACATTTAGCTTGGGATTATGGATGGGATGTAACAAGAACACCGAGGTTGTGGGATATTGTGATGCCGACTATGCCGGAGACTTGAAGGATAGAAGATCAACCACAAGGTATTGTACTTTCATCGGTGGCAACCTTGTCACTTGGAAGACAAAGAAGCAAAAGATTGTGTCATGCTCGACCGCCGAAGCCGAGTATAGAGCCATGAGGAAACTTACACAAGAACTCATGTGGCTTAATTAAGAATCTTCTAGGAGACTTGGGAATAAAAACCGAATCACCAATGACTATGCATTGTGACAATGAAGCAGCAATTCACATAGCATCCAATTCGGTCTTCCACGAGAGAACCAAGCACATAGAGATTGATTGCCACAAGGTTCGGGAGCAAATGATCCAAGGCACAATCCTACCATGTTACACCAAGAGCCAAGACCAACTCGCGGACATCTTCACTAAATCCGCAAGCTTGAAAGTGTGTGAGTCAATTCTACCAAGGCTTGGACTCACAATGGCTCCTAAAGCCTAAGTCTCGAACCGCATATCTTTGTACTCTTTTCCCTTAGGTGAGTTTTGTCCCAATGGGTTTTCTTACCAAGGTTTTAATGAGGCAAGGGTATGCGGATACCAAGCTTATCCATTGCATTAGGCTAAGCTTGCGGGGGAGTATTGAAGTGACTATACCAAGGTAGTTGATATACATAGTCGACTACATCGCAATGTAGTTGATCAATGTAGTCGATTCATGTAGTCGACTATGTCAACCAACTATATAGCCGTTAGAGCTATGGACCAAAGGACAAAGGAGTGGTCTTATTTTGAATTATAGCCGTTAGGCTTCTTTGACTTTCCTTGTTTTTGATATATGTCTTCTCCTTGTGTAATAGAACTTCTTAACACAATTATGAATCAATGAAATCTTTTTACACTATTCTCTCTCCTTGTTCTTAGTGTTCTTCAAGAACACCAAGAACATCATACAAACAAAACACTTAAATCACTCTAAAACTAACAAGTACAAACCTCATTGAGACGCTTATAAGCACTCATGTTGCATGAAACTTGGTTTAGAGTCCTAGAAACCGCGTTGTTAGATGTTTCATAAGTTTTTCAAATTTTTACAAAGCTCATTGAGACACTTATAAGCACTCATGTTGCATGAAACTTGCTTTAGAGTCCTAGAAACGCGTTGTTAGATGTTTCATAAGTCCGTGAAACTTGTACAAAGCTCATTGAGGAACTTATAAGCACTCATGTTGCATGAAACTTGGTTTAGAGTCCTAGAAACGCGTTGTTAGATGTTTCATACGTTCGTCAATCTTGTACAAAGCTCATTGAGGAACTTATAAGCACTCATGTTGCATGAAACTTGGTTTAGAGTCCTAGAAACGCGTTGTTAGATGTTTCATACGTTCGTCAAACTTGTACAAAGCTCATTGAGGAACTTATAAGCACTCATGTTGCATGAAACTTGGTTTAGAGTCCTAGAAACCGCGTTGTTAGATGTTTCATAAGTTTTTCAAACTTTTACAAAGCTCATTGAGGAACTTATAAGCTCGATGTTGCATGAAACTTGTACAAAGCTCATTGAGGAACTTTTAAGCTCGCATGTTGCATGAAACTTGGTTTAGAGTCCTAGAAACCGCGTTGTTAGATGTTTCATAAGTTTTTCAAACTTTTACAAAGCTCATTGAGGAACTTATAAGCTCTCATGTTGCATGAAACTTGTACAAAGCTCATTGAGGAACTTCTAAGCTCTCATGTTGCATGAAACTTGGTTTAGAGTCCTAGAAACGCGTTGTTAGATGTTTCATAAGTCTGTGAAACTTGTACAAAGCTCATTGAGGAACTTATAAGCACTCATGTTGCATGAAACTTGGTTTAGAGTCCTAGAAACGCGTTGTTAGATGTTTCATACGTTCGTCAATCTTGTACAAAGCTCATTGAGGAACTTATAAGCACTCATGTTGCATGAAACTTGGTTTAGAGTCCTAGAAACGCGTTGTTAGATGTTTCATAAGTCTGTGAAACTTGTACAAAGCTCATTGAGGAACTTATAAGCACTCATGTTGCATGAAACTTGGTTTAGAGTCCTAGAAACGCGTTGATAGATGTTTCATACGTTCGTCAATCTTGTACAAAGCTCATTGAGGAACTTATAAGCACTCATGTTGCATGAAACTTGGTTTAGAGTCCTAGAAACGCGTTGTTAGATGTTTCATAAGTTCGTCAAACTTGTACAAACCTCATTGAGACGCTTATAAGCACTCATGTTGCATGAAACTTGGTTTAGAGTCCTAGAAACCGCGTTGTTAGATGTTTCATAAGTTTTTCAAACTTTTACAAAGCTCATTGAGGAACTTATAAGCTCTCATGTTGCATGAAACTTGGTTTAGAGTCCTAGAAACGCGTTGTTAGATGTTTCATAAGTCTGTGAAACTTGTACAAAGCTCATTGAGGAACTTATAAGCAATCATGTTGCATGAAACTTGGTTTAGAGTCCTAGAAACGCGTTGTTAGATGTTTCATACGTTCGTCAATCTTGTACAAAGCTCATTGAGGAACTTATAAGCACTCATGTTGCATGAAACTTGGTTTAGAGTCCTAGAAACGCGTTGTTAGATGTTTCATAAGTTCGTCAAACTTGTACAAACCTCATTGAGACGCTTATAAGCACTCATGTTGCATGAAACTTGGTTTAGAGTCCTAGAAACCGCGTTGTTAGATGTTTCATAAGTTTTTCAAACTTTTACAAAGCTCATTGAGTAACTTATAAGCTCTCATGTTGCATGAAAGTTGGTTTAGAGTCCTAGAAACGCGTTGTTAGATGTTTCATAAGTCTGTGAAACTTGTACAAAGCTCATTGAGGAACTTATAAGCACTCATGTTGCATGAAACTTGGTTTAGAGTCCTAGAAACGCGTTGTTTGATGTTTCATACGTTCGTCAATCTTGTACAAAGCTCATTGAGGAACTTATAAGCACTCATGTTGCATGAAACTTCGTTTAGAGTCCTAGAAACCGCGTTGTTAGATGTTTCATAAGTTCGTCAAACTAGTACAAAGCTCATTGAGACAAATATAAGCACTCATGTTGCGTGAAACTTGGTTTAGAGTCCTAGAAACGCGTTGTTAGATGTTTTATAAGTTCATCAAACTTGTACAAAGCTCATTTAGACACTTATAAGCACTCATGTTGTATGAAACTTGGTTTAGAGTCCTAGAACCCGCGTTGTTAGATGTTTCATATGTTCGTCAAACTAGTCAAAAGCTCATTGAGACACTTATAAGCACTCATGTTTCATGAAACTTAGTTTAGAGTCCTAGAAACCGCGTTCTTAGATGTTTCATAAGTTCGTCAAACTAGTACAAAGCTCATTGAGACACTTATAAGTACTCATCTTGCATGAAACTTGGTGTAGAGTCCTAGAAACGCGTTGTTAGATGTTTCATAAGTTCGTCAAACTTGTACAAAGCTCATTGAGACACTTATAAGCACTCATGTTGCATGAAACTTGGTTTAGAGTCCTAGAAACGCGATGTTAGATGTTTCATAAGTTCGTCAAACAAGTACAAAGCTCATTGAGACACTTATAAGCACTCATTTTTCATGAAACTTGGTTTAGAGTCCTAGAAACGCGTTGTTAGATATTTCATATGTTCGTAAAACTTGTACAAAGCTCATTGAGACACTTTTAAGCACTCATGTGGAATGAAACTTGGTTTAGAGTCTTAGAAACGCGTTGTTAGATGTTTCATAAGTTTGTCAAACTAGTACAAAGCTCATTGAGACACTTATAAGCACTCATGTTGCATGAAACTTGGTTTAGAGTCCTAGAAACGCGTTGTTCGATGTTTCATAAGTTCGTCAAACTAGTACAAAGCTCATTGAGACACTTATAAGCACTCATGTTCCATGAAACTTGGTTTAGAGTCCTAGAAACTGCGTTGTTAGATGTTTCATAAGTTCGTCAAACTAGTACAAAGCTCATTGAGACACTTATAAGCACTCATGTTGAATGAAACTTGATTTAGAGTCCTAGAAACGCGTTGTTAGATGTTTCATAAGTTCGTCAAACTTTTACAAAGCTCATTGAGACACTTATAAAAACACTCATGTTGCATGAAACTTAGTTTAGAGTCCTAGAAACGCGTTGTTAGACATTTCATAAGTTCGTCAAACTATGATGAAGAATCCCCCAAGGACTCGACACTCTAAGTTGGAAAAGGGATAATCCTCGACTTAGATGAACTCGTGAAGCACAAACCTAAGGTATATTAAACCTTAGACCCAATACTTTCTTAAAACGCTCCAAACAAACAAGGCGGTGGATTGAAGGGTCACACAAGAGATGCGGAAAAGCTCTTGATTTACCGTGGATTGAATGGCCGCACAAGAGATGTGAAAGACTCTTGATATACCGGGTGATCCCTTGGATATGACGCACCAAGACGGATCGGACGATCAATGGATATTACACACCATGATCTATCAATGGATATTACACACCATTGACAAAAGAAAAGAGAATCACTCTCAAAGGTTCCAAAAATACTCACTTAAACTTCTCTTTTTATTCATCATATGAGACTCATTATATAGAGGATATTACAATAAATTCGTCCATAATAAATGTTTAACATGCAAAGCATCTTGGAAGATGAATAGAACTATTAAGGTGCATGTAAGGAAGACAAAAAGTCACAATGAATGCTCTTTTGAAATGAACGAAAATTGATCTTCTTTTACTCTTCTTGGGCCTATTGAAACTTGACGGGCTTCTCTATTGAACCAGGATTATAGAACAACTCCGTTTATAACTTAATTCCTTATGGTTTGGTCGGAGTGGTTCGATGAATGCACGTAGGTCCGAATAGAGTAAACAGCAGATCACCTCTTTTGTAAGTTGAATAACTCTGTCATCTGATCTCCGTTTGGTTCGATTCTTCTTTTCGGAGTTAAGATAAATGAGCTGAGCACATTCCGAAAGTGGTCTCATGAGTTTTGGCCTCGCAGTTGAAAAGATATGATCCGATGAATGAACACATGTACTTCTGTCTCACAATATCACATCATACTCCCTTTCTTCAAAAGGATTTGCCCTCAAATCCGAATAACAAAAGAGATAAAATAGAAAGAAAAAGAAAAAATTAAAAATAAACCAGACTTAGAGTGGTGCTCTGATACCAAATGATGCGGAAATGACCAAAGGATTGGATCTCTAAGGTGGTTGAAGGGGTAATCCTCGACTTCGATGAACTCGTGAAGCACAAACCTAAGGTATATTAAACATTAGACCCAATACTCTCTTAAAACGCTTCAACAAAACAAGGCGGTGGACCTTAGTTCGAAGAACTTGGTAAGTACAAACCTTAGGTATATTAAACCTAAGACCCAATACTCTCAACAAGAAACAACTAACTTTGGCAATGATAGGCGCCACAAACGGGGATGGAAATCTGTTTGATAAGCCGATTGATCACTCGGAGTCACACCGAAGATCGAAAAGTTCACAAGGAACTAAATGAGAATCACTCTCACAAAAAGATAGAAAAATATATTTGATTAAAAAGTTGGATGTCTTTCTCCAATGGAGATTACATGTATTTAAAGGGAAATAAAACTTGTAGAGAAAGAAAGAAGTTCAAAGGATGTAGTAAACATAATTAAAGATAGAATTAAAAGATGTGTTGAATGACTCTTGGACTCCAAATATGACTCTTGATCTTTCATTTTCGTCACTCTTCTTTGACCATAATTTAAGTGCTTCATTTTGGGCTTTCTTGGGCTTTAATCATGTTTAGAAGTGGTTGGACTTGATGTATATCATACCCAATGGTCTTGTGAATGTGTTCTTTGTCTAAAAGCTCTTGAATCAGCCCGTTAAGTGCCTCCTTGATCTTCTTTGCTCTCGCTCTTGTCATTGGTCCAGCGGGTACTTGCAAAGGATCCTCTTGATCATCCTTGCTGCTTTGGATGTCCTCATCATTCCCCATAGGCTTCTTCATGCTCTCTTTGTCTAAAATGTCTTGAAACAACCCATCAAATCTGTCTTTGATCTTCTTTTCTTGTGATATTGTAAATGGTTCAATGGCTAGTTGAGGTGTTTCCACATCCCTTTGTGTGTTGCTCCTTAGAATCGTATCATACTCCTCCACTTGAAAATGATTTGTCCTCAAATCATGCCTGTCCCCTACATCAAATGGAAACAATGGATGTTTTGAACCAAAATAAACTCGAACTTGCCTCGACACCTTTACTTCACCACCATTATTCAAACGTTGCATCTTGTAAAATCGTTTCTTTTTTGTCACACCTCGTCCACTTTTTACCTTATCAACCAAAGGATCAAGTTTTTGAGCTCCTTTTCGAGTACGAAATGTTTTTGCAACTCCATTCACTCCAAACATTTTGGAACTCAATGTGACCTTTTCTTTTGCATAGAAAGTTCATTCCTTTTGTTTGCTTGTAGTTCACAACTCTCTCATTCGGACTTAGGTTCAAAATCTGAAGTAAAACAAACCTATTCTCGTTCTTTGCTTGCCAAAATGTTGAATCTCCAAAGACAAAATCAACATCTTCGGTTTTCTCCTTGTAAGATAGTGGATTGAAAATCGAATCAAGGTCCACCAACTTCAAGCTCTCACTTAACCACGTGTGCCTTTGATTCGCCGCACAAATCTCAAAATCCCCTAACTTGATACCCTCGAGATGTGATCCTTGAAATTCGTCTTGTAATTCACATAACTCCCTCTTATCCCAACAATCTATCTTTTCCAACAATTCCAAGGATTGAATATATGGATCAGGATCAAGAAACAGAGGATACCTTCTTGAAAGGGCATAAACTTCACTTTCATGCTTTCTTTGAATTATGCTTTGAGGTTGAAATAACATCTCATGTTGCACTTCCACCATAGGATCAAAATGTGAAAGAACCTTATGCACATCTTCAAAATCAGATTCTTCGACAACCTCTTCAACTTTTTCTTCTAAAACTTTCTGATTTCCCTTTAAATCAAAAGAGTTTTGAAGTTCTTCTTTCAACTCATGAATATGTTGTTGTTCTTGTTGTTGTTGTTGCTGATGTGGATAGTACTTCTTTTTTGTTGCCTTCTCTTCATAACATAAATTATGATTATACTTTAACTTGTAAGAAGAAGTATCATGCCTTGTAGATGATGGTGTATCTTCTTTGTTTTTTTCTCTCGGTTGAATACTTTCTCTTCTAAAAATATGAGAAACACTTTGTTGTTTCCTTTCTTGTGTTCTCTCTTGAATTTGATCCAATCTTTTGTTTAAAACTTGCACTTCACCTCTCAATAACTTTTGAAACTCTTCCATCAAATCTTTAATTTGAAGTTTTGAGAAACTCGGTTGATGATTCTTCTTCATTATCCCCATAGTAATCAAATAGAAGATATCAAAGAAATCGAAAATCTCAAAGGGAGTATGGGCAATAGGGAATAACAGAAGGTTATAAATGTTATAAGAGTTATAAGGGTTATAAGAGTTATAAGGGTTATAAGGGTTATAAGGATTATAACAAAAGGGAAATGAAAGAAATTTAAGAACAAAGAAAGAGTAATCCAGAACTTTTATGATATCTTTTTTTTTTTGACTTTTTTTTTTTTTTTAGTTTTGATTTTTTTTTTTTTTTTTTTTTTTTTTTTTTTTTAAATCTGGATTTTCAGAAAATTAATAAAACAAAAACAGAAATAGAATATGATAGAAAGAAGATGAAAAGATTTGAAAATGATAGAAAGAAGATGAATGATAAAAAGATAAAACCAAGCTTAGAGATGGCTCTGATACCAAATGATGAAGAATACCCCAAGGACTCGACACTCTAAGTTGGAAAAGGGATAATCCTCGACTTAGATGAACTCGTGAAGCACAAACCTAAGGTATATTAAACCTTAGACCCAATACTTTCTTAAAACGCTCCAAACAAACAAGGCGGTGGATTGAAGGGTCACACAAGAGATGCGGAAAAGCTCTTGATTTACCGTGGATTGAATGGCCGCACAAGAGATGTGAAAGACTCTTGATATACCGGGTGATCCCTTGGATATGACGCACCAAGACGGATCGGACGATCAATGGATATTACACACCATGATCTATCAATGGATATTACACACCATTGACAAAAGAAAAGAGAATCACTCTCAAAGGTTCCAAAAATACTCACTTAAACTTCTCTTTTTATTCATCATATGAGACTCATTATATAGAGGATATTACAATAAATTCGTCCATAATAAATGTTTAACATGCAAAGCATCTTGGAAGATGAATAGAACTATTAAGGTGCATGTAAGGAAGACAAAAAGTCACAATGAATGCTCTTTTGAAATGAACGAAAATTGATCTTCTTTTACTCTTCTTGGGCCTATTGAAACTTGACGGGCTTCTCTATTGAACCAGGATTATAGAACAACTCCGTTTATAACTTAATTCCTTATGGTTTGGTCGGAGTGGTTCGATGAATGCACGTAGGTCCGAATAGAGTAAACAGCAGATCACCTCTTTTGTAAGTTGAATAACTCTGTCATCTGATCTCCGTTTGGTTCGATTCTTCTTTTCGGAGTTAAGATAAATGAGCTGAGCACATTCCGAAAGTGGTCTCATGAGTTTTGGCCTCGCAGTTGAAAAGATATGATCCGATGAATGAACACATGTACTTCTGTCTCACAATATCACATCAAACTAGTACAAAGCTCATTGAAAAACTTATAAGCACTCATGTTGCATGAGACTTGGTTTAGAGTCCTAGAAACGAGTTGTTAGACGTTTCATAAGTTTGTCAAACTAGTACAAAGCTCATTGAGACACTTATAAGCACTCATGTTGCATGAAACTTGGTTTAGAGTCCTAGAAACGCGTTGTTCGATGTTTCATAAGTTCGTCAAACTAGTACAAAGCTCATTGAGACACTTATAAGCACTCATGTTCCATGAAACTTGGTTTAGAGTCCTAGAAACTGCGTTGTTAGATGTTTCATAAATTCGTCAAAGTAGTACAAAGCTCATTGAGACACTTATAAGCACTCATGTTGAATGAAACTTGATTTAGAGTCCTAGAAACGCGTTGTTAGATGTTTCATAAGTTCGTCAAACTTTTACAAAGCTCATTGAGACACTTATAAAAACACTCATGTTGCATGAAACTTAGTTTAGAGTCCTAGAAACGCGTTGTTAGACATTTCATAAGTTCGTCAAACTAGTACAAAGCTCATTGAAAAACTTATAAGCACTCATGATGCATGAGACTTGGTTTAGAGTCCTAGAAACGAGTTGTTAGATGTTTCATAAGTTTGTCAAACTAGTACAAAGCTCATTGAGATACTTATAAGCACTCATGTTGCATGAAACTTGGTTTAGAGTCCTAGAAACGCGTTGTTAGATGTTTCATAAGTTCGTCAAACTTGTACAAACCTCATTGAGACGCTTATAAGCACTTATGTTGCATGAAACTTGGTTTAGAGTCCTAGAAACCGCGTTGTTAGATGTTTCATAAGTTTTTCAAACTTTTACAAAGCTCATTGAGACACTTATAAGCACTCATGTTGCATGAAACTTGGTTTAGAGTCTTAGAAATCGCGTTGTTAGATGTTTCATAAGTTCGTCAAACATGTAGAAAGCTCATTGAGACACTTAGAAGCACTCATGTTGCATGAAACTTCGTTTAGAGTCCTAGAAACCGCGTTGTTAGATGTTTCATAAGTTCGTCAAACTAGTACAAAGCTCATTGAGACACATATAAGCACTCAAGTTGCATGAAACTTGGTTTAGAGTCCTAGAAACGCGTTGTTAGATGTTTCATAAGTTCGTCAAACTTGTACAAAGCTCATTTAGACACTTATAAGCACTCATGTTGCATGAAACTTGGTTTAGAGTCCTAGAACCCGCGTTGTTAGATGTTTCATACGTTCGTCAATCTTGTACAAAGCTCATTGAGGAACTTATAAGCACTCATGTTGCATGAAACTTGGTTTAGAGTCCTAGAAACGCGTTGTTAGATGTTTCATAAGTCTGGGAAACTTGTACAAAGCTCATTGAGGAACTTATAAGCACTCATGTTGCATGAAACTTGGTTTAGAGTCCTAGAAACGCGTTGATAGATGTTTCATACGTTCGTCAATCTTGTACAAAGCTCATTGAGGAACTTATAAGCACTCATGTTGCATGAAACTTGGTTTAGAGTCCTAGAAACGCGTTGTTAGATGTTTCATAAGTTCGTCAAACTTGTACAAACCTCATTGAGACGCTTATAAGCACTCATGTTGCATGAAACTTGGTTTAGAGTCCTAGAAACCGCGTTGTTAGATGTTTCATAAGTTTTTCAAACTTTTACAAAGCTCATTGAGGAACTTATAAGCTCTCATGTTGCATGAAACTTGGTTTAGAGTCCTAGAAACGCGTTGTTAGATGTTTCATAAGTACGTGAAACTTGTACAAAGCTCATTGAGGAACTTATAAGCAATCATGTTGCATGAAACTTGGTTTAGAGTCCTAGAAACGCGTTGTTAGATGTTTCATACGTTCGTCAATCTTGTACAAAGCTCATTGAGGAACTTATAAGCACTCATGTTGCATGAAACTTGGTTTAGAGTCCTAGAAACGCGTTGTTAGATGTTTCATAAGTTCGTCAAACTTGTACAAACCTCATTGAGACGCTTATAAGCACTCATGTTGCATGAAACTTTGTTTAGAGTCCTAGAAACCGCGTTGTTAGATGTTTCATAAGTTTTTCAAACTTTTACAAAGCTCATTGAGTAACTTATAAGCTCTCATGTTGCATGAAACTTGGTTTAGAGTCCTAGAAACGCGTTGTTAGATGTTTCATAAGTCTGTGAAACTTGTACAAAGCTCATTGAGGAACTTATAAGCACTCATGTTGCATGAAACTTGGTTTAGAGTCCTAGAAACGCGTTGTTAGATGTTTCATACGTTCGTCAATCTTGTACAAAGCTCATTGAGGAACTTATAAGCACTCATGTTGCATGAAACTTCGTTTAGAGTCCTAGAAACCGCGTTGTTAGATGTTTCATAAGTTCGTCAAACTAGTACAAAGCTCATTGAGACACATATAAGCACTCATGTTGCGTGAAACTTGGTTTAGAGTCCTAGAAACGCGTTGTTAGATGTTTTATAAGTTCATCAAACTTGTACAAAGCTCATTTAGACACTTATAAGCACTCATGTTGTATGAAACTTGGTTTAGAGTCCTAGAACCCGCGTTGTTAGATGTTTCATATGTTCGTCAAACTAGTCAAAAGCTCATTGAGACACTTATAAGCACTCATGTTTCATGAAACTTAGTTTAGAGTCCTAGAAACCGCGTTGTTAGATGTTTCATAAGTTCGTCAAACTAGTACAAAGCTCATTGAGACACTTATAAGTACTCATCTTGCATGAAACTTGGTGTAGAGTCCTAGAAACGCGTTGTTAGATGTTTCATAAGTTCGTCAAACTTGTACAAAGCTCATTGAGACACTTATAAGCACTCATGTTGCATGAAACTTGGTTTAGAGTCCTAGAAACGCGATGTTAGATGTTTCATAAGTTCGTCAAACAAGTACAAAGCTCATTGAGACACTTATAAGCACTCATTTTTCATGAAACTTGGTTTAGAGTCCTAGAAACGCGTTGTTAGATATTTCATATGTTCGTAAAACTTGTACAAAGCTCATTGAGACACTTTTAAGCACTCATGTGGAATGAAACTTGGTTAAGAGTCTTAGAAACGCGTTGTTAGATGTTTCATAAGTTTGTCAAACTAGTACAAAGCTCATTGAGACACTTACAAGCACTCATGTTGCATGAAACTTGGTTTAGAGTCCTAGAAACGCGTTGTTCGATGTTTCATAAGTTCGTCAAACTAGTACAAAGCTCATTGAGACACTTATAAGCACTCATGTTCCATGAAACTTGGTTTAGAGTCCTAGAAACTGCGTTGTTAGATGTTTCATAAGTTCGTCAAACTAGTACAAAGCTCATTGAGACACTTATAAGCACTCATGTTGAATGAAACTTGATTTAGAGTCCTAGAAACGCGTTGTTAGATGTTTCATAAGTTCGTCAAACTTTTACAAAGCTCATTGAGACACTTATAAAAACACTCATGTTGCATGAAACTTAGTTTAGAGTCCTAGAAACGCGTTGTTAGACATTTCATAAGTTCGTCAAACTAGTACAAAGCTCATTGAAAAACTTATAAGCAATCATGTTGCATGAGACTTGGTTTAGAGTCCTAGAACCGAGTTGTTAGACGTTTCATAAGTTCGTAAAACTTGTACAAAGCTCATTGAGACACTTATAAGCACTCATGTTGAATGAAACTTGGTTTAGAGTCCTAGAAACGCGTTGTTAGATGTTTCATAAGTTCGTCAAACTAGTACAAAGCTCATTGAGACACTTATAAGCACTCATGTTGCATGAAACTTGGTTTAGAGTCCTAGAAACGCGTTGTTAGATGTTTCATAAGTTCGTCAAACTTGTACAAACCTCATTGAGACGCTTATAAGCATTCATGTTGCATGAAACTTGGTTTAGAGTCCTAGAAACCGCGTTGTTAGATGTTTCATAAGTTTTTCAAACTTTTACAAAGCTCATTGAGACACTTATAAGCACTCATGTTGCATGAAACTTGGTTTAGAGTCTTAGAAATCGCGTTGTTAGATGTTTCATAAGTTCGTCAAACATGTAGAAAGCTCATTGAGACACTTATAAGCACTCATGTTGCATGAAACTTCGTTTAGAGTCCTAGAAACCGCGTTGTTAGATGTTTCATAAGTTCGTCAAACTAGTACAAAGCTCATTGAGACACTTATAAGTACTCATCTTGCATGAAACTTGGTGTAGAGTCCTAGAAACGCGTTGTTAGATGTTTCATAAGTTCGTCAAACTTGTACAAAGCACATTGAGACACTTATAAGCACTCATGTTGCATGAAACTTGGTTTAGAGTCCTAGAAACGCGATGTTAGATGTTTCATAAGTTCGTCAAACAAGTACAAAGCTCATTGAGACACTTATAAGCACTCATTTTTCATGAAACTTGGTTTAGAGTCCTAGAAACGCGTTGTTAGATATTTCATATGTTCGTAAAACTTGTACAAAGCTCATTGAGACACTTTTAAGCACTCATGTGGAATGAAACTTGGTTTAGAGTCTTAGAAACGCGTTGTTAGATGTTTCATAAGTTTGTCAAACTAGTACAAAGCTCATTGAGACACTTATAAGCACTCATGTTGCATGAAACTTGGTTTAGAGTCCTAGAAACGCGTTGTTCGATGTTTCATAAGTTCGTCAAACTAGTACAAAGCTCATTGAGACACTTATAAGCACTCATGTTCCATGAAACTTGGTTTAGAGTCCTAGAAACTGCGTTGTTAGATGTTTCATAAGTTCGTCAAAGTAGTACAAAGCTCATTGAGACACTTATAAAAACTCATGTTGAATGAAACTTGATTTAGAGTCCTAGAAACGCGTTGTTAGATGTTTCATAAGTTCGTCAAACTTTTACAAAGCTCATTGAGACATTTATAAAAACACTCATGTTGCATGAAACTTAGTTTAGAGTCCTAGAAACGCGTTGTTAGACATTTCATAAGTTCGTCAAACTAGTACAAAGCTCATTGAAAAACTTATAAGCACTCATGATGCATGAGACTTGGTTTAGAGTCCTAGAAACGAGTTGTTAGACGTTTCATAAGTTCGTAAAACTTGTACAAAGCTCATTGAGACACTTATAAGCACTCATGTTGAATGAAACTTGGTTTAGAGTCCTAGAAACGCGTTGTTTGATGTTTCATAAGTTCGTCAAACTAGAACAAAGCTCATTGAGATACTTATAAGCACTCATGTTGCATGAAACTTTGTTTAGAGTCCTAGAAACGCGTTGTTAGATGTTTCATAAGTTCGTCAAACTTGTACAAACCTCATTGAGACGCTTATAAGCACTTATGTTGCATGAAACTTGGTTTAGAGTCCTAGAAACCGCGTTGTTAGATGTTTCATAAGTTTTTCAAACTTTTACAAAGCTCATTGAGACACTTATAAGCACTCGTGTTGCATGAAACTTGGTTTAGAGTCTTAGAAATCGCGTTGTTAGATGTTTCATAAGTTCGTCAATCATGTAGAAAGCTCATTGAGACACTTATAAGCACTCATGTTGCATGAAACTTCGTTTAGAGTCCTAGAAACCGCGTTGTTAGATGTTTCATAAGTTCGTCAAACAAGTACAAATCTCATTGAGACACATATAAGCACTCAAGTTGCATGAAACTTGGTTTAAAGTCCTAGAAACGCGTTGTTAGATGTTTCATAAGTTCGTCAAACTTGTACAAAGCTCATTTAGACACTTATAAGCACTCATGTTGTATAAAACTTGGTTTAGAGTCCTAGAACCCGCGTTGTTAGATGTTTCATATGTTCGTCAAACATGCAAAAGCTCATTGAGACACTTATAAGCACTCATGTTGCATGAAACTTGGTTTAGAGTCCTAGAAACGCGTTGTTAGATGTTTCATAAGTTCGTCAAACTTGTACAAAGCTCATTGAGACGCTTATAAGCACTCATGTTGCATGAAACTTGGTTTAGAGTCCTAGAAACCGCGTTGTTAGATGTTTCATAAGTTTTTCAAACTTTTACAAAGCTCATTGAGACACTTATAAGCACTCATGTTGCATGAACTTGGTTTAGAGTCTTAGAAATCGCATTGTTAGATGTTTCATAAGTTCGTCAAACATGTAGAAAGCTCATTGAGACACTTATAAGCACTCATGTTGCATGAAACTTCGTTTAGAGTCCGAGAAACAGCGTTGTTAGATGTTTCATAAGTTCGTCAAACTAGTACAAAGCTCATTGAGACACATATAAGCACTCATGTTGCATGAAACTTTGTTTAGAGTCCTAGAAACGCGTTGTTAGATGTTTCATAAGTTCGTCAAACTTGTACAAAGCTCATTCAGATACTTATAAGCACTCATGTTGTATGAAACTTGGTTTAGAGTCCTAGAACCCGCGTTGTTAGATGTTTCATATGTTCGTCAAACTAGTCAAAAGCTCATTGAGAAAATTATGAGCACTCATGTTGCATGAAACTTAGTTTAGAGTCATAGAAACCGCGTTGTTAAATGTTTCATAAATTCGTCAAACTAGTACAAAGCTCATTGAGACACTTATAAGTACTCATGTTGCATGAAACTTTGTTTAGAGTCCTAGAAACGCGTTGTTAGATGATTCATAAGTTCGTCAATCAAGTACAAAGCTCATTGAGACACTTATAAGCACTCATGTTGCATGACACTTGGTTTAGAGTCCTAGAAACGAGTTGTTAGACGTTTCATAAGTTCGTCAAACTTGTACAAAGCTCATTCAGATACTTATAAGCACTCATGTTGTATGAAACTTGGTTTAGAGTCCTAGAACCCGCGTTGTTAGATGTTTCATATGTTCGTCAAACTAGTCAAAAGCTCATTGAGAAAATTATAAACACTCATGTTGCATGAAACTTAGTTTAGAGTCATAGAAACCGCGTTGTTAGATGTTTCATAAGTTCGTCAAACTAGTACAAAGCTCATTGAGACACTTATAAGCACTCATGTTGAATGATACTTGGTTTAGAGTCCTAGAAACGCGTTGTTAGATGTTTCATAAGTTCGTCAAACTAGTACAAAGCTCATTGAGACACTTATAAGCACTCATGTTGTATGAAACTTAGTTTAGAGTCATAGAAACCGCGTTGTTAGATGTTTCATAAGTTTGTCAAACTAGTACAAAGCTCATTGAGACACTTATAAGCACTCATGTTGAATGAAACTTGGTTTAGAGTCCTAGAAACGTGTTGTTAGATGTTTCATAAGTTCGTCAAACTAGTACAAAGCTCATTGAGACACTTATAAGCACTCATGTTGCATGAAACTTCGTTTAGAGTCCGAGAAACCGCGTTGTTAGATGTTTCATAAGTTCGTCAAACTAGTACAAAGCTCATTGAGACACATATATGTTAGATTTAGGAGAGTATAGACGAGATTGGAGAGTTTATGTTCTTGAGTTCATGAAGAACATCAAGAACATGATAGAGAGAATAGATAGAGTTTAATCGAAAAGAGTATATTAGATTCAAAAGTGTTAATTAGTTTCATTACAAAGGGTAAGCTATAAATAGGCAACAACAAAGGATCCCAAAATAGCATAAAGGAATATGCTAAAAACGTCCTAGTCTTGCTCGGTTAGCCGCGCCACACGTTGCTATCCCTTGTGTAGCCGCGCCTTCCTTAAGGCAACCCGTGACAAGTCAGGACAAGTTGGATACACGCGCCCTTAAGGCACACATGTGACTCTGCCCAACGGCTCTCTTGGCAACGGTCTTCTTGCGTTTCCCTTTGCAACGGTAACTAAGAGAGCTAGTGACTTCGGCAGCTTGCCTTCGGCCTTCGTCACATGATAGGTCATCGTCTTGATGGACAAGGCTTGTCCGGACGATGCCTTGGTCTCTTTTACACTTGTGACTTCGGTTTTGCCTTAGTCGAACTCGACTTTGGTTTTGTCTTAGCCGAACTTGAGTTTTGACTTCGGCTTTGCCTTAGTCGAACTCGGCTTTGGTTTTGTCTTAGCCGAACTTGAGTTTTGACTTCGGCTTTGCCTTAGTCGAACTCGGCTTTGGTTTTGTCTTAGCCGAACTTGAGTTTTGACTTCGGCCTTGCCTTGATGGACGGAACTCGTCCGGGCAATGCCTTAGTCTCGTTTACACTCCCCGCAAGCTTAGCCTAGTGGAATGGCTAAGCTTGGAACCCGTATGACCTTGCCTCGTTAAAAACCTTGGTGAGAAAACCACTTGGGATAAAACTCACCTAAGGGAAAAGAGTACAAGACCATACGGTTAGGGACTTAGGCGTTGAGAGCCCGGATGAGTCCAAGTCTTGGTAGAATGGACTCGCATACTTTTAAGCTTGCGGAATTGGTGAAAATGTCCGCGAGTTGATCTTGACTTTTCGTGTAGCAAGGTAGGATAGTGCCCTTGACCATTTGCTCTCTAACCTTGTGACAATCCACCTCTATGTGTTTAGTCCTCTCATGGAAGACCGAGTTTGTTGCTATGTGGATGGCCGCTTGATTATCACAATGCATGGTCATCGGTGCTTCAATCTTGAGACCCAAATCCCCTAGCAAGTTCTTTAGCCACATGAGTTCTTGAGTCAACTTCCTCATTGCTCTATACTCGGCTTCGGCGGTTGAGCAAGATACTATCTTTTGCTTCTTTGTCTTCCATGTGACAAGGTTGCCACCAATGAAAGTGCAATAGCCGGTGGTTGACCGTCTACTCTCTAGATCCCCGGCATAGTCCGCGTCACAATATCCAATGACCTCCGTGTTCTTGTTGCAACCCATCCAAATACCCAAACTTGAGGTTCCTTTGAGATAGCCCAAGATCCTCATGATCATGTTCCAATGATGTTGCTTCGGCATTTGCATGTGTTGGGAGACTTGGTTTACGGCAAAGCACAAGTCCGGTCTAGTGATCGTCAAGTAGATGAGCTTACCCACTAGCCGTCTATAGAGCATTGGGTCTCGGTACGGTTGATCGTCCTCACTACCTTCTTGAATGGTCTTGTAGCCGTCTTCAAGAGGAGTCTTAGCCACCTTTGTTCCTATCATATTGACAACACTCAAAAGATCATGGGTGTACTTCCTTTGGGAAAGAAATAGACCTTCTTCCGATCTACACACTTCAATCCCAAGGAAGTACTTAAGAATTCCGAGGTCCTTAATATCAAATTTAGATTTGAGGAAGGATTTGGTTTCTTGAATACCTCCCTTGTTGTTTCCGGAGATTATGATGTCGTCTACATACACTAGTACCACTACTATACCTTCTTGGTTTTGAAGGGTAAAAAGAGTATGTTCGGCTTGTGATCTCTTGAATCCCTTTGCCATCAATGTTGAGCTAAGCTTGTGATACCAAGCTCTTGGTGATTGTTTGAGACCGTAGATGGCTTTTCTTAACCGTAGGACTTTCCCGGGAGTGATTTCTAGGCCGGGTGGTGGAGTCATGTAGACTTCCTCGTCAAGCTCTCCTTGTAGGAAAGCGTTCTTCACATCCATTTGGAAGAGATCCCATGATAGGTTAGTGGCAAGTGATAAGATTACCCGAACCGTGTGGAGTTTTGCAACCGGGGCAAATGTGTCTAGGTAGTCCTCTCCATAAGTTTGAGTAAAGCCTCTTGCTACCAATCTTGCCTTTTGTCTTTCTATCTCTCCATTGCTTAGATATTTGATGGTGAAGACATATCTTGAGCTCACGGCCTTCTTCCCTTTTGGTAGGTTGGTTTCATAGAAAGTTTCATTGTCTTCCATGGCCTTGTTCTCGGCTTCAACCGCTTTAGCCCAAACTTCCTCCTTCATTGCCTCTTCATAAGTCCTTGGAATAACTTGTTGATCCATGGAGGTGGTAAAGGCTTTATGTTCCTTTGGAAAGCTTGCAAGAGAGCACACGGCTTGATTAGGATGTGCCTCGGCTTTGTTGTTAAAGTACACCCTTGTGTTGACCCAATTGGATGGATGCCTCTTGACTCTAGTGCTCCTTCTTAGAACCAGCGGCTCTTCTTCTTGGGACACACCTTGGTCATGGACTTCTTGATCACTTTGTTGTTGAGCATTAGTCTCGGTTGAGGCTTGAGGTTCTTCTTGACCATTTGACTCTCCCCGGACGTAGTTGGTTCTTGAGTACCGGCTTGCTCATTGTTCTCCCCCTCATGATCAAGGTGGGTCTCTTGAGTTGGTTCCTCATTTCTTGTATCTTCGTCAATCTCCATACCAAGATTTCTCATCAAGTTTCTAAGGCTTGTAGCTCTATCCGTAACAACTTCGGGTAAGTCCTTCACACTTTCCCAATTGTTTTCCTTGTAGTAGCTTTGTCCTTCTAGAAACTTGACCTCCCTTGATACTAATACCTTTCTTGTTTCAGGTACATAGCATTTGTACCCTTTTTGTGTGTTCGAGTAGCCGATGAACATAGCCTTGGTGCTTTTAGCTTCTAGCTTGTTCCTTTGCTCACTAGGTACGAACACATAACACACACAACCGAACACTCTTAGATGGTTAATAAAAGGATTCGTCTTATTCAATACCTTGAACGGAGATTCATTCTTCAAGACTTGTGTTGGTGTTCGGTTGATAAGGTAGCACGCCGTGAGAACCCCATCGGACCAAAACCTCTTCGGTATGTTCATGTGGAACATCATGGACCGAGTCACTTCCATCAAGTGTCGATTCTTCCGTTCGGCTACCCCATTTTGTTGTGGTGTATATGGGCATGTGGTTTGATGGAGGATGCCATGCTTGGCTATGTGTTCTTTAAAGGCTCTACTTGTGTACTCTCCACCATTATCGGACCTAAAGGTCTTAATCTTGACATTATAATGGTTAGTCACATAGTTTTGAAAGTTTTGAAAAGCTTCTAATACCCTATCTTTTGTTTGTAAAAGGGTAACCCAAGTGTATTTAGAGCTTTCATCTATGAATGTGACAAAGTAAGAGTGATTATCCCTAGATTTACACGGCGATGACCACACATCCGAATGCACAAGTTCAAAAGGTTTATAATTCATGTTTGATTTTTGAAAAACGGTTCGGCAATGTTTACCTAAGATGCATGCTTCACAAGTTTCATGATTAAACTTAACATTAGGCAAAATGGTTTTCAAAGCATTTAAGTGAGGATGACCGAGTCTAAAATGCCAAATAACATTGTTGGCTTCGGATAAAACCGATTTAAAAGCATGACAAAGAAAGGAACTAGAGGTGTTTTCTTCAAGAACATAGAGATCGCCTCTTGTGACCCCTTTCCCGATGATCTCCTTACTCTTAATATCCTGAAAAATCACATCATTAGGACCGAAGATAACATTGCAATTCAAATCACAAGCAATGCGTTTCACGGATATAAGGTTTGAGGTAAAACTAGGCATGTAAAGCGCTTGAGAGTCTCTATCAAATAACTTAAGGTTCCCTAATCCTTCTATAGGAATTTCACTTCCATTTGCAATAATGACATTTCCTAAAGCCGGGTTGAATATTACTAATCAAGTCCAAGTTACTAATCATATGATGAGAAGCACCCGAATCAAATAATAATAGGCTTAAACGATTTATTGTCTATATTTTGAGCACTAAGTGAATAGAAGGTTGAAATACCGGAGCCCTTAAGGGCTTTGATGAGAGCGTCAAGGTCGGACTTCCTCACATACTCATCCATGTAGGGAACAATAGCCGAAGACTCCTCTTCCTTGCCATGGTTCGGTCCACTTGAGCTTGAGTTCGGCACACTTGCCGAGTCATCATGAGAGTAGTTGGCCTTGGCGTCCTTGAACTTGGCCGGCTTGAGGTTCGAATGTAGAATCCAACACTTCTCTTTGAGGTGGCCCTTCTTCTCGCAATGATCACACGTTAAGGCCCTTCTTTCTTCATATGTCTTGGACGTTGGTTTAAAAGCCACCTTGTTGGCGGTTACAAGTTCCCTCTTGCCTTCAAAGAGCTCAATGGAGCCTTGTTCCCTTTGAAGTTGAGAACACACCTCTTCAAGGTTTGGTAGGGTATCGGCTCGAAGAAGATGTTTGGTAATCTCCTTATAGCTGCCGTTGAGTGTTAAGAGCAAACCGAACACCTTGTCTTGTTCTCTTCGTTCATTTAGCACCTTCGAGTCGATAGTGCTTGGACGGAGCATTTCCAGTTCGGCCCATAGGGACCTAAACTTTCCGAAGTGCTTTGTGAAATCGGTGTCTTCTTGGTTCAAATCATTGATAGCCTTCTTGACTTCATAGACCCGGCTTAGGTTCGATGTGTTGCCGTAGACGGTTTGGAGAGTGTCCCATAATTCCTTGGCATTCTCACAATAGGAATAGGCTTCCAAGATAGACGGCTCAAGGGATCCTTGGATGATTCCAAGAACCTTTTGGTCTAGTTGGAACCATTTCTCATCGTCACTTGTGAGCTCATTGTTAAACTCAATAGGAGCATCTTGCCGAGTGAGGATGTGGTTCCAATTGCCGCGGCCACAAAGAGCAATCTTCATGGTTCTCGCCTATAGGAGGTAGTTGATACCTTTCAAGGTAACCGGACAAGGGATCTTCTTGTGTTCCTTGTCTTCCATGATAGTGGTTTGGTGAGTTTTCGAAGTATCTAGACTTGACTTGAGAGTTCGGATCCGGAAAAATTTGAACCGAAGGAAACCGAGGAACCGTTACCGAGACTAGTTATCGAGAGTGCTCGGTATCGAGAGTGCTCGGTATCGAGAGTGCTCGGTATCGAGAGTGCTCGGTATCGAGAGTGTCCAGTATCGAGAATGTCCGGTACGAGAAATTTGTAACCGAGAGATTTGTGGCCGAGAGTTTTGTGCGGAAGCGAAATAGGTTCAGGAGCAAGGTTGCTCTGATACCATGTTAGATTTAGGAGAGTATAGACGAGATTGGAGAGTTTATGTTCTTGAGTTCATGAAGAACATCAAGAACATGATAGAGAGAATAGATAGAGTTTAATCGAAAAGATTATATTAGATTCAAAAGTGTTAATTAGTTTCATTACAAAGGGTAAGCTATAAATAGGCAACAACAAAGGATCCCAAAATAGCATAAAGGAATATGCTAAAAACGTCCTAGTCTTGCTCGGTTAGCCGCGCCACACGTCGCTATCCCTTGTGTAGCCGCGCCTTCCTTAAGGCAACCCGTGACAAGTCAGGACAAGTTGGATACACGCGCCCTTAAGGCACACATGTGACTCTTCCCAACGGCTCTCTTGGCAACGGTATTCTTGCGTTTCCCTTTGTAACGGTAACTAAGAGAGCTAGTGACTTCGGCAGCTTGCCTTCGGCCTTCGTCACATGATAGGTCATCGTCTTGATGGACAAGGCTTGTCCGGACGATGCCTTGGTCTCTTTTACACTTGTGACTTCGGTTTTGCCTTAGTCGAACTCGGCTTTGGTTTTGTCTTAGCCGAACTTGAGTTTTGACTTCGGCTTTGCATTAGTCGAACTCGGCTTTGGTTTTGTCTTAGCCGAACTTGAGTTTTGACTTCGGCTTTGCCTTAGTCGAACTCGGCTTTGGTTTTGTCTTAGCCGAACTTGAGTTTTGACTTCGGCCTTGCCTTGATGGACGGAACTCGTCCGGGCAATGCCTTAGTCTCGTTTACAATATAAGCACTCATGTTGCATGAAACTTGGTTTAGAGTCCTAGAAACGCGTTGTTAGATGTTTCATAAGTTCGTCAAACTTGTACAAAGCTCATTCAGATACTTATAAGCACTCATGTTGTATGAAACTTTGTTTAGAGTCCTAGAACCCGCGTTGTTAGATGTTTCATATGTTCGTCAAACTAGTCAAAAGCTCATTGAGAAAATTATAAGCACTCATGTTGCATGAAACTTAGTTTAGAGTCATAGAAACCACGTTGTTAGATGTTTCATAAGTTCGTCAAACTAGTACAAAGCTCATTGAGACACTTATAAGCACTCATATTGAATGAAACTTGGTTTAGAGTCCTAGAAACGCATTGTTAGATGTTTCATAAGTTCGTCAAACTAGTACAAAGCTCATTGAGACACTCATAAGCACTCATGTTGTATGAAACTTGGTTTAGAGTCCTAGAAACGCGTTGTTAGATGTTTCATAAGTTCGTCAAACTTGTACAAAGCTCATTGAGACACTTATAAGCACTCATGTTGTATGAAACTTGGTTTAGAGTCCTAGAACCCGTGTTGTTAGATGTTTCATATGTTCGTCAAACTAGTCAAAAGCTCATTGAGACACTTATAAGCACTCATGTTGCATGAAACTTAGTTTAGAGTCCTAGAAACCGCGTTGTTAGATGTTTCATAAGTTCGTCAAACTAGTACAAAGCTCATTGAGACACTTATAAGCACTCATGTTGCATGAAAATTGGTTTAGAGTCCTAAAAACGTGTTGTTAGATGTTTCATAAGTTCGTAAAACTTGTACAAACTCATTGAGACACTTACAAGCACTCATGTTGTATGAAACTTGGTTTAGAGTCCTAGAAATGCATTGTTAAATGTTTCATAAGTTCTTCAAACTATTACAAAACTCATTGAGACACTTATAAACACTCATGTTGCATGAAACTTGGTTTAGAGTCCTAGAAACGCGTTGTTAGATGTTTCATAAGTTCGTCAAACTTGTACAAGGCTCATAGAGACGCTTATAAGCACTCATGTTGCATGAAACTTGGTTTAGAGTCCTAGAAACAGCGTTGTTAGATGTTTCATAAGTTTTTCAAACTTTTACAAAGCTTTAGAGACACTTATAAGCACTCATGTTGCATGAAACTTGGTTTAGAGTCTTAGAAATCGCGTTGTTAGATGTTTCATAAGTTCGTCAAACATGTAGAAAGCTCATTGAGACACTTATAAGCACTCATGTTGCATGAAACTTCGTTTAGAGACGAGAAACCGCGTTGTTAGATGTTTCATAAGTTCGTCAAACTAGTACAAAGCTCATTGAGACACATATAAGCACTCATGTTGCATGAAACTTGGTTTAGAGTCCTAGAAATGCGTTGTTAGATGTTTCATAAGTTCGTCAAACTTGTACAAAGCTCATTGAGATACTGATAAGCACTCATGTTGTATGAAACTTGGTTTAGAGTCCTAGAACCCGCGTTGTTCGATGTTTCATATGTTCGTCAAACTAGTCAAAAGCTCATTGAGACAATTATAAGCACTCATGTTGCATGAAACTTAGTTTAGAGTCCTAGAAACCGCGTTGTTAGATGTTTCATAAGTTCGTCAAACTAGTACAAAGCTCATTGAGACACTTATAAGTACTCATGTTGCATGAAACTTTGTTTAGAGTCCTAGAAACGCGTTGTTAGATGATTCATAAGTTCGTCAAACAAGTACAAAGCTCATTGAGACACTTATAAGCACTCATGTTGCATGACACTTGGTTTAGAGTCCTAGAAACGAGTTGTTAGACGTTTCATAAGTTCGTAAAACTTGTACAAAGCTCATTGAGACACTTATAAGCACTCATGTTGAATGAAACTTGGTTTAGAGTCCTAGAAACGCGTTGTTAGATGTTTCATAAGTTCGTCAAACTAGTACAAAGCTCATTGAGACACTTATAAGCACTCATGTTGTATGAAACTTGGTTTAGAGTCCTAGAAATGCATTGTTAAATGTTTCATAAGTTCGTCAAACTAGTACAAAGCTCATTGAGACACTTATAAGCACTCATGTTGCATGAAACTTGGTTTAGAGTCCTAGAAACGCGTTGTTAGATGTTTCATAAGTTCGTCAAACTTGTACAAAGCTCATTGAGACACTTATAAGCACTCATGTTGTATGAAACTTGGTTTAGAGTCCTAGAACCCGTGTTGTTAGATGTTTCATATGTTCGTCAAACTTGTACAAAGCTCATTGAGAGACTTATAAGCACTCATGTTGTATGAAACTTGGTTTAGAGTCCTAGAACCCGTGTTGTTAGATGTTTCATATGTTCGTCAAACTAGTCAAAAGCTCATTGAGACACTTATAAGCACTCATGTTGCATGAAACTTAGTTTAGAGTCCTAGAAACCGCGTTGTTAGATATTTCATAAGTTCGTCAAACTAGTACAAAGCTCATTGAGAAACTTATAAGCACTCATGTTGCATGAAACTTGGTTTTAGTCCGAAAAAAGTGTTGTTAGATGTTTCATAAGTTCGTAAAACTTGTACAAATCTCAAGGAGACACTTATAAGCACTCATGTTGTATGAAACTTGGTTTAGAGTCCTAGAAATGCATTGTTAAATGTTTCATAAGTTCGTCAAACTATTACAAAGCTCATTGAGACACTTATAAGCACTCATGTTGCATGAAACTTGGTTTAGAGTCCTAGAAACGCGTTGTTAGATGTTTCATAAGTTCGTCAAACTTGTACAAAGCTCATTGAGACGCTTATAAGCACTCATGTTGCATGAAACTTGGTTTAGAGTCCTAGAAACCGCGTTGTTAGATGTTTCATAAGTTTTTCAAACTTTTACAAAGCTCATTGAGACACTTATAAGCACTCATGTTGCATGAAACTTGGTTTAGAGTCTTAGAAATCGCGTTGTTAGATGTTTCATAAGTTCGTCAAACATGTAGAAAGCTCATTGAGACACTTATAAGCACTCATGTTGCATGCAACTTCGTTTACAGTCCGAGAAACCGCGTTGTTAGATGTTTCATAAGTTCGTCAAACTAGTATAAAGCTCAGTGAGACACATATAAGCACTCATGTTGCATTAAACTTGGTTTAGAGTCCTAGAAACGCGTTGTTAGATGTTTCATAAGTTTGTCAAACTTGTACAAAGCTCATTGAGATACTTATAAGCTCTCATGTTGTATGAAACTTGGTTTAGAGTCCTAGAACCCGCGTTGTTAGATGTTTCATATGTTCGTCAAACTAGTCAAAAGCTCATTGAGACAATTATAAGCACTCATGTTGCATGAAACTTAGTTTAGAGTCCTAGAAATCGCGTTGTTAGATGTTTCATAAGTTCGCCAAACTAGTACAAAGCTCATTGAGACACTTATAAGTACTCATGTTGCATGAAACTTTGTTTAGAGTCCTAGAAACGCGTTGTTAGATGATTCATAAGTTCGTCAAACAAGTACAAAGCTCATTGAGACACTTATAAGCACTCATGTTGCATGACACTTGGTTTAGAGTCCTAGAAACGCGTTGTTAGATGTTTCATAAATTCGTAAAACTTGTACAAAGCTCATTGAGACACTTATAAGCACTCATGTGGAATGAAACTTGGTTTAGAGTCCTAGAAACGCGTTGTTAGATGTTTCATAAGTTTTTCAAACTAGTACAAACCTCATTGAGACACTTATAAGACCTCATGTTGCATGAAACATGGTTTAGAGTCCTAGAAACGCGTTGTTCGATGTTTCATAAGTTCGTCAAACTAGTACAAATCTCATTGAGACAGTTATAAGCACTCATGTTGCACGAAACTTGGTTTAGAGTTCTAGAAACGCGTTGTTAGATGTTTCATAAGTTCGTCAAACTTGTACAAACCTCATTGAGACGCTTATAAGAACTCATGTTGCATGAAACTTGGTTTAGAGTCCTAGAAACCGCGTTGTTAGATGTTTCATAAGTTTTTCAAACTTTTACAAAGCTCATTGAGACACTTATAAGCACTCATGTTGCATGAAACTTGGTTTAGAGTCTTAGAAATCGCGTTGTTAGATGTTTCATAAGTTCGTCAAACATGTAGAAAGCTCATTGAGACACTTATAAGCACTCATGTTGCATGAAACTTCGTTTAGAGTTCTAGAAACCGCGTTGTTAGATGTTTCATAAGTTCGTCAAACTAGTACAAAGCTCATTGAGACACTTATAAGCACTCATGTTGCATGAAACTTGGTTTAGAGTCCTAGAACCCGCGTTGTTAGATGTTTCATATGTTCGTCAAACTAGTCAAAAGCTCATTGAGACACTTATAAGCACTCATGTTGCATGAAACTTAGTTTAGAGTCCTAGAAACCGCGTTGTTAGATGTTTCATAAGTTCGTCAAACTAGTACAAAGCTCATTGAGACACTTATAAGTACTCATCTTGCATGAAACTTGGTGTAGAGTCCTAGAAACGCGTTGTTAGATGTTTCATAAGTTCGTCAAACTTGTACAAAGCTCATTGAGACACTTATAAGCACTCATGTTGCATGAAACTTGGTTTAGAGTCCTAGAAACGCGTTGTTAGATGTTTCATAAGTTCGTCAAACAAGTACAAAGCTCATTGAGACACTTATAAGCACTCATTTTTCAGGAAACTTGGTTTAGAGTCCTAGAAACGCGTTGTTAGATATTTCATAAGTTCGTAAAACTTGTACAAAGCTCATTGAGACACTTATAAGCATTCATGTGGAATGAAACTTGGTTTAGAGTCCTAGAAACGCGTTGTTAGATGTTTCATAAGTTTGTCAAACTAGTACAAAGCTCATTGAGACACTTATAAGCACTCATGTTGCATGAAACTTGGTTTAGAGTCCTAGAAACGCGTTGTTCGATGTTTCATAAGTTCGTCAAACTAGTACAAAGCTCATTGAGACACTTATAAGCACTCATGTTTCATGAAACTTGGTTTAGTGTCCTAGAAACTGCGTTGTTAGATGTTTCATAAGTTCGTCAAACTAGTACAAAGCTCATTGAGACACTTATAAGCACTCATGTTGAATGAAACTTGGTTTAGAGTCCTAGAAACGCGTTGTTAGATGTTTCATAAGTTCGTCAAACTTTTACAAAGCTCATCTTGATATGAGCGTGGAACCGGATGGCCGAGCACAACCAGGATTGGATGCCCGAGCAAAACCGGAGCCCGATCATCGAGCAAAACCGGAGCCCGATCATCGAGCAAAACCGGAGTCGGATGCCGAGCAACCTGATATACTTTCAAGAGCATCTACAAACCATCAAGCCATCAACCCATAGATTGCTTGAGACGTCCACCACCATCTCATACTCATTCACCTCCATATCCGCTGGTTTCTGACACTTAATCATCATCTCCTTCACTTCAGCCATCAATCCGCCAAAGAAGAGAGCTTGCCTTTCCCATAGAGTTGAGATCCTAACCAAGGATGATATGATCTCACCTAGCTTGGCATTCGATGAGGAGCCTCATGTAGCTGAGCTTGTACCAGAGGAGAGGATTACAAGGTCCAAAGCCAAGGAGCTAGCTAGAAAGGCTCGAGCGATGATCATGGAGGAGGAGCATGGAGGATCAGCAGCTAGGAGCTTCTACAACATTCTTATCCACACCTCCAAGGAAGACAAGACAATGAGCTAAGTACTTAAGTGGTTGTTTCTGTACTCTTTTGTCCTTAGTAGAGAAGGTTTTATCCCACCACGGGTTTTCCTATCACTAAGGTTTTAACGAGGCAAAACAACTACTTCATCGGGTACTTAGCCATGGATTGATCTTAGTGTAGGCGAGGCACAACTACCCATTGTTTCTATCTCACAAAGCTCGCCATTCACCCATCCTATCTTGCACTACGCGTTGTTTTTGTTTCTTTTAAAAACGTTGTGTTGTTTTACTTGTTTCCTTTTTTGGACATGTTTCATAAACCCTAGGGAAAGAGGACGAGTTTGTGCCTCCTTCCCTATATATTGTCGTCCTTGATGAATAAGAAAGGTAGTCAAACCTTGAAAGAAAACCCCTTTGTGTTTAGACTCACCTTAGCTCAGAGATTGAGCTTTATTATCAAAACGATTCATGTGATTTGAATCTGATTCTCTTATAAGTCCTAGATACTTTCAAGAGCATCTACAAACCATCAAGCCATCAACCCATAGATTGCTTGAGACGTCCACCACCATCTCATACTCATTCACCTCCATATCCCTGGTTTCTGACACTTAATCATCATCTCCTTCACTTCAGCCATCAATCCGCCAAAGAAGAGAGCTTGCCTTTGCCATAGAGTTGAGATCCTAACCAAGGGTGTATCACGTGGTATCAGAGCCAAACTCTGTACCAAAGGCTGAGTCTCTCTATCCTTACATCTTATCAATCGATTAGTTTGCTTGAAAACTCATTAGAACCGAAAGCGTTGTTTATCCTCTTTGAATCTGTTTTGTTGCTTTGTGTTCTCGTTTCCGCCGATTGTTTTGATTGATTAAGATTGATTTTAGTTTGTTTAATCATTGATTAAGTTGCTAGGATCTATTCTATAATCTCTGTTCTTGAGTTGATTTGATTCTTTTCTCGCTTAAAGCTTGCTTTGAATCGATTAGAATCTGTTAAGATTGTTAGAGCTCTTTGCTTCTTGTTGCTTTTTGAATCTGTCTGATCATCTTGTTAGTTCTAATCGGTATTTAAACTTGTTTCTAAGCTTGTTAAGGTGCTAGAAAACTCTTTTTCTGTTCGTGGAAGTGTCTTCTTGAGCTGTGCCAATTAACTAGTTGTTTGAACTTGATTAACACGCTTTAAACTCATAGAATCGAAATTGTTGTTACTTGAATCGAGTTGTTTTAAAACCATAACTTGTTAACAAACGTTTTGAAGCTTGTGCTCTTTGATATTTGCGTGACGGCTGCGAGTTAGTTTGCTAGAGTTAACAAAAACCCTAGTTCGATTTCCTTTTCTCTGTTTAGCAAATTTCCTTTTTTTAAAAACCATGTTTCAATTTCCCTTTTCTGTGTTTCTTGTTTTGCTCTGTTTTAATCGCTTCTTGTGCTACTCTTGTTGATCCAAGACCATTGCTTGCTTGTTAAATCCATTTGTGTGCTTATATCATTGCTTGCTCGTTGAATCACTTGATTGTTAGATTAAAAACTTGTTGAAAACGTTTTAAAGCCTGGATCATCACGTTCTGTTTTGACAAAGAACTTAACATTAACTTGTTTTGTTTTGCTCTTTACTTTCCTTATCACCTTGTGAACGACTTACTGCGAGTTGTTTGTGTGTGAGTTGTTTACTATGAAAGACTCTCAAGGAAGTCATAGACAGCGAAGAATGTATCGGTATGAAGAGCTCCATAGAAGCACTCCACCGTTTCATGGAAGCAAAGATCCTGATGAGTATGTCGATTGGGAGGTTGGTATGCATTACGCCTCCAAGTGCAACAGCTTCACCGAGCATGAGCTACTAAGAGCCGCTGTTTCAAGCTTTCGTGACGATGCTCTTAGTTGGTGGGAAGAGATTGAGTGGAGACGATGGCCTAAGCAAGCTATCACCACTTGGACATAACTCAAAGCACTAATGAGAAGAAAGTATGCTCCACACCTTAAGCTAAAGACATCTACTCGATCTGCCTATAAACCTCAAGATGCATATCCTCAAGCTAAGTCTTCTAATTTTTCAAATTCCAAAGAAACAAACCCATATGAATATCATGAGGAAAGAAAAATTAATGAACCTGAACGAATTAACAAGAGAAAGAACTCACAACATATGCTAGAAGAAGGTATTAAGAGAGTTGTTGATAATGTCTTTGATGATGCTTTTGTTTCTAGTATAATGCACTTGGCTTTGCCAAAGTCTTCTCTTGTAGATAAAGATCAAAAGGATCAAGGAGGAGACGTGGAACAGAACGTGGAGCAAGACTATGACAAAGTGGTGTACAAGAAAGAACACGAAGCATTGAAGCTTATTGAGCGTTGTACGGTTAAAGAACAAGGAGACAATCAAGAACTTTTACGATCCGATTCGATATTGAAGAACAAGGGGAGTCGCTTAATTCTTTTGATTTTAAATCTGATTTTAAATATGATTTTGATATCTCCATGACTGTGTTAAAGCATTTATCTTGTGTCAAGAGACTTGAGGAACTTTCAGGTGCTAAGGAGATGATCACAACCGAAGAAGAAGCTTCTACAAAGCCTATGGTGATCTATGAGCAAAACCTACCTCTTGAAGTCGATGATGCCATACTATTCACCCCAAAAGGATCCCTTACAGCCATGTCAAACATCAAGAAGAGTGCAGAGTTGACCAGAACAGACTCTCCAACTCAAAGCAACAACTACCTGCCAAGTCCAGAAATTGACAGATTGATAGCTGCGTCTTGTGCAGCTGAAAATAGGACCAATATCAGCTACTGGGGTAAAACGGAGATATCTACCATATTATACACTCAAAGAGGAATCTTTCAAGCTATAGCTAGTCCCAAGATCATGTCGGAGCTGACCACAATCGATGTTCAAAGTTTAGCTAACGGCAGCTTGCTATTTATGAAGATGAGTACGTGTGGTCCACTTCAAACCTTCATATGGCGACCTGGAGCTATTCCACAACACACACAAGTTCCTCTTGGAGACGTTCTACAAGTTCATAACCCCCTGGTCCATATCAAGACGTTGATTCCAAGCATGTGCCATCAAGAGCAACACGCTACCATGCTTATCAAGCAACCACTTAGGCGAAAGTCTATTATATATGGTGATTCTTTTCATGCATCTAAGTTCAAGGATCGAGAACGTAGCTACTCTAGAGATCAGCTGCTTATGAGTTCAATACAAGAGGGAACCAGGTCCAAGAACTCGAACCTCATGAACCAATCGGGTGAGATCGAGAAAACCTATGCTTTTAGTAAATCTCGACTACGCTTTGTGTATAAAGAAACTCTTATGAGTTTCTCTAATCTTCCACCGGTGTTTCCGAGTGAGTTTTCTATTGTTTCGCATGATCATAATCATGAGTTCTCCAAAGACAAAGAACTACCAAACACTCGAGAAGTCTCATGTCCAAGCCGAGCCAAATCCATGGAGACTAATGAGCCTCTCATCCATGTTGATTATGAGTCTTTCACCCATCTTGAAGTACCACCAGAGATTGACAAAGAACGAGATAGAAGTGTCTACTTCTATGAGGTATTTCCTTATCCCATTCATTCCAAGACAGGTAAGGACAATGGTGTGCCCAACACATTGTCAAGGAGGTATTTTCTACTCTTTAACATTAGCACCCATGATGTTAGCCCTAGAGTTTATAAAGAACTATATGGTTGTGGTAATGAGTTTGGAAAATCATATAAAGCTTGTGGAAAGTTTGTTGTTGATCATTACCTTAGGAAAGATTACTATTTGTTTTATGATAACTTGTGCTTGTCTAATTTTGTTGTTTGTAAGCAATTGTGTAGGACAGCATATGGAGGAGAGTTACCTCACAAGAAGAAAGACACCGAGGAAGAGACTATGCAAAAGCCAAGACTTAAGATGAGCATTGCATCGTCATTGGATATTCAAACTCGAATGAAGCACAAGATAGCAAGACCAGCAGCTGCACCACCTTGGAGCATCACGGCCAACCACTCAAACCTCTCAATCAAGCGACCTCAACCCGCTGGATCAGCCATACTCCTAAACCGAACACATTTATTCTCATTTAAGGATGATTGTCTCGTCTTTAAGCTAATTATTCTTTGTGTGTGTCAGGTTTTTATATGGAGACCCGGCGAATGTCTCGGAAGTACTGGAGATACTCATGAACCACATTCGATCCTCAAGCACTTCAAAGACCATGATCATCGACTTCATCCTCAAGGTAAGTATATAATCTCTGATTTTTTCAATGTTATTGACTTGCCTCTTTGTCTTGCAGATTCAGATTTGAGGACAAATCCTTTTGAAGAAAGGGAGGATGATATGATCTCACCTAGCTTGGCATTCGATGAGGAGCCTCATGTAGCTGAGCTTGTACCAGAGGAGAGGATTACAAGGTCCAAAGCCAAGGAGCTAGCTAGAAAGGCTCGAGCGATGATCATGGAGGAGGAGCATGGAGGAGCAGCAACTAGGAGCTTCTACAACATTCTTATCCACACCTCCAAGGAAGACAAGACAATGAGCTAAGTACTTAAGTGGTTGTTTCGTACTCTTTTGTCCTTAGTAGAGAAGGTTTTATCCCACCACGGGTTTTCCTATCACTAAGGTTTTAACGAGGCAAAACAACTACTTCATCGGGTACTTAGCCATGGATTGATCTTAGTGTAGGCGAGGCACAACTACCCATTGTTTCTATCTCACAAAGCTCGCCATTCACCCATCCTATCTTGTACTACGCGTTGTTTTTCTGTTTCTTTTAAGAACGTTGTGTTGTTTTACTTGTTTCCTTTTTTGGACATGTTTCATAAACCCTAGGGAAAGAGGACGAGTTTGTGCCTCCTTCCCTATATATTGTCGTCCTTGATGAATAAGAAAGGTAGTCAAACCTTGAAAGAAAACCCCTTTGTGTTTAGACTCACCTTAGCTCAGAGATTGAGCTTTATTATCAAAACGATTCATGTGATTTGAATCTGATTCTCTTATAAGTCCTAGATACTTTCAAGAGCATCTACAAACCATCAAGCCATCAACCCATAGATTGCTTGAGACGTCCACCACCATCTCATACTCATTCACCTCCATATCCGCTGGTTTCTGACACTTAATCATCATCTCCTTCACTTCAGCCATCAATCCGCCAAAGAAGAGAGCTTGCCTTTCCCATAGAGTTGAGATCCTAACCAAGGATGATATGATCTCACCTAGCTTGGCATTCGATGAGGAGACTCATGTAGCTGAGCTTGTACCAGAGGAGAGGATTACAAGGTCCAAAGCCAAGGAGCTAGCTAGAAAGGCTCGAGCGATGATCATGGAGGAGGAGCATGGAGGAGCAGCAACTAGGAGCTTCTACAACATTCTTATCCACACCTCCAAGGAAGACAAGACAATGAGCTAAGTACTTAAGTGGTTGTTTCTGTACTCTTTTGTCCTTAGTAGAGAAGGTTTTATCCCACCACGGGTTTTCCTATCACTAAGGTTTTAACGAGGCAAAACAACTACTTCATCGGGTACTTAGCCATGGATTGATCTTAGTGTAGGCGAGGCACAACTACCCATTGTTTCTATCTCACAAAGCTCGCCATTCACCCATTCTATCTTGCACTACGCGTTGTTTTTCTGTTTCTTTTAAAAACGTTGTGTTGTTTTACTTGTTTCCTTTTTTGGACATGTTTCATAAACCCTAGGGAAAGAGGACGAGTTTGTGCCTCCTTCCCTATATATTGTCGTCCTTGATGAATAAGAAAGGTAGTCAAACCTTGAAAGAAAACCCCTTTGTGTTTAGACTCACCTTAGCTCAGAGATTGAGCTTTATTATCAAAACGATTCATGTGATTTGAATCTGATTCTCTTATAAGTCCTAGATACTTTCAAGAGCATCTACAAACCATCAAGCCATCAACCCATAGATTGCTTGAGACGTCCACCACCATCTCATACTCATTCACCTCCATATCCGCTGGTTTCTGACACTTAATCATCATCTCCTTCACTTCAGCCATCAATCCGCCAAAGAAGAGAGTTTGCCTTTGCCATAGAGTTGAGATCCTAACCAAGGGTGTATCACAACCCGAAGGAGCGATCACACGATCGAAAGCCAAGGAACTAGCTAAGGAATCTCAAGCCATGATCATGAAGGAAGAACGGAGAGGACAAGCTGGGAGCCTTTTCAACGTACACACAATGGTCTAGATACAAGACCAAGGCAATTAGGCTAAGCGACTCGGTGATTCAACTTAGTACTCTTTCCCACTGGGTTTTAACGAGGCTAAGGAGATCACCACGTCGGTTGCTTAGCCACATTACCTTGAAGAGTGTAAGAGACGAGGCACTACACACGCTACTCGTCGTTTTAAGTCGCACATCATGCCGTTTTCACTTTATTCGCAAAAGACTTGTCGTTTTATTTGTTTCCTTTTTTGGATTATGCGCTTAAACCTAGGGAAGAGAACGAGTTGTGTTGTCTCTTCCCCTATATATTTTCTGCGCCGCTTTGGTGTAAAGCAGTCAACTCTTTACCTAAAATCTTCTAGTCGACTCATCTCGGTTCCTTTGCGAACTTGAGCCGCTTACAAGCCTAGTTGCTTCCAAGCGTCTCTTCTATCCATCAAGGCGGTTGTTCCATAGCTTCCTTGAGACGTCCACCTCTCCATCTCCACCTCCTATCCCGGACTTATCCGCCATTTCCCCTCCGAATCCACCACGGTTTCATTCCATCGTAGTACTCGCCTTATCACGGAGTTTCGGTCCAAGCTAAGGACATATCACGTGGTATCAGAGCCATCCTCCGTACTAAAAGGCTGAGTTATCTCTAAAACTTTCCATCGCTTTAATCTCGTTTCGCTTAGATCTAGTAGCGCTTGTTAGGATTGATAGATTCATCGGATATTTGTGTTGTTACTTGCGGTGTGAAATTGTTTGAGTTAAATCGCTTGAATGTCGCTTGAAAACTTGTTTGATTTAGTTGAAACTTGATAAGATCGCATCTAGAGCCTCACCTTTACTTCCGCTTGCTTGAAATCTTGTGTGTAGTCTTGATAGTTCGTCGCTGTTTTGCTTGAACAAGCTTTGTCTAAGCGGCGGCAAGCTAGACTAAGGCGAAAACCCTTTTCAAATTTCCTTTTTGTTTTGAATTGCCGATTTCCTTTTCTCCAAAAACGCGCGTTTCATTAAAACCACCGATTTCCTTTTTTTTAAAACCGTCCAACCGGATTTCCTTTTTCTTTGCTTGCCTATCACGCGTTGTTGTCTTGTGCTGTGAAGTTATTTGCCTACGCTATCTGTGAACTACTTACTCCGAGCTGCGTTTACGTGTAACAGGTACCATGTCCCTATCACCAGAAGCGATCGATGACCTCAAAAAGCTTATAGCAACGCAGGTGGCCGAAGCAATGGCCCTTTTACTTCCTCAACAAATTGCCCAGCAACTTACTCTGGAACGTGAGAAGCAAACCAAGGAAACCGCCAAGGGAACCTCGGATTCGGAGGGTGGGTCAACGCCAACTCCGTCCGATGCCATGCGAATTTGCAAAGGCAAAGGCGTTGCCGGTACATCTAGATTCCAGGTAATCCGCAACCTCCGTCCAACCAACACAACAAAAGAGCAGAGGGTACCACGGCAACGGGTGCACGCTGGGCTGAGCGAGCCAGAGGACAGAGCTCCCGGGCGTAGGCCACACACTGCTCCATGCCGTCCTACACAAACCATAGTCGGACAACGCGTCTACATCGGCTCTAACGACGAGTATTATGGCGTCAACGTCTTGGACCGTAGTAGGCGAAGCCGGAGACGTGAGAGGCGTGACCGAGATGACCCAAGAGACCCGGAGAGCTTGCAGCTAAAGCATATCAAGGCTAAGTTCCCACCATTCCTCGGCAAGAATGATCCGGAGGCCTATCTTGACTGGGAAAGAAAGATGGAGTCCAACTTCTTGTGCCATGATACATACGCCTCCAACGAGGTAAAGATAGCCGTCTCAGAATTCAGTGAGTATGCACTTCTGTGGTGGGATCAGCTTTGGACCACACGGAACCGCCATAATGAGTTGCCCATCACCACTTGGCACCAACTCACCACCCACTTGAGAAAAAGGTTTGTGCCGAGCCATTACCACCGGGAAGTTCTCAACAAGCTGAGAAAGCTCACCCAAGGGTCCACCACCGTCCGAGACTACTTCCAAGAGATGGAAACCCTTCTTATCCGAGTCGGACTAGAGGAAGATGAGGAAGTAACCATGGCGCGGTTCATTGGTGGACTCAGCCGAGACATCCAGGACAAGGTGGAGCTCCAAACTTATATGGACCTTGAGGAACTCGTGCACAAGGCATAACTAGTGGAGAGTCAGAACAAGAGAAGATACGCCAAGCCGAGCTTCTCCTCCACGACCAACAAACCCAAGGAATTCATACCTTCTCGACCACCTTTCTCCAAGGATGTCAAGCCTACTTCTACGACGAAAGAAGAGGCCAAGTTTGATCCCAAGGGCAGAGCCAACACCTCCTCAAGCAATGTTAGGTGTTTTAGATGCCAAGGGATGGGACACTACTCGAGAGACTGCCCCAACAAGAAAGTCTTCATGATTCTGGACAACGGAGAGGTAGTACCACAAGCTTCGGATTCAGATCCAGAAGATGGAGAGGAGGAGGAGGAGGAATCCGCAGCTGTTGGAGAGATGCTAGTAGTCAGGAGGACGTTGAGTGTCCAAAACCAACCGGAGGAGCTAGTGCAGAGAAACCACCTTTTCCACACACGCTGTGATGCGATCGTGAACGAGCCGATATCGACCACTCGACCACTCGACACCGACGAAATGCCGATATCGACCACTCGACCACTCGACACCGACGAAATGCCGATATCGACCACTCGACCACCCGATACCGAGGAGTTGCCGAGTACCCGAACATCGAATGCCGAGGAGATGTTGGACGTACAAGAAGGAGCTATCACTCGGACCAGAGCTAAGGAGTTAGCAAGAAAAGCTCACACGATGATCAAGGAAGAGAAGATTGGAGAAGCCGACACGAGAAGCTACTTCAACATCTTCACCACGGCTACTTGAAGAAGACCAAGCTATGGTAGCTAAGCGGACTAAGTGACTCGCTTGGTACTCTTTCCCACTGGGTTTTAACGAGGCCAAGAAGACCACTACGTCGTCCATTAGCCACCATAGCTTGAAGAGTGTGTTAAGCAAGGCACTTCCACTACTTGCTATCTATCCACAATTTCCTTTTCCCTTAGATTTCCTTTTTACTTACGCGGTTTGCGATTTCCATTTCTTTGCGATTTCCTTTTTCTTTAAACGCGTGAAGCCCTAAAAGGAAGCGACTTGTGCTCTCCTATATAAACTTCACGCCGCACACTCTTTTGTTTCATCGAACAACTTATAAGAAAATTATACCTAAGGTCTTGTCGCCTCTTTTGATCTTGAGAAGAGATCGGTTACTCTTGATCTTGTGAAGAGATCCGTTCTTCTCCTTGTGCAGCCGCCGTGGGAGAGAACTTCTATCACTTGTTAAACCTCCTCAACGTTTAACAAGTTTCCGCCGCCACTTACACTTCCCCTCCCATCCTACATCGACGTTCCACCCGCACCATTCCACTACTATCCCCACTCGTCCATCCATTCCATCGCCGAGACAGTTCAGCCTCGTTTGGAGAGTCGATCCCTCAGGGCCGATCGTATCATGTGGTATCAGAGCCGCCTCTGAACCAAGGCTGAGTCGCTTCTATCCCTTCCTTTCTTCTTATTTTGTTATGCTTAACTTGTAGATCTATACCGCGTATTTCATCCTGCTTGCTTGATAGTTTGTCCGCAACTTGTTTGGTTACTTCTCGCTTGCTTGAACCCTGTTTGTTCCGTGGAGTATAGATCTATTGGCCTTTTCTTGCTCTTGTTGTTCATCGTGTTCGTTAGGTTGATAGTGTAGCGGCGGCCAAATTCTTTGGCTAAATCTTAAAACCCTATTTTTACAAACGCGCACTTGTTTTACCACGATTTCCTTTTTGCTTAAACTTGTCGTTTCATTTAAGCCAAGAATTTCCTTTTTCAAAACCGTTGGCCGATTGCCATTTTCTTGACAAAACCGCGTGAGACGATTTTCTTTTCATTGAAACCGTGTGTTTTCCTTTTGTTAGCGTGTTTGTTTGGCGTTGCTTAGTTCGGTTTATCGTGAACACCTTACTTTGGGTTATTTTTGCGTGTACCGTGTACCATGGCGCTCCCACCCGAGGCGTTAGACGACCTCCGAAGCTCATCGCTACCCAAGTTGCCGAGGCCATGGCTCAGCTCCTACCGCAACAAATCTCCCGGCGGCTCACCTTGGAACGTGAGAAGCAAGCCGGGGAAGCCAAGGAAGTATCCTCGGAGTCCGAGAGTGGTCACACGCCAACCCCATCCGAAGCTATCCGCCTTGCCAAAGGAAAAGGCCCGGCCCGGTAGTTCCAGAGTGCGGGCCGTCCGTCACGTCTTTCCCCGAGACAATACCGAGAAGGATACCCGGTTACCTAGAGATAGAGCCGATCCTTTTAGACCAGCACCTTTCGCTCCTAGACGCGCTCCACACTTCGACCACGGCCGTCGGACGAAACCGTTGGGGACCATAGGATCCACATCCACTCCGACGAAGATTACTATGAGCTAGGCGCATCGGACCGCAGCCATAGAAGCCGTAGGCGGGACGGGAGGCCAGGGATCCTGTTAGGCAACAACTTAGACACATCAAGGCTAAGTTCCCTCCCTTCCAAGGCAAGAACGATCCCGAGGTCTACCTAGATTGGGAAAGGAAGATGGAGTCTAACTTCATCTACCATGATACTTACCCGGTCAACAAGGTAAAGATTGACGTGTCCGAATTCAGTGACTATGCTCTCCTGTGGTGGGATCGGCTATGCACCACCGAAGCCGACACAACGAGCCGGCTATCACCACTTGGGCACAACTTACCACGCACATGAGGAAGCGTTTTGTTCCCAACCATTACCACCGTGAGACTCTCCACAAACTCGGGGAAACTCACCCAAGGGTCAAGCTCCGTCGAGAGACTACTACCAAGAGATGGAAACCCTGCTGGTCCGAGCCGGCCTAGAAGAAGACGACGAGGTCGCCATGGCCCGGTTCATTGGAGGACTTGCTCGGGACATTCAAGACAAGCTGGAACTCCAATCTTACGAAGATCTTGAGGAGTTAGTGCACAAGGCCGAGTTGATTGAGAGCCGAACAAGCGCCGGTACACTAGGCCAAGCTACCCATCCAATGCAACCAAGCCGCGGGATGTCCAGCCAACCAAACCAGAATACCGCCGAGAGTTCAAACCACCACCTAGCGGCGTGAAAGAAGAGCCCAAGACAGCCTTCAAGGATAGGAATGGAGCATCCTTGAGCCATGTCAGGTGTTACAAGTGTCAAGGCATGGGTCATTACGCTAGGGATTGTGTCAACAAGAAGGTCTACATGCTGCTTGATAACGGAGACATCCTTCCACCGGATACGGACTCGAATCTGACCCTCATGAAGAAGAGGAAGAAGAGTCCGCCGCGGTTGGAGAGATGCTTGTAGCCCACCGAGCATTAAGTGTCCAGAATCAGGCCGAGGAGCTACAACAACGGGACAACTTGTTCCACACCCGTGCATCGTCAAGGAAAGGGTGTGTAGCCTAATCATAGATGGAGGGAGTTGCACCAACGCTGCAAGTGAGCATATGGTCGAGAAACTTCACCTCCAAACCACCCCACATCCGAGGCCATATAAGCTGCAATGGCTGAATGAAGGAGGAGCCCTGACGGTTACTCACCAAGTCAAGGTAGCCTTTGCCATAGGAAAGTATGAGGATGACGTACTCTGTGATGTCTTGCCCATGGGCTCGAGCCACCTCCTACTGGGTAGACCGTGGCAATCAGACCGCAAGGTTCTTCATGATGGATACACCAACAAGCACTCCTTTGAGTTCAAGGGCCGCAAAATCACCCTTCTCCCTCTCACCCCTAGCGAAGTCTACCAAGACCAACTCTACATCAAACTAAAGAACGAGAAGGATAAGGAGATACCGCCCAATACCAACCTACTCATCCACTCTAGTGAAGTTTTCAAAGACCTAAACTCGAACTACCTATTTTAATGCTTATATATAGAGAAACGCTTGTTAGTTTAACCGAGTTTGCACGGGATCTTCCTAGTGGTATGTCTAGACTTTTGCAGGATTTTAGGGACGTGTTCCCGGAGGATGCCCCGCCAGGGCTGCCGCCTATCCGAGGGATTGAGCATCGATAGACTTGGTGCCCCGGAGCTGCCTTGCCAAACCGACCAGCTTACCGCACCAACCCGAGTGAGACCAAGGAACTCCAAAACCAAGTGGAGGAGTTGATGAAGAAGGGTCACATCCGTGAGAGTATGAGTCCATGTGCCGTCCCGGTCTTACCGGTGCCGAAGAAAGATGGAACGTGGCGCATGTGTGTTGATTGCCGAGCCATCAACAACATCACGGTTAAGTATCGCCACCCCATCCCTAGACTTGATGATATGTTAGATGAATTGTGTGGTTCTAACGTGTTCTCTAAGATCGATCTTAAGAGTGGTTATCATCAGATTAGGATGAAGGAAGGTGACGAATGGAAGACCGCCTTTAAGACTAAGCAAGGATTGTACGAATGGCTTGTAATGCCCTTCGGTTTAACTAATGCTCCTAGTACCTTTATGCGGTTAATGAATCATGTGTTGAGATCCTTTATAGGTGTCTTTGTAGTTGTTTACTTTGATGACATACTGATTTATAGCGGGGACATGGAGGCCCATCTCACTCACATCCGGATGGTGCTAGAAGTACTTCGGAAGGAGCGCTTGTTTGCTAACCTCGGCAAGTGTACCTTTTGCACTAACCGAGTTATTTTCTTAGGTTTTGTTGTGAGTGCGGACGGCGTACGGAGTTGACGAGGACAAGATAAAGGCCATCCGAGACCGGCCGAGCCCTAGGAACGTCGGAGAAGTTAGGAGTTTTCACGGCCTAGCTGGCTTCTACCGCCGGTTCGTCAAGGACTTCAGCACCATAGCCGCACCACTCACCGAAGTCATCAAGAAGGAAGTAGGGTTCAAGTGGGAAGCCGCCCAAGAGCAAGCCTTTCGAGGCTCTTAAAGAGAAGCTTATCAATTCCCCTCTACTTGCTTTACCTGATTTTATGAAAACTTTTGAAATTGAGTGTGATGCGTCTGGTGTAGGCATTGGAGCTGTTCTAATGCAGGACAAAAGACCCATTGCTTATTTCAGCGAAAAGTTAGGAGGCTCAACGGTCAACTATCCAACATATGACAAGGAGCTATACGCGCTGGTGAGAGCCCTACAAACATGGCAGCATTATCTGTGGCCCAAGGAGTTCGTCATACACACGGACCATGAATCCTTGAAACATCTAAAGGGGCAACGAGAAACCGAACCGGAGGCATGGACGTTGGATAGAATTCATCGAGACCTTCCCATATGTCATTAAGTACAAGAAAGGTAAGGACAATGTAGTCGCCGATGCATTGTCCCGGAGGTACACTCTTCTTAGTACTTTGACATCTAAACTTATTGGATTTGAGAGATTGAAAGAATTATATGAGATCGACAATGAGTTTAGTGAGGCGTATAGGAAGTGTGCAAAATTCTCTTGTGATGGTTACTATAGGCACGATGGATATCTCTTTTATAACCATAAGTTGTGTGTGCCTAATGTTTCTGTTAGAGAGTTGTTAGTCAGGGAATCCCATGGGGGTGGACTTGCCGGGCACTTTGGAGTTACTAAGACTCTTCACAGCCTACAACAACACTTTTACGGCCGGGCATGAGGAAGGACGTGGAGAAAGTAGTGCTAGGTGTGCCACATGCAAACATGCTAAGAGTAAAGTCCAGCCGTACGGTTTGTATCTCCCTTTACCTATTCCTGAGCATCCGTGGACAGATATATCGATGGACTTTGTGATAGGATTGCCTAGGACTCGGATCGGTAGAGACTCGATCTTTGTGGTTGTTGATAGGTTTTCTAAGATGGCTCACTTTATTGCTTGTCATAAGACCGATGATCTTGTTAATGTCGCTAACTTTGTTCTTTAGAGAAGTTGTTAGGTTGCATGGTATGCCTCTTGTTATTGTGTACGACGGGGATACGAAGTTTCTTAACCATTTTTGGAGAACCCCTGTGGGCAAAGCTAGGAACCAAGCTGACCTTTTCCACCACTTGCCACCCACAGACGATGGCCGGACCGAGGTAGTCAACCGGTCCTTAGGCACCTTGCTAAGGACGATGGTAAGAAGCAATCTCAAGTCATGGGAGGATTGTCTACCCCACGTTGAGTTTGCTTATAATCATTCTCAACACTCCTCTACCTTGTTCTCTCCTTTTGAAATTGTTTATGGGTTTAACCCGTCTTCACCACTAGATTTAATCTCTCTGCCTTTGAGTGAACGTTGCGGTTTAGACGGCAAAAAGAAAGCCGAGCAAGTGAGGAAAATCCATGAGAAGGCCAGGTTGAACATCGAGCACAAGACGCGGCTATACGCAAAGAAGGCCAACAAGGGTCGCAAGGAAGTTATCTTTAAAGAAGGCGACCTGGTGTGGGTTCACCTAAGGAAGGAGAGGTTCCCAGCCGAAAGAAAGTCCAAGCTGATGCCGAGAGTAGATGGCCCGTTCAAAGTCTTGAAGCGGATCAACGACAACGCCTACAAGATTGATCTTCAAGGGAAGTACACAATCTACGATTCGTTTAATGTGTCCGACTTAGCTCGTTTTATTGCGATTCTGATTTGAGGTCAAATCCTTTTCAAGTGGGGGAGGATGATGCGATCGTGAACGAGCCGATATCGACCACTCGACCACTCGACACCGACGAAATGCCGATATCGACCACTCGACCACTCGACACCGACGAAATGCCGATATCGACCACTCGACCACCCGATACCGAGGAGTTGCCGAGTACCCGAACATCGAATGCCGAGGAGATGTTGGACGTACAAGAAGGAGCTATCACTCGGACCAGAGCTAGCTAAGGAGTTAGCAAGAAAAGCTCACACGATGATCAAGGAAGAGAAGATTGGAGAAGCCGACACACGAGAAGCTACTTCAACATCTTCACCACGGCTACTTGAAGAAGACCAAGCTATGGTAGCTAAGCGGACTAAGTGACTCGCTTGGTACTCTTTCCCACCGGGTTTTAACGAGGCCAAGAAGACCACTACGTCGTCCATTAGCCACCATAGCTTGAAGAGTGTGTTAAGCAAGGCACTTCCACTACTTGCTATCTATCCACAATTTCCTTTTCCCTTAGATTTCCTTTTTACTTACGCGGTTTGCGATTTCCATTTCTTTGCGATTTCCTTTTTCTTTAAACGCGTGAAGCCCTAAAAGGAAGCGACTTGTGCTCTCCTATATAAACTTCACGCCGCACACTCTTTTGTTTCATCGAACAACTTATAAGAAAATTATACCTAAGGTCTTGTCGCCTCTTTTGATCTTGAGAAGAGATCGGTTACTCTTGATCTTGTGAAGAGATCCGTTCTTCTCCTTGTGCAGCCGCCGTGGGAGAGAACTTCTATCACTTGTTAAACCTCCTCAACGTTTAACAAGTTTCCGCCGCTACTTACACTTCCCCTCCCATCCTACATCGACGTTCCACCCGCACCATTCCACTACTATCCCCACTCGTCCATCCATTCCATCGCCGAGACAGTTCAGCCTCGTTTGGAGAGTCGATCCCTCAGGGCCGATCGTATCACGCTGCCTGGTCAAAGGAAAGGTATGCAGCCTGATCATAGATGGGGGTAGCTGCACCAATGCCGCCAGTGAGTTAATGGTCCAGAAACTGAGCCTAGAGACCATCACCCATCCCCGACCATACAAGCTGCAATGGCTCAACGATAGTGGTGCTCTCACCGTCACACAACAGGTCTGTTTCACTCTGTCCATAGGCAAGTATGAAGACGAGGTCCTTTGTGATGTCATACCCATGGGATCCAGCCATGTGCTGCTTGGCCGACCGTGGAAATCTGACCGGAAGGTCCTCCATGATGGCTACACCAACAAGCACACGTTTGAGTTCAATGGCCGCAAGATCACGCTGATTCCTCTTACTCCGAGTGAAGTGTACCAAGACCAGCTCTATCTCAAACTCAGGAAGAGAAGGAGAAGGCGCCTGGTCCACACGCCAACCTCTACATTAATCAAAGAGAAGTTTCTGAACTTTTGAATTGCAATTGCTCTATGTTATTATTTGTGTACAAGGAAAGCCTCGTTAGTACTAACCCCTCACAGGAGCTTCCTAGTGAAATGACTAAGCTATTGCAGGAATATAGAGACGTTTTTCCGCAGGAAACCCCACCAGGCTTGCCTCCTATACGCGGCATTGAGCACCAGATTGATTTTGTGCCGGGTTCCGCACTCCCCAATAGACCAACCTACCGAACAAACCCGATGGAGACCAAGGAGCTTCAGAAACAGGTGGAGGAGCTAATGAGGAAGGGGCACATCAGAGAGAGCATGAGTCCATGTGTCGTACCGGTGTTGCTTGTACCCAAGAAGGATGGATCATGGCGCATGTGTGTTGATTGCCGAGCCATCAATAACGTCACGGTGAAGTATCGCCACCCTATTCCTAGACTTGATGATATGCTTGATGAATTATGTGGTTCTAACCCATTCTCTAAGATAGATCTTAAGAGTGGTTATCATCAGATTAGGACGAGTGGAAAACAACTTTCAAAACTAAGCAAGGCTTGTATGAGTGGCTTGTAATGCCGTTCGGTCTAACTAACGCACCTAGTACTTTCATGAGACTAATGAACCATGTGTTGAGATCTTTTATAGGTGTGTTCGTGGTGGTGTACTTCGACGATATCCTTATCTTTAGCAAGAACTTGGCCGAGCACATTGACCACATACGAGCCGTCCTTGAAGTCCTAAGGAGGGAAAACTTATTCGCCAACATTGATAAATGCACTTTTTGTACTAATCAGGTTGTCTTCTTAGGTTTTGTTGTGAGTGCAGAAGGAGTACAGGTTGATGACGAGAAGATCAAGGCCATCAGGGATTGGCCGAGACCTACCACCGTGGGAGAAGTCCAAAGTTTCCATGGTCTAGCTGGTTTCTATAGGCGCTTTGTCAAGGATTTCAGCACACTTGTAGCACCACTTACGGAAGTCATCAAGAAGGACGCCGACTTCAAGTGGGGGAAGCACAGGACCAGGCTTTCCAAAGCCTTAAAGAGAAGCTTATCAATTCCCCTTTACTTATGCTTCCTGATTTTCTTAAAACATTTGAGATTGAGTGCGATGCTTCTGGTGTAGGTATTGGCGCGATTCTTATGCAGGATAAGAAGCCAATTGCCTACTTCAGTGAGAAATTAGGGGGAGCCACGCTGAACTATCCTACCTATGAGAAAGAATTATACGCGTTTGTGAGGGCCTTGCAAACCTGGCAACATTATCTATGGCCAAAGGAGTTTGTTATCCACACGGACCATGAGTCGCTCAAGCACTTGAAGGGACAACATAAACTGAACAAGAGGCATGGCCGCTGGATAGAGTTCATTGAGACATTTCCCAATGTCATCAAGTATAAGAAAGGTAAAGACAATGTCGTAGCCGACACATTGTCCCGGAGGTACACTCTAATCTCATAATTGACATCTAGGCTCATAGGATTTGAAGTGCTTAAAACGTTGTATGAATCTGATTCTGAGTTTAGCCCTTATTACTTGAAATGTGCTAAGTTTGCTTGTGAGAACTACTATATACAGGACGGCTACCTGTTCTTCCACCATAGGTTGTGCATACCTACCGGTTCGGTTAGGGAACTACTTGTCCGAGAAGCCCACGGTGGAGGACTAGCCGGACACTTCGGGGTGGCCAAAACCTTAGCAAGTCTCCAAGCCCACTTCTATTGGCCGCATATGAGGAGAGATGTGGAGAGGATTTGTCTTAGGTGTATCACTTGTAGGCAAGCCAAGAGTAAGGTTCAGCCGCACGGTTTGTATACCCCATTACCCATTCCTTTTCACCCTTGGACTCATATATCTATGGAATTTGTAGTTGGCTTACCTCGAACCAGAAATGGTAGAGATTCCATCTTTGTGGTTGTAGACAGGTTCAACAAAATGGCCCATTTCATTGCTTGCCACAAGACGGATGATGTCGTAGGTGTAGCTAATCTATTTTTCAGGGAAGTGGTGAGGCTACATGGGCATGCCCTCAAGTCATTGTCTCTGACCGTGACCGTGACACCAAGTTCTTGAGCCACTTTTTTGGCGTACCTTTGTGGGCAAAGCTAGGAACAAAACTGTCCTTTTCCACTACATGCCATCCGCAAACGGACGGTCAAACCGAAGTGGTGAATAGGTCGCTATCCACACTCTTGAGAACCCTTGTGAAGAGCAACATCAAGTCATGGGATGAATGTATACCCCATGTTGAGTTCACTTATAACCACGCTAAGCATTCTTCTACTCTATATTCTCCTTTTGAATTAGTATACGGGTTTAACCCCATGTCTCCATTAGATCTAATTGCCTTACCTTTGAGTGAAATGTCTAGTGTTGATGGCAAGAAAAAGGCTGAACAGTTGACGAAAATGCACGAGAAGGCCAAGGAGAACATCGAAAAGAGAACCGAGCAATACGCCAAGCATGCCAACAAGGGCCGAAAGAAAATGGTGTTTCAAGAAGGCGACTTGGTGTGGATCCATCTGAGGAAAGAATGGTTTCCAGCCGAGAGGAAGTCCAAACTCATGCCTCGGGTAGACGGGCCTTTCAAAGTGACCCGGCGGATCAACGACAACGCCTACAAGATCGACCTCCAAGGTAAGTACACGATCTCGGATTCCTTCAATGTTTCTGACTTGTGTCCTTTCATTGATGATGCAGATTTGAGGACAAATCCTTTTCAAGAAGGAGGGGATGATATGAGCGTGGAACCGGATGGCCGAGCACAACCGAAACCGGATGCCTGAGCAAAACCGGAGACCGATCATCGAGCAAAACCGGAGCCCGATCATCGAGCAAAACCGGAGTCGGATGCCGAGCAACCCGAAGGATCGATCACACGATCGAAAGCCAAGGAAGTGGCTAATAAAGCTCAAGCCATGATCATGATGGAAGAACGGAGAGGACAAGCTGGGAGCCTCTTCAACGTACACACAATGGTCTAGATACAAGACCAAGGTAATTAGGCTAAGCGACTCGGTGATTCAACTTAGTACTCTTTCCCATTGGGTTTTAACGAGGCTAAGGAGATCACCACGTCGGTTGCTTAGCCACATTACCTTGAAGAGTGTAAGAGACTGCTTAGCCACTACACACGCTACTCGTCGTTTTAAGTCGCACATCATGCCGTTTTCACTTTTTTCGCAAAAGACTTGTCGTTTTATTTGTTTCCTTTATTGGATTATGCGCTTAAACCTAGGGAAGAGAACGAGTTGTGTTGTCTCTTCCACTATATATTTGCTGCGCCGCTTTGGTGTAAAGCAGTCAACTTTTTACCTAAAATCTTCTAGTCGACTCCTCTCGGTTCCTTTGCGAACTTGAGCCGCTTACAAGCCTAGATGCTTCCAAGCGTCTCTTCTATCCATCAAGGCGGTTGTTCCATAGCTTCCTTGAGACGTCCCCTTTCCATCCAACGCTTCCACCTCTCCATCTCCACCTCCTATCCCGGAGTTATCCGTCGTTTCCCCTCCGAATCCACCACGGTTTCATTCCATCGTAGTACTCGCCTTATCACGGAGTTTCGGTCCGAGCTAAGGATGTATCACATTGAGACACTTATAAACACTCATGTTGCATGGAACTTAGTTTAGAGTCCTAGAAACGCGTTGTTAGACGTTTCATAAGTTCGTCAAACTAGTACAAAGCTCATTGAGAAACTTATAAGCACTCATGTTGCATGAAACTTGGTTTAGAGTCCTAGAAACGAGTTGTTAGACGTTTCATAAGTTCGTAAAACTTGTACAAAGCTCATTGAGACACTTATAATCAGTCATGTTGAATGAAACTTGGTTTAGAGTCCTAGAAACGCGTTGTTAGATGTTTCATAAGTTCGTCAAACTAGTACAAAGCTCATTGAGACAGTTATAAGCACTCATGTTGTATGAAACTTGGTTTAGAGTCCTAGAAATGCATTGTTAAATGTTTCATAAGTTCGTCAAACTAGTACAAAGCTCATTGAGACACTTATAAGCACTCATGTTGCATGAAACTTGGTTTAGAGTCCTAGAAACGCATTGTTAGATGTTTCATAAGTTCGTCAAACTTGTACAAAGCTCATTGAGACACTTATAAGCACTCATGTTGTATGAAACTTGGTTTAGAGTCCTAGAACCCGCGTTGTTAGATGTTTCATATGTTCGTCAAACTAGTCAAAAGCTCATTGAGACACTTATAAGCACTCATGTTGCATGAAACTTAGTTTAGAGTCCTAGAAACCGCGTTGTTAGATGTTTCATAAGTTCGTCAAACTAGTACAAAGTTCATTGAGACACTTATAAGCACTCATGTTGCATGAAACTTGGTTTAGAGTCCTAAAAACGTGTTGTTAGATGTTTCATAAGTTTGTCAAACTTGTACAAAGCTCATTGAGGCAATTATAAGCACTCATGTTGCATGAAACTTGGTTTCGAGTCCTAGAAACGCGTTTTTAGATGTTTCATAAGTTCTTCAAACAAGTACAAAGCTCATTGAGACACTTATAAGCACTCATGTTGCATGAAACTTGGTTTAGAGTCCTAGAAACGCGTTGTTAGATGTTTCATAAGTTCGTAAAACTTGTACAAAGCTCATTGAGACACTTATAAGCACTCATGTGGAATGAAACTTGGTTTAGAGTCCTAGAAACGCGTTGTTAGATGTTTCATAAGTTTGTCAAACTAGTACAAAGCTCATTGAGACACTTATAAGCACTCATGTTGCATGAAACTTGGTTTAGAGTCCTAAAAACGCGTTGTTCGATGTTTCATAAGTTCGTCAAACTAGTACAAAGCTCATTGAGACACTTATAAGCACTCATGTTCCATGAAACTTGGTTTAGAGTCCTAGAAACTGCGTTGTTAGATGTTTCATAAGTTCGTCAAACTAGTACAAAGCTCATTGAGACACTTATAAGCACTCATGTTGAATGAAACTTGGTTTAGAGTCCTAGAAACGCGTTGTTAGATGTTTCATAAGTTCGTCAAAATTTTACAAAGCTCATTGAGATACTTATAAGCACTCATGTTGCATGAAACTTGGTTTAGAGTCCTAGAAACGCGTTTTTAGATGTTTCATAAGTTCGTCAAACAAGTACAAAGCTCATTGAGACACTTATAAGAACTCATGTTGCATGAAACTTGGTTTAGAGTCCTAGAAACGCGTTGTTAGATGTTTCATAAGTTCGTAAAACTTGTACAAAGCTCATTGAGACACTTATAAGCACTCATGTGGAATGAAACTTGGTTTAGAGTCCTAGAAACGCGTTGTTAGATGTTTCATAAGTTTGTCAAACTAGTACGAAGCTCATTGAGACACTTATAAGCACTCATGTTGCATGAAACTTGGTTTAGAGTCCTAGAAACTGCATTGTTAGATGTTTCATAAGTTCGTCAAACTAGTACAAAGCTCATTGAGACACTTATAAGCACTCATGTTGTATGAAACTTGGTTTAGAGTCCTAGAAATGCATTGTTAAATGTTTCATAAGTTCGTCAAACTAGTACAAAGCTCATTGAGACACTTATAAGCACTAATGTTGCATGAAACTTGGTTTAGAGTCCTAGAAACGCGTTGTTAGATGTTTCATAAGTTCGTGAAACTTGTACAAAGCACATTGAGACACTTATAAGCACTCATGTTGCATGAAACTTAGTTTAGAGTCCTAGAAACCGCGTTGTTAGATGTTTCATAAGTTTGTCAAATTAGTACAAAGTTCATTGAGACACTTATAAGCACTCATGTTGCATGAAACTTGGTTTAGAGTCCTAGAAACGTGTTTTTAGATGTTTCATAAGTTCTTCAAACAAGTACAAAGCTCATTGAGACACTTATAAGCACTCATGTTGCATGAAACTTGGTTTAGAGTCCTAGAAACGCGTTGTTAGATGTTTCATAAGTTCGTCAAACTTGTACAAAGCTCATTGAGGCAATTATAAGCACTCATGTTGCATGAAACTTGGTTTAGAGTCCTAGAAACGCGTTTTTAGATATTTCATAAGTTCTTCAAACAAGTACAAAGCTCATTGAGACACTTATAAGCACTCATGTTGCATGAAACTTGGTTTAGAGTCCTAGAAACGCGTTGTTAGATGTTTCATAAGTTCGTAAAACTTGTACGAAGCTCATTGAGACACTTATAAGCACTCATGTGGAATGAAACTTGGTTTAGAGTCCTAGAAACGCGTTGTTAGATGTTTCTTAAGTTTGTCAAACTAGTACAAACCTCATTGAGACACTTATAAGCACTCATGTTGCATGAAACTTGGTTTAGAGTCCTAGAAACGCGTTGTTCGATGTTTCATAAGTTCGTCAAACTAGTACAAAGCTCATTGAGACACTTATAAGCACTCATGTTCCATGAAACTTTGTTTAGAGTCCTAGAAACTGTGTTGTTAGATGTTTCATAAGTTCGTCAAACTAGTACAAAGCTCATTGAGACACTTATAAGCACTCATGTTGAATGAAACTTGGTTTAGAGTCCTAGAAACGCGTTGTTAGACGTTTCATAAGTTCGTCAAACTTTTACAAAGCTCATTGAGATACTTATAAGCACTCATGTTGCATGAAACTTGGTTTAGAGTCCTAGAAACGCGTTTTTAGATGTTTCATAAGTTCGTCAAACAAGTACAAAGCTCATTGAGACACTTATAAGAACTCATGTTGCATGAAACTTGGTTTAGAGTCCTAGAAACGCGTTGTTAGATGTTTCATAAGTTCGTAAAACTTGTACAAAGCTCATTGAGACACTTATAAACACTCATGTGGAATGAAACTTGGTTTAGAGTCCTAGAAACGCGTTGTTAGATGTTTCATAAGTTTGTCAAACTAGTACAAAGCTCATTGAGACACTTATAATCACTCATGTTGCATGAAACTTGGTTTAGAGTCCTAGAAACGCGTTGTTCGATGTTTCATAAGTTCGTCAAACTAGTACAAAGCTCATTGAGACACTTATAAGCACTCATGTTGCATGAAACTTGGTTTAGAGTCCTAGAAACTGCATTGTTAGATGTTTCATAAGTTCGTCAAACTAGTACAAAGCTCATTGAGACACTTATAAGCACTCATGTTGCCTGAAACTTGGTTTAGATTCCTAGAAACCGCGTTGTTAGATGTTTCATAAGTTCGTCAAATTAGTACAAAGCTCATTGAGACACTTATAAGCACTCATGTTGAATGAAACTTGGTTTAGAGTCCTAGAAACGCGTTGTTAAATGTTTCATAAGTTCGTAAAACTAGTACAAAGCTCATTGAGACACTTATAAGCACTCATGTTTAATGAAACTTGGTTTAGAGTCCTAGAAATGAGTTGTTAGATGTTTCATAAGTTCGTCAAACTAGTACAAAGCTCATTGAGACACTTATAAGCACTCATGTTTCATGAAACTTGGTTTAAAGTCTCAGAAACCGCGTTGTTAGATGTTTCATAAGTTTTTCAAACTTTGACAAAGCTCATTGAGACGCTTATAAGCACTCATGTGGAATGAAACTTGGTTTAGAGTCCTAGAAACGCGTTGTTAGATGTTTCATAAGTTTGTCAAACTAGTACAAAGCTCATTGAAACACTTATAAGCACTCATGTTGCATGAAACTTGGTTTAGAGTCCTAGAAACGCGTTGTTAGATGTTTAATAAGTTCGTCAAACAAGTACAAAGCTCCTTGAGACACTTATAAGCACTCATGTTGCATGAAACTTGGTTTAGATTCCTAGAAACGCGTTGTTAGATGTTTCATAAGTTCTTAAAACTTGTACAAAGCTCATTGAGACACTTATAAGCACTCATGTTTAATGAAACTTGGTTTAGAGTCCTAGAAATGCGTTGTTAGATGTTTCATAAGTTCGTCAAACTAGTACAAAGCTCATTGAGACACTTATAAGCACTCATGTTGCATGAAACATGGTTTAGAGTCCTAGAAACGCGTTGTTAGATATTTCATAAGTTCGTAAAACTTGTACAAAGCTCATTGAGACACTTATAAGCACTCATGTGGCATGAAACTTGGTTTAGAGTCCTAGAAACGCGTTGTTAGATGTTTAATAAGTTCGTCAAACAAGTACAAAGCTCATTGAGACACTTATAAGCACTCATGTTGCATGAAACTTAGTTTAGAGTCCTAGAAACCGCGTTGTTAGATGTTTCATAAGTTCTTAAAACTTGTACAAAGCTCATTGAGACACTTATAAGCACTCATGTGGAATGAAACTTGGTTTAGAGTCCTAGAAACGCGTTGTTAGATGTTTCATAAGTTTGTCAAACTAGTACAAAGCTCATCGAGAAAATTATAAGCATTCATGTTGCATGAAACTTGGTTTAGAGTCCTAAAAACGCGTTGTTCGATGTTTCATAAGTTCGTCAAACTAGTACAAAGCTCATTGAGACACTTATAAGCACTCATGTTGCATGAAACTTGGTTTAGAGTCCTAGAAACTGCATTGTTAGATGTTTCATAAGTTCGTCAAACTAGTACAAAGCTCATTGAGACACTTATAAGCACTCATGTTGCATCAAACTTGGTTTAGATTCCTAGAAACCGAATTGTTAGATGTTTCATAAGTTCGTCAAACTAGTACAAAGCTCATTGAGACACTTATAAGCATGTTGAATGAAACTTGGTTTAGAGTCCTAGAAACGCGTTGTTAGATGTTTCATAAGTTTGTAAAACTAGTACAAAGCTCATTGAGACACTTATAAGCACTCATGTTTAATGAAAGTTGGTTTAGAGTCCTAGAAATGCGTTGTTAGATGTTTCATAAGTTCGTCAAACTAGTACAAAGCTCATTGAGACACTTATAAGCACTCATGTGGCATGAAACTTGGTTTAGAGTCCTAGAAACGCGTTGTTAGATGTTTAATAAGTTCGTCAAACAAGTACAAAGCTCATTGAGACACTTATAAGCACTCATGTTGCATGAAACTTAGTTTAGAGTCCTAGAAACCGCGTTGTTAGATGTTTCATAAGTTCTTAAAACTTGTACAAAGCTCATTGAGACACTTATAAGCACTCATGTTGTATGAAACTTGGTTTAGAGTCCTAGAAACGCGTTGTTAGATGTTTCATAAGTTCGTCAAACTAGTACAAAGCTCATTGAGACACATATAAGCACTCGTGTTACATGAAACTTGGTTTAGAGTCCTAGAAACGCATTGTTAGATGTTTCATAAGTTTGTCAAACTAGTACAAAGCTCATTGAAACACTTATAAGCACTCATGTTGCATGAAACTTGGTTTAGAGTCCTAGAAACGCGTTGTTCGATGTTTCATAAGTTCGTCAAACTAGTACAAAGCTCATTGAGACACTTAAAAGCACTCATGTTGCATGAAACTTGGTTTAGAGTCCTAGAAACTGCATTGTTAGATGTTTCATAACTTCGTCAAACTAGTACAAAGCTCATTGAGACACTTATAAGCACTCATGTTGCATGAAACTTGGTTTAGATTCCTAGAAACCGCGTTGTTAGATGTTTCATAAGTTCGTCAAACCAGTACAAAGCTCATTGAGACACTTATAAGCACTCATGTTGCATGAAACTTCGTTTAGAGTCCTAGAAACCGCGTTGTTAGATGTTTCATAAGTTCCTCAAACTAGTACAAAGCTCATTAAGACACATATAAGCACTCGTGTTGCATGAAACTTGGTTTAGAGTCCTAGAAACGCGTTGTTAGATGTTTCATAAATTCGTCAAACTTGTACAAAGCTCATTGAGACACTTATAAGCACTCATGTTGCATGAAACTTGGTTTAGAGTCCTAGAAACTGCATTGTTAGATGTTTCATAAGTTCCTCAAACTAGTACAAAGCTCATTGAGACACATATAAGCACTCGTGTTGCATGAAACTTGGTTTAGAGTCCTAAAAACGCGTTGTTAAATGTTTCATAAGTTCGTCAAACTTGTACAAAGCTCATTGAGACGCTTATACGCACTCATGTTGCATGAAACTTGGTTTAGAGTCGTAGAAACTGCATTGTTAGATGTTTCATAAGTTCGTAAAACTAGTACAAAGCTCATTGAGACACTTATAAGCACTCATGTTTAATGAAACTTGGTTTAGAGTCCTAGAAACTGAGTTGTTAGATGTTTCATAAGTTCGTCAAACTAGTACAAAGGTCATTGAAACACTTATATGCACTCATGTTGCATGAAACTTGGTTTAGATTCCTAGAAACCGCGTTGTTAGATGTTTCATAAGTTCGTCAAACTAGTACAAAGCTCATTGAGACACTTATAGGCACTCATGTTGAATGAAACTTGGTTTAGAGTCCTAGAAACGCGTTGTTAGATGTTTCATAAGTTCGTAAAACTAGTACAAAGCTAATTGAGACACTTATAAGCACTCATGTTGAATGAAACTTGGTTTAGAGTCCTAGAAATGCGTTGTTAGATGTTTCATAAGTTCGTCAAACTAGTACAAAGCTCATTGAGACATTTATAAGAACTCATGTTGCATGAAACTTGGTTTAGAGTCCTCGAAACGCGTTGTTAGATGTTTCATAAGTTCGTCAAACTAGTACAAAGCTCATTGAGACACTTATAAGCACCCAAATTGCATGAAACTTGGTTTAGAGTCCTATAAACTGTGTTGTTAGATGTTTCATAAGTTCGTCAAACTTATACAAAGCTCATTGAGACACTTATAAGCAGTCATGTTGCATGAAACTTGGTTTAGAGTCCTAGAAACCGCATTGTTAGATGATTCATAAGTTCGTAAAACTAGTACAAAGCTCATTGAGACACTTATAAGCACTCATGTTTAATGAAACTTGGTTTAGAGTCCTAGAAATGCGTTGTTAGATGTTTCATAAGTTCGTCAAACTAGTACAAAGCTCATTGAGACACTTATAACCACTCATGTTGCATGAAACTTGGTTTAGAGTCCTAGAAACGCGTTGTTAGATTTTCATAAGTTCGTAAAACTTGTTCAAAGCTCATTGAGACACTTATAAGCACTCATGTGGAATGAAACTTGGTTTAGAGTCCTAGAAACGCGTTGTTAGATGTTTCATAAGTTTGTCAAACTAGTACAAAGCTCCTTGAGACAATTATAAGCACTCATGTTGCATGAAACTTGGTTTAGAGTCCTAGAAACGCGTTGTTCGATGTTTCATAAGTTCGTCAAACTAGTAAAAAGCTCATTGAGACACTTATAAGCACCCATGTTGCATGAAACCTTGTTTAGAGTCCTAGAAACTGCGTTGTTAGATGTTTCATAAGTTCGTCAAACTAGTACAAAGCTCATTGAAACACTTATATGCACTCATGTTGCATGAAACTTGTTTTAGATTCCTAGAAACCGCATTGTTAGATGTTTCATAAGTTCGTCAAACTAGTACAAAGCTCATTGAGACACTTATAAGCACTCATGTTGAATGAAACTTGGTTTAGAGTCCTAGAAACGCGTTGTTAGATGTTTCATAAGTTCGTCAAACTTGTACAAACCTCATTGAGACGCTTATAAGCACTCATGTTGCATGAAACTTGGTTTAGAGTCCTAGAAACCGCGTTTTAGATGTTTCATAAGTTTTTCAAACTTTTGCAAAGCTCATTGAGACACTTATAAGCACTCATGTTGCATGAAACTTGGTTTAGAGTCTTAGAAATCGCGTTGTTAGATGTTTCATAAGTTCGTCAAACATGTAGAAAGCTCATTGAGACACTTTTAAGCACTCATGTTGCATGAAACTTCGTTTAGAGTCCTAGAAACCGCGTTGTTAGATGTTTCATAAGTTCGTCAAACTAGTACAAAGCTCATTGAGACACATATAAGCACTCATGTTGCATGAAACTTGGTTTAGAGTCCTAGTAACGCGTTGTTAGATGTTTCATAAGTTCGTCAAACTTGTACAAAGCTCATTGAGATACTTATAAGCACTCATGTTGTATGAAACTTGGTTTAGAGTCCTAGAACCCACGTTGTTAGATGTTTCATATGTTCGTCAAACTAGTCAAAAGCTCATTGAGACACTTATAAGCACTCATGTTGCATGAAACTTAGTTTAGAGTCCTAGAAACCGTGTTTTTAGATGTTTCATAAGTTCTTAAAACTTGTACAAAGCTCATTGAGACACTTATAAGCACTCATGTGGAATGAAACTTGGTTTAGAGTCCTAGAAACGCGTTGTTAGATGTTTCATAAGTTTGTCAAACTAGTACAAAGCTCATTGAAACACTTATAAGCACTCATGTTGCATGAAACTTGGTTTAGAGTCCTAGAAACGCGTTGTTAGATGTTTAATAAGTTCGTCAAACAAGTACAAAGCTCCTTGAGACACTTATAAGCACTCATGTTGCATGAAACTTGGTTTAGATTCCTAGAAACGCGTTGTTAGATGTTTCATAAGTTCTTAAAACTTGTACAAAGCTCATTGAGACACTTATAAGCACTCATGTTTAATGAAACTTGGTTTAGAGTCCTAGAAATGCGTTGTTAGATGTTTCATAAGTTCGTCAAACTAGTACAAAGCTCATTGAGACACTTATAAGCACTCATGTTGCATGAAACATGGTTTAGAGTCCTAGAAACGCGTTGTTAGATATTTCATAAGTTCGTAAAACTTGTACAAAGCTCATTGAGACACTTATAAGCACTCATGTGGCATGAAACTTGGTTTAGAGTCCTAGAAACGCGTTGTTAGATGTTTAATAAGTTCGTCAAACAAGTACAAAGCTCATTGAGACACTTATAAGCACTCATGTTGCATGAAACTTAGTTTAGAGTCCTAGAAACCGCGTTGTTAGATGTTTCATAACTTCTTAAAACTTGTACAAAGCTCATTGAGACACTTATAAGCACTCATGTGGAATGAAACTTGGTTTAGAGTCCTAGAAACGCGTTGTTAGATGTTTCATAAGTTTGTCAAACTAGTACAAAGCTCATCGAGACAATTATAAGCATTCATGTTGCATGAAACTTGGTTTAGAGTCCTAAAAACGCGTTGTTCGATGTTTCATAAGTTCGTCAAACTAGTACAAAGCTCATTGAGACACTTATAAGCACTCATGTTGCATGAAACTTGGTTTAGAGTCCTAGAAACTGCATTGTTAGATGTTTCATAAGTTCGTCAAACTAGTACAAAGCTCATTGAGACACTTATAAGCACTCATGTTGCATCAAACTTGGTTTAGATTCCTAGAAACCGAATTGTTAGATGTTTCATAAGTTCGTCAAACTAGTACAAAGCTCATTGAGACACTTATAAGCATGTTGAATGAAACTTGGTTTAGAGTCCTAGAAACGCGTTGTTAGATGTTTCATAAGTTTGTAAAACTAGTACAAAGCTCATTGAGACACTTATAAGCACTCATGTTTAATGAAAGTTGGTTTAGAGTCCTAGAAATGCGTTGTTAGATGTTTCATAAGTTCGTCAAACTAGTACAAAGCTCATTGAGACACTTATAAGCACTCATGTGGCATGAAACTTGGTTTAGAGTCCTAGAAACGCGTTGTTAGATGTTTAATAAGTTCGTCAAACAAGTACAAAGCTCATTGAGACACTTATAAGCACTCATGTTGCATGAAACTTAGTTTAGAGTCCTAGAAACCGCGTTGTTAGATGTTTCATAAGTTCTTAAAACTTGTACAAAGCTCATTGAGACACTTATAAGCACTCATGTTGTATGAAACTTGGTTTAGAGTCCTAGAAACGCGTTGTTAGATGTTTCATAAGTTCGTCAAACTAGTACAAAGCTCATTGAGACACATATAAGCACTCGTGTTGCATGAAACTTGGTTTAGAGTCCTAGAAACGCGTTGTTAGATGTTTCATAAGTTTGTCAAACTAGTACAAAGCTCATTGAAACACTTATAAGCACTCATGTTGCATGAAACTTGGTTTAGAGTCCTAGAAACGCGTTGTTCGATGTTTCATAAGTTCGTCAAACTAGTACAAAGCTCATTGAGACACTTAAAAGCACTCATGTTGCATGAAACTTGGTTTAGAGTCCTAGAAACTGCATTGTTAGATGTTTCATAACTTCGTCAAACTAGTACAAAGCTCATTGAGACACTTAAAAGCACTCATGTTGCATGAAACTTGGTTTAGAGTCCTAGAAACTGCATTGTTAGATGTTTCATAACTTCGTCAAACTAGTACAAAGCTCATTGAGACACTTATAAGCACTCATGTTGCATGAAACTTCGTTTAGAGTCCTAGAAACCGCGTTGTTAGATGTTTCATAAGTTCCTCAAACTAGTACAAAGCTCATTAAGACACATATAAGCACTCGTGTTGCATGAAACTTGGTTTAGAGTCCTAGAAACGCGTTGTTAGATGTTTCATAAATTCGTCAAACTTGTACAAAGCTCATTGAGACACTTATAAGCACTCATGTTGCATGAAACTTGGTTTAGAGTCCTAGAAACTGCATTGTTAGATGTTTCATAAGTTCCTCAAACTAGTACAAAGCTCATTGAGACACATATAAGCACTCGTGTTGCATGAAACTTGGTTTAGAGTCCTAAAAACGCGTTGTTAAATGTTTCATAAGTTCGTCAAACTTGTACAAAGCTCATTGAGACGCTTATACGCACTCATGTTGCATGAAACTTGGTTTAGAGTCGTAGAAACTGCATTGTTAGATGTTTCATAAGTTCGTAAAACTAGTACAAAGCTCATTGAGACACTTATAAGCACTCATGTTTAATGAAACTTGGTTTAGAGTCCTAGAAACTGAGTTGTTAGATGTTTCATAAGTTCGTCAAACTAGTACAAAGGTCATTGAAACACTTATATGCACTCATGTTGCATGAAACTTGGTTTAGATTCCTAGAAACCGCGTTGTTAGATGTTTCATAAGTTCGTCAAACTAGTACAAAGCTCATTGAGACACTTATAGGCACTCATGTTGAATAAAACTTGGTTTAGAGTCCTAGAAACGCGTTGTTAGATGTTTCATAAGTTCGTAAAACTAGTACAAAGCTAATTGAGACACTTATAAGCACTCATGTTGAATGAAACTTGGTTTAGAGTCCTAGAAATGCGTTGTTAGATGTTTCATAAGTTCGTCAAACTAGTACAAAGCTCATTGAGACATTTATAAGAACTCATGTTGCATGAAACTTGGTTTAGAGTCCTCGAAACGCGTTGTTAGATGTTTCATAAGTTCGTCAAACTAGTACAAAGCTCATTGAGACACTTATAAGCACCCAAATTGCATGAAACTTGGTTTAGAGTCCTATAAACTGTGTTGTTAGATGTTTCATAAGTTCGTCAAACTTATACAAAGCTCATTGAGACACTTATAAGCAGTCATGTTGCATGAAACTTGGTTTAGAGTCCTAGAAACCGCATTGTTAGATGATTCATAAGTTCGTAAAACTAGTACAAAGCTCATTGAGACACTTATAAGCACTCATGTTTAATGAAACTTGGTTTAGAGTCCTAGAAATGCGTTGTTAGATGTTTCATAAGTTCGTCAAACTAGTACAAAGCTCATTGAGACACTTATAACCACTCATGTTGCATGAAACTTGGTTTAGAGTCCTAGAAACGCGTTGTTAGATTTTCATAAGTTCGTAAAACTTGTTCAAAGCTCATTGAGACACTTATAAGCACTCATGTGGAATGAAACTTGGTTTAGAGTCCTAGAAACGCGTTGTTAGATGTTTCATAAGTTTGTCAAACTAGTACAAAGCTCCTTGAGACAATTATAAGCACTCATGTTGCATGAAACTTGGTTTAGAGTCCTAGAAACGCGTTGTTCGATGTTTCATAAGTTCGTCAAACTAGTACAAAGCTCATTGAGACACTTATAAGCACCCATGTTGCATGAAACCTTGTTTAGAGTCCTAGAAACTGTGTTGTTAGATGTTTCATAAGTTCGTCAAACTAGTACAAAGCTCATTGAAACACTTATATGCACTCATGTTGCGTGAAACTTGTTTTAGATTCCTAGAAACCGCATTGTTAGATGTTTCATAAGTTCGTCAAACTAGTACAAAGCTCATTGAGACACTTATAAGCACTCATGTTGAATGAAACTTGGTTTAGAGTCCTAGAAACGCGTTGTTAGATGTTTCATAAGTTCGTAAAACTAGTACAAAGCTCATTGAGACACTTATAAGCACTCATGTTTAATGAAACTTGGTTTAGAGTCCTAGAAATGCGTTGTTAGATGTTTCATAAGTTCGTAAAACTAGTACAAAGCTCATTGAGACACTTATAAGCACTCATGTTGCATGAAAGTTGGTTTAGAGTCCTAGAAACGCGTTGTTAGATATTTCATAAGTTCATAAAACTTGTACAAAGCTCATTGAGACACTTATAAGCACTCATGTGGAATGAAACTTGGTTTAGAGTCCTAGAAACGCGTTGTTAGATGTTTCATAAGTTTGTCAAACTAGTACAAAGCTCCATGAGACAATTATAAGCACTCATATTGCATGAAACTTGGTTTAGAGTCCTAGAAACGCGTTGTTCGATGTTTCATAAGTTCGTCAAACCAATACAAAGCTCATTGAGACACTTATAAGCACCCATGTTGCATGAAACTTGGTTTAGAGTCCTAGAAACTGCGTTGTTAGATGTTTCATAAGTTCGTCAAACTAGTACAAAGCTCATTGAAACACTTATATGTACTCATGTTGCATGAAACTTGGTTTAGATTCCTAGAAACCGCGTTGTTAGATGTTTCATAAGTTCGTAAAACTAGTACAAAGCTCATTGAGACACTTATAAGCACTCATGTTTAATGAAACTTGGTTTAGAGTCCTAGAAATGCGTTGTTAGATGTTTCGTAAGTTCGTCAAACTAGTACAAAGCTCATTGAGACACTTATAAGCACTCATGTTGCATGAAACTTGGTTTAGAGTCCTAGAAACACGTTGTTAGATGTTTCATAATTTCGTCAAACCTGTACAAAGCTCATTGAGGCACTTATAAACACTCATGTTGCATGAAACTTGGTTTAGAGTCTTAGAAATCGCGTTGTTAGATGTTTCATAAGTTCGTCAAACCAGTACAAAGCTCATTGAGACACTTATAAGCACTCATGTTGCATGAAACTTCGTTTAGAGTCCTAGAAACCGCGTTGTTAGATGTTTCATAAGTTCCTCAAACTAGTACAAAGCTCATTGAGACACATATAAGCACTCGTGTTGCATGAAACTTGGTTTAGAGTCCTAGAAACGCGTTGTTAGATGTTTCATAAGTTCGTCAAACTTGTACAATGCTCATTGAGACACTCATAAGCACTCATGTTGCATGAAACTTGGTTTAGAGTCCTAGAAACTGCATTGTTAGATGTTTCATAAGTTCTTCAAACTAGTACAAAGCTCATTGAGACACTTATAAGCACTCATGTTGCATGAAACTTGGTTTAGATTCCTAGAAACCGCGTTGTTAGATGTTTCATAAGTTCGTCAAACTAGTACAAAACTCATTGAAACACTTATAAGCACTCATGTTGAATGAAACTTGGTTTAGAGTCCTAGAAACGCGTTGTTAGATGTTTCATAAGTTTGTCAAACTTGTACAAAGCTCATTGAGACACTTATAAGCACTCATGTTGCATGAAACTTGGTTTAGAGTCCTAGAAATGCGTTGTTAGATGTTTCGTAAGTTCGTCAAACTAGTACAAACACTACAAGAATGCAGGCTATTTCCGACCACTCTCCTACCAAATTATGGTCGGTAATATTCCGACCACATTTCCGACCACAATTTCCGACCACAATTTCCGACGGATTTCCGACGGAAATAAATTACAATTCCGACGGATTTCCAACGGAAATAATTTTTTTTTAAAAAAAAATTAAATTCTATTTCCTACGGATTTCCGACGGAAATCCGACGGAAATAAATAAATTTTAAAAAAAAATTAAATTACATTTCCGACGGATTTCCGACGGAATCAAATAATTGTTTATAAAAAAATAAATTGCATTTCCGACGGAAATCCGACGGAAATAAATAAATTTTAAAAAAAAATTAAATTACATTTCCGACGGATTTCCGACGGAAATGAATATTTTTTTTAAAAAAATAAATAAATATTTCCGACGGATTTCCGACGGAAGTAAATTTTTAATTAAAAATTTTTTTATTAAAAATACGAATATTAAAAAAAAATTACAAAAAACGAAAATTAAAAAAAACAAAAATTAAAAAACGAAAATTAAAAAAAAATTACAAAAAAGAGAAAAAAAACAAATGATGAAAATAAAAACTAAATTCCTGTTCCCGACCCCGATCCAGATCCTGGAGGATAATCTGGGAAACGTCTCATCAAATACGCATTCATCTTCTGGATTTCAGCGCTTGTTTCTTGCCGGATCTTATCAATTGCTTCATCTTTTTCTTTATTCGCATTTCGAAGCGCATCTTTCGGTGAGAGATCTCGAGAAGAAGCGATGGATCGGTGGTTGGTACGTAAGGCAAAGACGTCTCTTGGGATTCGGGAAGGGTCCCTAAACCGAAAGGTTTACCTCGATACATAGGAGTCTCCTAGGATCGGAAATTTAAATTATTAATATAATTATATTTTTTTAAAAAAATTATTTAAATATAAAATATTACCTCGAGAACCAATCGGTTTATTTCCGAATTGGTTAGGGTGTTGAGGCTGGTTGATTCGTCGGAAGATTGAGTTAAGTGGGTGACTTTCGTTTGCACCCGTTCGACGACGTTACGAACCTTTGGTATAATTTCGCCCGTCTTTTTGTTGGTATGGGTGGTCTCCATAACCTTCAACCAATGAGGTTCGTGACCACCCTCTCGGACTCTCTATTATGGAATTAAAATTTAAATGTTAGTATGATTAATCATAATTATTATAATTTGTATATATTTAGTTGGTTTAAAATATACCATGCCATCCGAGATTTGTTCGAAAGTGTTTGCGCCGGCATTGTGAGTTGGAGGCGCCTTCTCGATGGACCCGTCCCCACCTCTGCGGTTTGTGGCGTTTCGCTTGGCTTTTTTCCGGCCGCTTCCGTCGTCCAATAGTTTTGAAACCCGTCCCAAACGAAGGGTTTAGGAACGAAGGTTTGTCCCCACCCAAACGCCATTTTTCCTTCCACTCGAACATATGATTCGAGTAGGAAGTCGCACAAGCCTTGTCAAATTCTTCTTGAATTTGACTAGTGAGTTGTGCTTCCCAATTAAACTCTTGCTGGAAATTTAAAGTTTATAAATAAATTTCATAAGTTTTTTTAATTTATTTAATAATTTTTTGAGTAAATAAAAAAATTTATTTACTAACCGCAAAAGAACGGAACCATATTTCCCGAAGTTCGGCTGGGAAATCTCGGTATCTTGGATACGGAGCGGGTAACATTCCGTGGATGCATTTAAACCTTAAATTATTTTATAACTAATAATTAATATTTTTAGGTATTATTTTTTTGTAAATTTAAATGTTTGTAAATATTTACCAAGTGACTCGGTTATTGGGAATGACTTCAAAGTTGGGATCGAGTCGAATCAGTTTCTCCCGTCCTCCCTGCTGGACTAAATTTTCAACAGACATTCTCACGGATTGTGAGGATCCAATACCATCATTAGACCTAATATATTAAAAACATATAAGAAAAAACAAATTAGTATTAATTCAAAAAACAAATATAAATAATATTTTAAAAAAAATGATTTATAAGAATATAATTACATTTTTTGGAGAGATTTTGGAGAATTTTCGGAAGTGTTTTTTTTTAGGGAGTTGTTTGTTGTTTGAGTTGTGAAAAAATGAAAGGGAAGGGGGGTATATATACGAAAATTTTCGACCGAATTTTCGGTCGGAAAACGGTAGGAAATGAAAATTGACCGCCAAAGTGAAAAATTTGGCGGAAAAAGAGCGGTCAAAATTCATTGTGGTCGGAAATCGGTAGGAAATTCCGACCGAATTCCGACCACAATAAATTAATTATTTTAAAATTTAATTGTGGTCGGAAATTGGTAGGAAATTCCTACCAATTTCCGACCACAATAAATTAATTATATTAAAATTTAAATGTGGTCGGAATTCGGTAGGAATTTCCGACCGAATTCCGACGGAATATGCATGTCATTTAATCCATGCGAACACTTACCAGTTTCGGATAAATTTCAAGAACTACGGTCGGATAAAACCGTATTTCGAATAGGTTTAATGGAGTGTTTATATAAGATTTCTTCAACATAACAATATATAAGTATAATATGTTTCACGTTTTCAAATGTTTTTATGAAAATACCAAAATTTTGAAAAAACATATGAAAGTTACATAACTAAGTTGTAATGAAACATATATTTATAAAAATTAAAACTATTTTGCATTTTATGATCATTTTAGACATTTGTAGAGTTTATTTTATTTCTAAAACGTATTGTATAAAGGTATTTCATTGATTCGACAAAAAAAACATCATTTTGAAATGAAACCCTATAACGGTCGGAATTCGGTCGAAACTGCTAAGTGTTCGCATGGATTAAATGACATGCAAATTCCGACCACAATAAATTATTTATTTTAAAATTTAATTGTGGTCGGAATTCGGTAGGAATTTCCGACCGAATTCCGACGGAATATGCATGTCATTTAATCCATGCGAACACTTAGCAGTTTCGGGTAAATTTCAAGAACTACGGTCGGAAATCGGTAGGAAATTCCTACCGATTTCCGACCGAAGTTCGTGATTTAGTGTATATTTAGTGTTTCGCATAAAAACGTATTTCAAATAGGTTTAATGGAGTGTTTATATAAGATTTCTTGAACATAACAATATATAAGTATAATATGTTTCACGTTTTCAAATGTTTTTATGAAAATACCAAAATTTTGAAAAAACATATGAAAGTTACATAACTAAGTTGTAATGAAACATATATTTATAAAAATTAAAACTATTTTGCATTTTATGATCATTTTAGACATTTGTAGAGTTTATTTTATTTCTAAAACGTATTGTATAAAGGTATTTCATTGATTCGACAAAAAAACATCATTTTGAAATGAAACCCTATAACGGTCGGAATTCGGTCGGAAATTTCCTACCGATTTCCGACCACAAATCAAAAAACGGTAGGAAATCGGTCGGAAATTTCCTACCGAATTCCGACCGAATTTGGGGTTTCGATTTAGTACGAGGTAATTTAGTTTTGGCGGCTACCGACGGATTTCCGACCGATTTCCGACCGTTTTTTTTAAAATTAAAAAAAAAAATTAATTTTTTTTAAAATTACTCGATTTGGTACTAGGTAATCGAGTTTCGCCGGCTACCGACCGATTTCCGACCGAATTCCGACCGCAGTGTAAAAAAAAAAAAAAAATTTTAAAAATTTGAAAACGTGTAAAATTTTTGAAAACTCGTTGAAAACTCTTTTCAAAAACTCTTTTCACTTAAAACTCTTTGAAAAAGTGTAAAGTTTTTGAAAACTCGTTGAAAACTATTTAATTGAAAAGTCTTTGAAAACTCTTTCAAAAAGTGTAAAAGAATTTAAAACTCTTTGAAAACTTTTTTTAAAACTCTTTGAAAACTCTTTGAAAAATTGTAAAATATTTGAAAATTCGTTGAAAACTATTTGAAAAATCTTTGAAAACTCTTTGAAAAAGTGTTAAAGAATTTAAAACTCTTTGAAAACTCTTTGAAAAAGTGTAAAATATTTAAAAAACTTGTTGAAAACTTATTGTAAAATCTTTAAAAACTATTTCAAAACTCTTAATTTGAAAAGTCTTTGAAAAGTGTTTTAAAAATATTTTCAAAAAATTTGAACTTTTTTTCAAACATTTCATTCGGATTCGGTTGAGTCTTCGGTGACGAGAATCGAGATCCCTCCTCAAATTCTCCAACCTCTTCTTCGGACTCTTCATGTACAACAAAATCATCATCTTCGTTAAATCTACAACCAAATCCACTTGTAATGAAACATCGACTTCTCCCAAATGCCCAACTGTTGTCGCTTGCAACGGAGGATCGACCTACGAAGAACTACCATGAACTCTTCCCCTCGGGTTTATTTACGTAACAACTATCCAAGGATCCTGTCTGCTGTGTGGTCGCGGATAAGTCATGTATGATACTTGGTTGGCCTGCGATCCAAGAATGAACGGATAATATTTTTGTAACCTCCTCCGAGAATGTATTGTAGTAACACCAAACTCGTCTGTACGTACACCATGTCCTGCAACGGGGCTATACCAATCATAATATAACGTAACACATCTTAGATCGAGCATCCCGCTATAATGCACTTCTAATATCTCATGTAATACCCCGTAGTAAACCAAATCTCCGGCTACCGCTGACACCCCATGGTTTGTCGTCGACCTTGAATTTCCCTCACGAAATATTTTAAAAGCGTATCCACGCGTGCAGTACATCGGGTGGAAACAAAAATATATTGTGGACCGTTCACCACCTCTTCTAACCATGTTGGAATTAACTCTCCTTCGCGGCACTGCCGTATACATATAACTTTAACCATTCTGTAAATTCTCTTTCTTTGACTTCATTTAATTCATCGTACTGTTGCTTCCGAATCTTCAAATCGTTTTTGCGCCATGTAAATCTCCTCGTACGGCACCAAATCTTCGCAGTTGGTCAAAATATACATGTGCACATTAGCATGCTCAACCTCGGCGAGTCTTCGCCTTTTACCCTTTCCACTTAAACGCCCAACTTTGTCTAAAAAGTTCTGGTACATATACATGATAACAAACATGCACTCCTCCATCATCATGTCGTTTTTGTTTTCCACTCTTTGTTTGGGTTTGTGGTGGAAAGTAGTACCCGACTAAGTTAGATCTCTCTTCGTTTATGCTTTGGGCAATAATTGAACCTTCAACCCTCGCTAAATTCTTCACTTTTTTCTTCAAATGGTACATGTAGCGCTCGAAAGGATACATCCACCGATATTGAACGGGACCACCAAGTTCTACTTCCCGAGGCAAGTGAATTGGCAAATGTTCCATAACGTCGAAGAAAGAAGGCGGAAATATCTTCTCTAGGTTGCACAATATCACAGGGATCTTCTCGTCAAGATTTCGGATTTCTTCGGCGGAAAGGGATCTCGCAGAAATGTCTCTGAAAAAAGCTCATATTCCTGCAATCGCTTCATGGACTTTTTGCGGAAGAAGCCCGTCAAATTCAAATGGAAGAATACGTTGCATAACAACATGACAATCATGACTCTTCATCCCTGAAAACTTACCTTCTCCACGATCAACACGGTTTCTAAGGTTAGAAGAGTAACCATCCGGAAACTTAACACTTGTCCATTATCCGGCTAAAGAATTCATGCTTTGCTTTTTGAAGCGTTTAACCGAAAAGCGAGGTTGGGGATATCTTCCTTGACTGGTGACATGAAGTTCCTTCCGAGAACAAATAGTCGGCAAGTCTAATAATCTGGACTTCAAGTTGTCTTTCGTCCTCCCTTTCACGTTCATAATGGTGAACATGATGTTGTCAAAGAAGTTCTTCTCGATGTGCATAACATCTAGGTTGTGCCGAAGTAAATGATCCTTCCAATAAGGCAAATCCCAAAATATGCTCTTTTTGTGCCGTTATGATGTTCACCATATCCATCCACAACTTGATGTCCGTTACCACCACAACGTCTTGTCTTCTCGGCTCCAAAATCTCTAAGTTGAGTTAGTATATGTTCACCGCTTACTTCTTCGGGAGGTCCTTCATAGATTTTCTTCTTCTTCGTAAACAAAGTAGTGCTCCGACGGTATGGATGATCGTTTGGTAAAAATCGTCGATGACAATCAAACCAACATGATTTACGTCCGTTCTTCAATTGGAAAGCATCGGTGTTATCTTGACAATAAGGACAAGATAACCGTCCATGTGTGGTCCATCCAGATAACATACCATATGCCGGAAAATCGCTAATAGTCCACATTAGTACGCTCGCATCATGAAGTTTTGTTGCATTGATATGTCGTACGTTTCAACTCCACTCTCCCATAACATCTTCAACTCATGTATCAACGGCTGCATAAATATGTCTAGTGCTCTCTTCGGATGCTCTGGCCCGGGAACAAGAATAGATAGGAACAAAAACTCCCTAACCATGCACAATGACGGAGGCAGGTTGTAAGGCGTGACGATCACCGGCCATAAAGAATATTGTCTCCCATGTTTCCCAAAAGGGTTGAAACCATCAGTACTTAATCCCAAATACACATTGCGACTCTCACTTGCGAAACTAGGATACACATTTTGAAAATGTTTCCATGCTTGAGCATCGAAGGATGTGCTATCTCTCCATTTAACATCTCATGTTCCGCATGCCATCTCATCGAACTTGTTGTGCGCTCCGACGATATAACCTCTTCGGTCTATCCGTTAACGGCAAATACCACATTCTCTTATAAGGTATGGACACTCTTCCACCGGTTTCTTTATATCGTGGTTTCTTACGGAACCGGCATGCCGAGCGGTTTTCATCTCTTCTCCAATATAACATACGAGTTATCGACGCACACATCGATAATCGATACGGTAATCCTAGACCAGATACCAACTTCTCGATTTCATAATACGTCCCCGGTGCCATATTATCTTTGGGCAAAATGTCTTTGATCAGACCAGCCCACGCATCCACACAATCTTCTGAAAGATTGTAATCCGTTTTGATAGACATCATTCTTGTCGCGGTGAAAGAGGTGAATGACCTTCTCTACACCCACCATATAACGGGTTCTTAGCGGCATCCAACATGTCAAAGAATTTCTGCGCTTCCACATTTGGCTCCTCCAATGTAGGCTCATGATGATCTCCAACAAACGACGGCATAGTTTCGCGAAAAATATCATTTACCATTTGCACGGTCCTATCTACGGATATAGGTTCTTCTACCGGAGGGACAACTAAATTATTATCATAATATTGTACATTACTACTACTAGGATAATTTACCATCAAATCATTTTCCCCATGAGAATACCATATTTTATACCCCGGCGTAAAACCAACACTATATAAATGCTTCCATACTACTTTTACCAAAACATTTCTACGATTATCGCAATTTTTACAAGGACAATACATTTTACCTGTTGCTACGGTTCTTTCTTGAATTGCGGCAAACTCCATAAATTGTTTAAGCCCCTCCGCAAATTCTTCCGAAAGTAATCACGTCGCCGGATCTTTATGATTTCCATCCATCCACGATCTAAAATAACTCATTATAATAATTTTTATTGAATTTTGTGCTAAATGGAGATTGATAAGAGAAATTGTTAATTTGTATTGAATTTTGTGGTAAATGGAGATTGATAAGAGAAATTGTGAGAAAGAAGAAGTGAGGGTGTGATATATATAAGAAACATTTCCTACCGATTTCCGACCGATTTCCTACCACAATTGATCCGTTGCACAACGGTAACGAAACGTTAAAATATCGGTCGGAAATCGGTCGGAAAACTTTTCCGTCGGAAATTGGTCGGAAAGTGGTAGGAAATTTCCTACCAATTTCCGACGGATTAGTTTTTTCCGACCGATTTCCGACCGATATTTTAACGTTTCGTTACCGTTGTGCAACGGATCAATTGTGGTAGGAAATCGGTCGGAAATCGGTAGGAAATTTTCGACGGAAATCCGACCAAAATAAATTCCGACGTAAATCCGACCGATTTCCTACTGATTACCGACCAATATGCATGTAGTCGGAAATCGGTCGGAAAGTGGTCGGAAATTTCCGACCACGTTTTTACGGTCGGAAATTTCCGACCACGTTTTTACGGTCGGAAATGTGGTAGGAAATTACCTTGTTTTCTTGTAGTGAAAGCTCATTGAGACACTTATAAGCACTCATGTTGCATGAAACTTGGTTTAGAGTCCTAGAAACACGTTGTTAGATGTTTCATAAGTTCGTAAAACTAGTACAAAGCTCATTGAGACACTTATAAGCACTCATGTTGAATGAAATTTGGTTTAGAGTCCTAGAATCGTGTTGTTAGATGTTTCATAAGTTCGTAAAACTAGTACAAAGCTCATTGAGACACTTATAAGCACTCATGTTTAATGAAACTTGGTTTAGAGTCCTAGAAATGCGTTGTTAGATGTTTTGTAAGTTCGTCAAACTAGTACAAAGCTCATTGAGACACTTATAAGCACTCATGTTGAATGAAACTTGGTTTAGAGTCCTAGAAACGCGTTGTTAGATGTTTCATAAGTTCGTAAAACTTGTAGAAAGCTCATTGAGACACTTATAAGCACTCATGTGGAATGAAACTTGGTTTCGAGTCCTAGAAACGCGTTGTTAGATGTTTCATAAGTTTGTCAAACTAGTACAAAGCTCCTTGAGACAATTATAAGCACTCATGTTGCATGAAACTTGGTTTAGAGTCCTAGAAACGCGTTGTTCGATGTTTCATAAGTTCGTCAAACTAGTACAAAGCTCATTGAGACACTTATAAGCACCCATGTTGCATGAAACTTGGTTTAGAGTCCTAGAAACCGCGTTGTTAGATGTTTCATAAGTTCGTAAAACTAGTACAAAGCTCATTGAGACACTTATAAGCACTCATGTTTAATGAAACTTGGTGTAGAGTCCTAGAAATGCGTTGTTAGATGTTTCGTAAGTTCGTCAAACTAGTACAAAGCTCATTGAGATACTTATAAGCACTCATGTTGCATGAAACTTGGTTTAGAGTCCTAGAAACGCGTTGTTAGATGTTTCATAAGTTCGTCAAGCCTGTACAAAGCTCATTGAGACACTTAAGCACTCATGTTGCATGAAACTTGGTTTAGAGTCTTAGAAATCGCGTTGTTAGATGTTTCATAAGTTCGTCAAACCAGTTTAAAGCTCATTGAGACACTTATAAGCACTCATGTTGCATGAAACTTCGTTTTGAGTCCTAGAAACCGCGTTGTTAGATGTTTCATAAGTTCCTTAAACTAGTACAAAGCTCATTGAGACACATATAAGCACTCGTGTTGCATGAAACTTGGTTTAGAGTCCTAGAAACGCGTTGTTAGATGTTTCATAAGTTCGTCAAACTTGTACAAAGCTCATTGAGACACTTATAAGCACTCATGTTGAATGAAACTTATTTTAGAGTCCTAGAAACGCGTTGTTAGATGTTTCATAAGTTCGTCAAACTAGTACAAAGCTCATTGAAACACTTATATGCACTCATGTTGCATGAAACTTGGTTTAGATTCCTAGAAACCGCGTTGTTAGATGTTTCATAAGTTCGTAAAACTAGTACAAAGCTCATCGAGACACTTATAAGCACTCATGTTTAATGAAACTTGGTTTAGAGTCCTAGAAATGCGTTGTTAGATGTTTCGTAAGTTCGTCAAACTAGTACAAAGCTCATTGAGACACTTATAAGCACTCATGTTGCATGAAACTTGGTTTAGAGTCCTAGAAACGCGTTGTTAGATGTTTCATAAGTTCGTCAAACCTGTACAAAGCTAATTGAGAAACTTATAAACACTCATGTTGCATGAAACTTGCTTTAGAGTCTTAGAAATTGCGTTGTTAGATGTTTCCTAAGTTCGTCAAACCAGTACAAAGCTCATTGAGACACTTATAAGCACTCATGTTGCATGAAACTTCGTTTAGAGTCCTAGAAACCGCGTTGTTAGATGTTTCATAAGTTCCTCAAACTAGTACAAAGCTCATTGAGACACATATAAGCACTCATGTTGCATGAAACTTGGTTTAGAGTCCTAGAAACTGCATTGTTAGATGTTTCATAAGTTCGTCAAACTAGTACAAAGCTCATTGAGACACTTATAAGCACTCATGTTGCATGAAACTTGGTTTAGATTTCTAGAAACCGCGTTGTTAGATGTTTCATAAGTTCGTCAAACTAGTACAAAGCTCATTGAGACACTTATAAGCACTCATGTTGAATGAAACTTGGTTTAGAGTCCTAGAAACGCGTTGTTAGATGTTTCATAAGTTCGTAAAACTAGTACAAAGCTCATTGAAACACTTATAAGCACTCATGTTTAATGAAACTTGGTTTAGAGTCCTAGAAACGCGTTGTTAGATGTTTCATAAGTTCGTCAAACTAGTACAAAGCTCATTGAGACACTTATAAGCACTCATGTTGCATGAAACTTGGTTTAGAGTCCTAGAAACGCGTTGTTAGATTTTCATAAGTTCGTAAAACTTGTACAAAGCTCATTGATACACTTATAAGCACTCATGTGGAATGAAACTTGGTTTAGAGTCCTAGAAACGCGTTGTTAGATGTTTCATAAGTTTGTCAAACTAGTACAAAGCTCCTTGAGACAATTATAAGCACTCATGTTGCATGAAACTTGGTTTAGAGTCCTAGAAACGCGTTGTTCGTTGTTTCATAAGTTCTTCAAACTAGTACAAAGCTCATTGAGAAACTTATAAGCACCCATGTTGCATGAAACCTTGTTTAGAGTCCTAGAAACTGCGTTGTTAGATGTTTCATTAGTTCGTCAAACTAGTACAAAGCTCATTGATACACTTATATGCACTCATGTTGCATGAAACTTGTTTTAGATTCCTAGAAACCGCATTGTTAGATGTTTCATAAGTTCGTCAAACTAGTACAAAGCTCATTGAGACAATTATAAGCACTCATGTTGAATGAAACTTGGTTTAGAGTCCTAGAAACGCGTTGTTAGATGTTTCATAAGTTCGTAAAACTAGTACAAAGCTCTTTGAGACACTTATAAGCACTCATGTTTAATGAAACTTGGTTTAGAGTCCTAGAAATGCGTTGTTAGATGTGTCATAAGTTCGTCAAACTAGTACAAAGCTCATTGAGACACTTATAAGCACTCATGTTGCATGAAACTTGGTTTAGAGTCCTAGAAACGCGTTGTTAGATATTTCATAAGTTCGTAAAACTTGTACAAAGCTCATTGAGACACTTATAAGCACTCATGTGGAATGAAACTTGGTTTAGAGTCCTAGAAACGCGTTGTTAGATGTTTCATAAGTTTGTCAAAATAGTACAAAGCTCCTTGAGACAATTATAAGCACTCATGTTGCATGAAACTTGGTTTAGAGTCCTAGAAACGCGTTGTTCGTTGTTTCATAAGTTCTTCAAACTAGTACAAAGCTCATTGAGAAACTTATAAGCACCCATGTTGCATGAAACCTTGTTTAGAGTCCTAGAAACTGCGTTGTTAGATGTTTCATTAGTTCGTCAAACTAGTACAAAGCTCATTGATACACTTATATGCACTCATGTTGCATGAAACTTGTTTTAGATTCCTAGAAACCGCATTGTTAGATGTTTCATAAGTTCGTCAAACTAGTACAAAGCTCATTGAGACAATTATAAGCACTCATGTTGAATGAAACTTGGTTTAGAGTCCTAGAAACGCGTTGTTAGATGTTTCATAAGTTCGTAAAACTAGTACAAAGCTCTTTGAGACACTTATAAGCACTCATGTTTAATGAAACTTGGTTTAGAGTCCTAGAAATGCGTTGTTAGATGTGTCATAAGTTCGTCAAACTAGTACAAAGCTCATTGAGACACTTATAAGCACTCATGTTGCATGAAACTTGGTTTAGAGTCCTAGAAACGCGTTGTTAGATATTTCATAAGTTCGTAAAACTTGTACAAAGCTCATTGAGACACTTATAAGCACTCATGTGGAATGAAACTTGGTTTAGAGTCCTAGAAACGCGTTGTTAGATGTTTCATAAGTTTGTCAAAATAGTACAAAGCTCCTTGAGACAATTATAAGCACTCATGTTTCATGAAACTTGGTTTAGAGTCTTAGAAACGCGTTGTTCGATGTTTCATAAGTTCTTCAAACTAGTACAAAGCTCATTGAGACACTTATAAGCACCCATGTTGCATGAAACTTGGTTTAGAGTCCAAGAAACTGCGTTGTTAGATGTTTCATAAGTTCGTCAAACTAGTACAAAGCTCATTGAAACACTTATATGTACTCATGTTGCATGAAACTTGGTTTAGATTCCTAGAAACCGCGTTGTTAGATGTTTCATAAGTTCGTAAAACTAGTACAAAGCTCATTGAGACACTTATAAGCGGTCATGTTTAATGAAACTTGGTTTAGAGTCCTAGAAATGCGTTGTTAGATGTTTCGTAAGTTCGTCAAACTAGTACAAAGCTCATTGAGACACTTATAAGCACTCATGTTGCATGAAACTTGGTTTAGAGTCCTAGAAACACGTTGTTAGATGTTTCATAATTTCGTCAAACCTGTACAAAGCTCATTGAGGCACTTATAAGCACTCATGTTGCATGAAACTTGGTTTAGAGTCTTAGAAATCGCGTTGTTAGATGTTTCATAAGTTCGTCAAACCAGTACAAAGCTCATTGAGACACTTATAAGCACTCATGTTGCATGAAACTTCGTTTAGAGTCCTAGAAACCGCGTTGTTAGATGTTTCATAAGTTCCTCAAACTAGTACAAAGCTCATTGAGACACATATAAGCACTCGTGTTGCATGAAACTTGGTTTAGAGTCCTAGAAACGCGTTGTTATATGTTTCATAAGTTCGTCAAACTTGTACAAAGCTCATTGAGACACTCATAAGCACTCATGTTGCATGAAACTTGGTTTAGAGTCCTAGAAACTACATTGTTAGATGTTTCATAAGTTCTTCAAACTAGTACCAAGCTCATTGAGACACTTATAAGCACTCATGTTGCATGAAACTTGGTTTAGATTCCTAGAAACCGCGTTGTTAGATGTTTCATAAGTTCGTCAAACTAGTACAAAGCTCATTGAAACACTTATAAGCACTCATGTTGAATGAAACTTGGTTTAGAGTCCTAGAAACGCGTTGTTAGATGTTTCATAAGTTCGTAAAACTAGTACCAAGCTCATTGAGACACATATAAGCACTCATGTTTAATGAAACTTGGTTTAGAGTCCTAGAAATGCGTTGTTAGATGTTTTGTAAGTTCGTCAAACTAGTACAAAGCTCATTGAGACACTTATAAGCACTCATGTTGAATGAAACTTGGTTTAGAGTCCTAGAAACGCGTTGTTAGATGTTTCATAAGTTCGTAAAACTAGTACAAAGCTCATTGAGACACTTATAAGCACTCATGTTTAATGAAACTTTGTTGAGAGTCCTAGAAATGCGTTGTTAGATGTTTCATAAGTTCGTCAAACTAGTACAAAGCTCATTGAGACACTTATAAGCACTCATGTTGCATGAAACTTGGTTTAGAGTCCTAGAAACGCGTTGTTAGATATTTCATAAGTTCGTAAAACTTGTAGAAAGCTCATTGAGACACTTATAAGCACTCATGTGGAATGAAACTTGGTTTAGAGTCCTAGAAACGTGTTGTTAGATGTTTCATAAGTTCGTCAAACTAGTACAAAGCTCCTTGAGACAATTATAAGCACTCATGTTGCATGAAACTTGGTTTAGAGTCCTAGAAACGCGTTGTTCGATGTTTCATAAGTTCGTCAAACTAGTACAAAGCTCATTGAGACACTTATAAGCACCATGTTGCATGAAACTTGGTTTAGAGTCCTAGAAACTGCGTTGTTAGATGTTTCATAAGTTCGTCAAACTAGTACAAAGCTCATTGAGACACTTATAAGCACTCATTTTTAATGAAACTTGGTTTAGAGTCCTAGAAACGCGTTGTTAGATGTTTCATAATTTCGTAAAACTAGTACAAAGCTCATTGAGACACTTATAAGCACTCATGTTTAATGAAACTTGGTTTAGAGTCCTAGAAATGCGTTGTTAGATGTTTTGTAAGTTCGTCAAACTAGTACAAAGCTCATTGAGACACTTATAAGCACTCATGTTGCATGAAACTTGGTTTAGAGTCCTAGAAACACGTTGTTAGATGTTTCATAAGTTCGTAAAACTAGTACAAAGCTCATTGAGACACTTATAAGCACTCATGTTGAATGAAATTTGGTTTAGAGTCCTAGAAACGTGTTGTTAGATGTTTCATAAGTTCGTAAAACTAGTACAAAGCTCATTGAGACACTTATAAGCACTCATGTTTAATGAAACTTGGTTTAGAGTCCTAGAAATGCGTTGTTAGATGTTTTGTAAGTTCGTCAAACTAGTACAAAGCTCATTGAGACACTTATAAGCACTCATGTTGAATGAAACTTGGTTTAGAGTCCTAGAAACGCGTTGTTAGATGTTTCATAAGTTCGTAAAACTTGTAGAAAGCTCATTGAGACACTTATAAGCACTCATGTGGAATGAAACTTGGTTTCGAGTCCTAGAAACGCGTTGTTAGATGTTTCATAAGTTCGTCAAACTAGTACAAAGCTCATTGAAACACTTATATGTACTCATGTTGCATGAAACTTGGTTTAGATTCCTAGAAACCGCGTTGTTAGATGTTTCATAAGTTCGTCAAACTAGTACAAAGCTCATTGAGACACTTATAAGCGAGTCATGTTTAATGAAACTTGGTTTAGAGTCCTAGAAATGCGTTGTTAGATGTTTCGTAAGTTCGTCAAACTAGTACAAAGCTCATTGAGACACTTATAAGCACTCATGTTGCATGAAACTTGGTTTAGAGTCCTAGAAACACGTTGTTAGATGTTTCATAATTTCGTCAAACCTGTACAAAGCTCATTGAGGCACTTATAAGCACTCATGTTGCATGAAACTTGGTTTAGAGTCTTAGAAATCGCGTTGTTAGATGTTTCATAAGTTCGTCAAACCAGTACAAAGCTCATTGAGACACTTATAAGCACTCATGTTGCATGAAACTTCGTTTAGAGTCCTAGAAACTGCGTTGTTAGATGTTTCATAAGTTCCTCAAACTAGTACAAAGCTCATTGAGACACATATAAGCACTCGTGTTGCATGAAACTTGGTTTAGAGTCCTAGAAACGCGTTGTTATATGTTTCATAAGTTCGTCAAACTTGTACAAAGCTCATTGAGACACTCATAAGCACTCATGTTGCATGAAACTTGGTTTAGAGTCCTAGAAACTACATTGTTAGATGTTTCATAAGTTCTTCAAACTAGTACAAAGCTCATTGAGACACTTATAAGCACTCATGTTGCATGAAACTTGGTTTAGATTCCTAGAAACCGCGTTGTTAGATGTTTCATAAGTTCGTCAAACTAGTACAAAGCTCATTGAAACACTTATAAGCACTCATGTTGAATGAAACTTGGTTTAGAGTCCTAGAAACGCGTTGTTAGATGTTTCATAAGTTCGTAAAACTAGTACAAAGCTCATTGAGACACATATAAGCACTCATGTTTAATGAAACTTGGTTTAGAGTCCTAGAAATGCGTTGTTAGATGTTTTGTAAGTTCGTCAAACTAGTACAAAGCTCATTGAGACACTTATAAGCACTCATGTTGAATGAAACTTGGTTTAGAGTCCTAGAAACGCGTTGTTAGATGTTTCATAAGTTCGTAAAACTAGTACAAAGCTCATTGAGACACTTATAAGCACTCATGTTTAATGAAACTTTGTTGAGAGTCCTAGAAATGCGTTGTTAGATGTTTCATAAGTTCGTCAAACTAGTACAAAGCTCATTGAGACACTTATAAGCACTCATGTTGCATGAAACTTGGTTTAGAGTCCTAGAAACGCGTTGTTAGATATTTCAAAAGTTCGTAAAACTTGTAGAAAGCTCATTGAGACACTTATAAGCACTCATGTGGAATGAAACTTGGTTTAGAGTCCTAGAAACGTGTTGTTAGATGTTTCATAAGTTCGTCAAACTAGTACAAAGCTCCTTGAGACAATTATAAGCACTCATGTTGCATGAAACTTGGTTTAGAGTCCTAGAAACGCGTTGTTCGATGTTTCATAAGTTCGTCAAACTAGTACAAAGCTCATTGAGACACTTATAAGAACCATGTTGCATGAAACTTGGTTTAGAGTCCTAGAAACATAAGTTCGTAAAACTAGTACAAAGCTCATTGAGACACTTATAAGCACTCATGTTTAATGAAACTTTGTTGAGAGTCCTAGAAATGCGTTGTTAGATGTTTCATAAGTTCGTCAAACTAGTACAAAGCTCATTGAGACACTTATAAGCACTCATGTTGCATGAAACTTGGTTTAGAGTCCTAGAAACGCGTTGTTAGATATTTCAAAAGTTCGTAAAACTTGTAGAAAGCTCATTGAGACACTTATAAGCACTCATGTGGAATGAAACTTGGTTTAGAGTCCTAGAAACGTGTTGTTAGATGTTTCATAAGTTCGTCAAACTAGTACAAAGCTCCTTGAGACAATTATAAGCACTCATGTTGCATGAAACTTGGTTTAGAGTCCTAGAAACGCGTTGTTCGATGTTTCATAAGTTCGTCAAACTAGTACAAAGCTCATTGAGACACTTATAAGCACCATGTTGCATGAAACTTGGTTTAGAGTCCTAGAAACTGCGTTGTTAGATGTTTCATAAGTTCGTCAAACTAGTACAAAGCTCATTGAGACACTTATAAGCACTCATTTTTAATGAAACTTGGTTTAGAGTCCTAGAAACGCGTTGTTAGATGTTTCATAATTTCGTAAAACTAGTACAAAGCTCATTAAGACACTTATAAGCACTCATGTTTAATGAAACTTGGTTTAGAGTCCTAGAAATGCGTTGTTAGATGTTTTGTAAGTTCGTCAAACTAGTACAAAGCTCATTGAGACACTTATAAGCACTCATGTTGCATGAAACTTGGTTTAGAGTCCTAGAAACACGTTGTTAGATGTTTCATAAGTTCGTAAAACTAGTACAAAGCTCATTGAGACACTTATAAGCACTCATGTTGAATGAAATTTGGTTTAGAGTCCTAGAAACGTGTTGTTAGATGTTTCATAAGTTCGTAAAACTAGTACAAAGGTCATTGAGACACTTATAAGCACTCATGTTTAATGAAACTTGGTTTAGAGTCCTAGAAATGCGTTGTTAGATGTTTTGTAAGTTCGTCAAACTAGTACAAAGCTCATTGAGACACTTATAAGCACTCATGTTGAATGAAACTTGGTTTAGAGTCCTAGAAACGCGTTGTTAGATGTTTCATAAGTTCGTAAAACTTGTAGAAAGCTCATTGAGACACTTATAAGCACTCATGTGGAATGAAACTTGGTTTCGAGTCCTAGAAACGCGTTGTTAGATGTTTCATAAGTTTGTCAAACTAGTACAAAGCTCCTTGAGACAATTATAAGCACTCATGTTGCATGAAACTTGGTTTAGAGTCCTAGAAACGCGTTGTTCGATGTTTCATAAGTTCGTCAAACTAGTACAAAGCTCATTGAGACACTTATAAGCACCCATGTTGCATGAAACTTGGTTTAGAGTCCTAGAAACTGCGTTGTTAGATGTTTCATAAGTTCGTCAAACTAGTACAAAGCTCATTGAAACACTTATATACACTCATGTTGCATGAAACTTGGTTTAGATTCCTAGAAACCGCGTTGTTAGATGTTTCATAAGTTCGTAAAACTAGTACAAAGCTCATTGAGACACTTATAAGCACTCATGTTTAATGAAACTTGGTGTAGAGTCCTAGAAATGCGTTGTTAGATGTTTCGTAAGTTCGTCAAACTAGTACAAACTCATTGAGATACTTATAAGCACTGATGTTGCATGAAACTTGGTTTAGAGTCCTAGAAACGCGTTGTTAGATGTTTCATAAGTTCGTCAAACCTGTACAAAGCTCATTGAGACACTTAAGCACTCATGTTGCATGAAACTTGGTTTAGAGTCTTAGAAATCGCGTTGTTAGATGTTTCATAAGTTCGTCAAACCAGTTTAAAGCTCATTGAGACACTTATAAGCACTCATGTTGCATGAAACTTCGTTTTGAGTCCTAGAAACCGCGTTGTTAGATGTTTCATAAGTTCCTTAAACTAGTACAAAGCTCATTGAGACACATATAAGCACTCGTGTTGCATGAAACTTGGTTTAGAGTCCTAGAAACGCGTTGTTAGATGTTTCATAAGTTCGTCAAACTTGTACAAAGCTCATTGAGACACTTATAAGCACTCATGTTGAATGAAACTTATTTTAGAGTCCTAGAAACGCGTTGTTAGATGTTTCATAAGTTCGTCAAACTAGTACAAAGCTCATTGAAACACTTATATGCACTCATGTTGCATGAAACTTGGTTTAGATTCCTAGAAATCGCGTTGTTAGATGTTTCATAAGTTCGTAAAACTAGTACAAAGCTCATCGAGACACTTATAAGCACTCATGTTTAATGAAACTTGGTTTAGAGTCCTAGAAATGCGTTGTTAGATGTTTCGTAAGTTAGTCAAACTAGTACAAAGCTCATTGAGACACTTATAAGCACTCATGTTGCATGAAACTTGGTTTAGAGTCCTAGAAACGCGTTGTTAGATGTTTCATAAGTTCGTCAAACCTGTACAAAGCTAATTGAGAAACTTATAAACACTCATGTTGCATGAAACTTGGTTTAGAGTCTTAGAAATTGCGTTGTTAGATGTTTCCTAAGTTCGTCAAACCAGTACAAAGCTCATTGAGACACTTATAAGCACTCATGTTGCATGAAACTTCGTTTAGAGTCCTAGAAACCGCGTTGTTAGATGTTTCATAAGTTCCTCAAACTAGTACAAAGCTCATTGAGACACATATAAGCACTCATGTTGCATGAAACTTGGTTTAGAGTCCTAGAAACTGCATTGTTAGATGTTTCATAAGTTCGTCAAACTAGTACAAAGCTCATTGAGACACTTATAAGCACTCATGTTGCATGAAACTTGGTTTAGATTTCTAGAAACCGCGTTGTTAGATGTTTCATAAGTTCGTCAAACTAGTACAAAGCTCATTGAGACACTTATAAGCACTCATGTTGAATGAAACTTGGTTTAGAGTCCTAGAAACGCGTTGTTAGATGTTTCATAAGTTCGTAAAACTAGTACAAAGCTCATTGAAACACTTATAAGCACTCATGTTTAATGAAATTTGGTTTAGAGTCCTAGAAATGCGTTGTTAGATGTTTCATAAGTTCGTCAAACTAGTACAAAGCTCATTGAGACACTTATAAGCACTCATGTTGCATGAAACTTGGTTTAGAGTCCTAGAAACGCGTTGTTAGATTTTCATAAGTTCGTAAAACTTGTACAAAGCTCATTGATACACTTATAAGCACTCATGTGGAATGAAACTTGGTTTAGAGTCCTAGAAACGCGTTGTTAGATATTTCATAAGTTTGTCAAACTAGTACAAAGCTCCTTGAGACAATTATAAGCACTCATGTTGCATGAAACTTGGTTTAGAGTCCTAGAAACGCGGTGTTCGTTGTTTCATAAGTTCTTCAAACTAATACAAAGCTCATTGAGAAACTTATAAGCACCCATGTTGCATGAAACCTTGTTTAGAGTCCTAGAAACTGCGTTGTTAGATGTTTCATAAGTTCGTCAAACTAGTACAAAGCTCATTGAAACACTTATATGCACTCATGTTGCATGAAACTTGTTTTAGATTCCTAGAAACCGCATTGTTAGATGTTTCATAAGTTCGTCAAACTAGTACAAAGCTCATTGAGACAATTATAAGCACTCATGTTGAATGAAACTTGGTTTAGAGTCCTAGAAACGCGTTGTTAGATGTTTCATAAGTTCGTAAAACTAGTACAAAGCTCTTTGAGACACTTATAAGCACTCATGTTTAATGAAACTTGGTTTAGAGTCCTAGAAATGCGTTGTTAGATGTGTCATAAGTTCGTCAAACTAGTACAAAGCTCATTGAGACACTTATAAGCACTCATGTTGCATGAAACTTGGTTTAGAGTCCTAGAAACGCGTTGTTAGATATTTCATAAGTTCGTAAAACTTGTACAAAGCTCATTGAGACACTTATAAGCACTCATGTGGAATGAAACTTGGTTTAGAGTCCTAGAAACGCGTTGTTAGATGTTTCATAAGATTGTCAAAATAGTACAAAGCTCCTTGAGACAATTATAAGCACTCATGTTTCATGAAACTTGGTTTAGAGTCTTAGAAACGCGTTGTTCGATGTTTCATAAGTTCTTCAAACTAGTACAAAGCTCATTGAGACACTTATAAGCACCCATGTTGCATGAAACTTGGTTTAGAGTCCAAGAAACTGCGTTGTTAGATGTTTCATAAGTTCGTCAAACTAGTACAAAGCTCATTGAAACACTTATATGTACTCATGTTGCATGAAACTTGGTTTAGATTCCTAGAAACCGCGTTGTTAGATGTTTCATAAGTTCGTAAAACTAGTACAAAGCTCATTGAGACACTTATAAGCAGTCATGTTTAATGAAACTTGGTTTAGAGTCCTAGAAATGCGTTGTTAGATGTTTCATAAGTTCGTCAAACTAGTACAAAGCTCATTGAGACACTTATAAGCACTCATGTTGCATGAAACTTGGTTTAGAGTCCTAGAAACACGTTGTTAGATGTTTCATAATTTCGTCAAACCTGTACAAAGCTCATTGAGGCACTTATAAGCACTCATGTTGCATGAAACTTGGTTTAGAGTCTTAGAAATCGCGTTGTTAGATGTTTCATAAGTTCGTCAAACCAGTACAAAGCTCATTGAGACACTTATAAGCACTCATGTTGCATGAAACTTCGTTTAGAGTCCTAGAAACCGCGTTGTTAGATGTTTCATAAGTTCCTCAAACTAGTACAAAGCTCATTGAGACACATATAAGCACTCGTGTTGCATGAAACTTGGTTTAGAGTCCTAGAAACGCGTTGTTATATGTTTCATAAGTTCGTCAAACTTGTACAAAGCTCATTGAGACACTCATAAGCACTCATGTTGCATGAAACTTGGTTTAGAGTCCTAGAAACTACATTGTTAGATGTTTCATAAGTTCTTCAAACTAGTACAAAGCTCATTGAGACACTTATAAGCACTCATGTTGCATGAAACTTGGTTTAGATTCCTAGAAACCGCGTTGTTAGATGTTTCATAAGTTCGTCAAACTAGTACAAAGCTCATTGAAACACTTATAAGCACTCATGTTGAATGAAACTTGGTTTAGAGTCCTAGAAACGCTTTGTTAGATGTTTCATAAGTTCGTAAAACTAGTACAAAGCTCATTGAGACACATATAAGCACTCATGTTTAATGAAACTTGGTTTAGAGTCCTAGAAATGCGTTGTTAGATGTTTTGTAAGTTCGTCAAACTAGTACAAAGCTCATTGAGACACTTATAAGCACTCATGTTGAATGAAACTTGGTTTAGAGTCCTAGAAACGCGTTGTTAGATGTTTCATAAGTTCGTAAAACTAGTACAAAGCTCATTGAGACACTTATAAGCACTCATGTTTAATGAAACTTTGTTGAGAGTCCTAGAAATGCGTTGTTAGATGTTTCATAAGTTCTTCAAACTAGTACAAAGCTCATTGAGACACTTATAAGCACTCATGTTGCATGAAACTTGGTTTAGAGTCCTAGAAACGCGTTGTTAGATATTTCATAAGTTCGTAAAACTTGTAGAAAGCTCATTGAGACACTTATAAGCACTCATGTGGAATGAAACTTGGTTTAGAGTCCTAGAAACGTGTTGTTAGATGTTTCATAAGTTCGTCAAACTAGTACAAAGCTCCTTGAGACAATTATAAGCACTCATGTTGCATGAAACTTGGTTTAGAGTCCTAGAAACGCGTTGTTCGATGTTTCATAAGTTCGTCAAACTAGTACAAAGCTCATTGAGACACTTATAAGCACCATGTTGCATGAAACTTGGTTTAGAGTCCTAGAAACTGCGTTGTTAGATGTTTCATAAGTTCGTCAAACTAGTACAAAGCTCATTGAGACACTTATAAGCACTCTTTTTTAATGAAACTTGGTTTAGAGTCCTAGAAATGCGTTGTTAGATGTTTTGTAAGTTCGTCAAACTAGTACAAAGCTCATTGAGACACTTATAAGCACTCATGTTGAATGAAACTTGGTTTAGAGTCCTAGAAACGAGTTGTTAGATGTTTCATGAGTTCGTAAAACTAGTACAAAGCTCATTGAGACACTTATAAGCACTCATGTTTAATGAAACTTGGTTTAGAGTCCTAAAAATGCGTTGTTAGATGTTTCATAAGTTCGTCAAACTAGTTCAAAGCTCATTGAGACACTTATAAGCACTCATGTTGAATGAAACTTGGTTTAGATTCCTAGAAATGCGTTGTTAGATGTTTCATAAGTTCGTCAAACTAGTACAAAACTCATTTAGACACTTATAAGCACTCATGTTGCATGAAACTAGGTTTAGAGTCCTAGAAACGCGTTGTTAGATATTTCATAAGTTCGTAAAACTTGTAGAAAGCTCATTGAGACACTTATAAGCACTCATGTTGCATGAAACTTGGTTTAGAGTCTTAGAAATCGCGTTGTTAGATGTTTCATAAGTTCGTCAAACTAGTACAAAGCTCATTGAGACACTTATAAGCACTCATGCTGCTTAAAACTTGGTTTAGAGTCCTAGAAACGTGTTATTCGATGTTTCATAAATTCGTCAAACTAGTACAAAGCTCATTGAGACACTTATAAGCACCCATGTTGCATGAAACTTGGTTTAGAGTCCTAGAAACTGCGTTGTTAGATGTTTCATAAGTTCGTCAAACTAGTACAAAGCTCATTGAAACACTTATATACCCTCATGTTGCATGAAACTTGATTTAGATTCCTAGAAACCGCGTTGTTAGATGTTTCATAAGTTCGTAAAACTAGTACAAACCTCATTGAGACACTTATAAGCACTCATGTTTAATGACACTTGGTTTAGAGTCCTAGAAATGTGTTGTTAGATGTTTCGTAAGTTCGTCAAACTAGTACAAAGCTCATTGAGACACTTATAAGCACTCATGTTGCATGAAACTTGGTTTAGAGTCCTAGAAACGCGTTGTTAGATGTTTCATAAGTTCGTCAAACCTGTACAAAGCTCATTGAGACACTTATAAGCATTCATGATGCATGAAACTTGGTTTAGAGTCTTAGAAATCGCGTTGTTAGATGTTTCGTAAGTTCGTCAAACTAGTACAAAGCTCATTGAGACACTTATAAGCACTCATGTTGCATGAAACTTCGTTTAGAGTCCTAGAAACGCGTTGTTAGATGTTTCATAAGTTCGTCAAACCTGTACAAAGCTCATTGAGACACTTATAAGTACTCATGTTGTATGAAACTTGGTTTAGAGTCTTAGAAATCGGGTTGTTAGATGTTTCATAAGTTCGTCAAACTAGTACAAAGCTCATTGAGACACTTATAAGCACTCATGTTGCATGAAACTTCGTTTAGAGTCCTAGAAACGCGTTGTTAGATGTTTCATAAGTTCGTCAAACCTGTACAAAGCTCATTGAGACACTTATAAGTACTCATGTTGTATGAAACTTGGTTTAGAGTCTTAGAAATCGGGTTGTTAGATGTTTCATAAGTTCGTCAAACTAGTACAAAGCTCATTGAGACACTTATAAGCACTCATGTTGCATGAAACTTCGTTTAGAGTCCTAGAAACAGCGTTGTTAGATGTTTCATAAGTTCCTCAAACTAGTACAAAGCTCATTGAGAAACATATAAGCACTCGTGTTGCATGAAACTTGGTTTAGAGTCCTAGAAACGCGTTGTTAGATGTTTCATAAGTTCGTCAAACTTGTACAAAGCACATTGAGACACTTATAAGCACTCATGTTGCATGAAACTTGATTTAGAGTCTTAGAAACTGCATTGTTAGATGTTTCATAAGTTCGTCAAACTAGTACAAAGCTCATTGAGACACATATAAGCACTCGTGTTGCATGAAACTTGGTTTAGATTCCTAGAAACCGCGTTGTTAGATGTTTCATAAGTTCGTCAAACTAGTACAAAGCTCATTGAGACACTTATAAGCACTCATGTTGAATGAAACTTGGTTTAGAGTCCTAGAAACGCGTTGTTAGATGTTTCATAAGTTCGTAAAACTCGTACAAAGCTCATTGAGACACTTATAAGCACTCATGTTTAATGCTTGGTTTAGAGTCCTAGAAATGCGTTGTTAGATGTTTCGTAAGTTCGTCAAACTAGTACAAAGCTCATTGAGACACTTATAAGCACTCATGTTGCATGAAACTTGGTTTAGAGTCCTAGAAACGCGTTGTTAGATGTTTCATAAGTTCGTCAAACTTGTACAAAGCTCATTGAGACACTTATAAGCACTCATGTTGCATGAAACTTCGTTTAGAGTCCTAGAAACGCGTTGTTAGATGTTTCATAAGTTCGTCAAACTTGTACAATGCTCATTGAGACACTTATAAGCACTCATGTTGCATGAAACTTGATTTAGAGTCTTAGAAACTGCATTGTTAGATGTTTCATAAGTTCGTCAAACTAGTACAAAGCTCATTGAGACACATATAAGCACTCGTGTTGCATGAAACTTGGTTTAGATTTCTAGAAACCGCGTTGTTAGATGTTTCATAAGTTCGTCAAACTAGTACAAAGCACATTGAGACACTTATAAGCACTCATGTTGAATGAAACTTGGTTTAGAGTCCTAGAAACGCGTTGTTAGATGTTTCATAAGTTCGTAAAACTAGTACAAAGCTCATTGAGACACTTATAAGCACTCATGTTGCATGAAACTTGGTTTAGAGTCCTAGAAACGCGTTGTTAGATGTTTCATAAGTTCGTCAAACCTGTACAAAGCTCATTGAGACACTTATAAGCATTCATGATGCATGAAACTTGGTTTAGAGTCTTAGAAATCGCGTTGTTAGATGTTTCGTAAGTTCGTCAAACTAGTACAAAGCTCATTGAGACACTTATAAGCACTCATGTTGCATGAAACTTCGTTTAGAGTCCTAGAAACGCGTTGTTAGATGTTTCATAAGTTCGTCAAACCTGTACAAAGCTCATTGAGACACTTATAAGTACTCATGTTGTATGAAACTTGGTTTAGAGTCTTAGAAATCGGGTTGTTAGATGTTTCATAAGTTCGTCAAACTAGTACAAAGCTCATTGAGACACTTATAAGCACTCATGTTGCATGAAACTTCGTTTAGAGTCCTAGAAACGCGTTGTTAGATGTTTCATAAGTTCGTCAAACCTGTACAAAGCTCATTGAGACACTTATAAGTACTCATGTTGTATGAAACTTGGTTTAGAGTCTTAGAAATCGGGTTGTTAGATGTTTCATAAGTTCGTCAAACTAGTACAAAGCTCATTGAGACACTTATAAGCACTCATGTTGCATGAAACTTCGTTTAGAGTCCTAGAAACAGCGTTGTTAGATGTTTCATAAGTTCCTCAAACTAGTACAAAGCTCATTGAGAAACATATAAGCACTCGTGTTGCATGAAACTTGGTTTAGAGTCCTAGAAACGCGTTGTTAGATGTTTCATAAGTTCGTCAAACTTGTACAAAGCACATTGAGACACTTATAAGCACTCATGTTGCATGAAACTTGATTTAGAGTCTTAGAAACTGCATTGTTAGATGTTTCATAAGTTCGTCAAACTAGTACAAAGCTCATTGAGACACATATAAGCACTCGTGTTGCATGAAACTTGGTTTAGATTCCTAGAAACCGCGTTGTTAGATGTTTCATAAGTTCGTCAAACTAGTACAAAGCTCATTGAGACACTTATAAGCACTCATGTTGAATGAAACTTGGTTTAGAGTCCTAGAAACGCGTTGTTAGATGTTTCATAAGTTCGTAAAACTCGTACAAAGCTCATTGAGACACTTATAAGCACTCATGTTTAATGCTTGGTTTAGAGTCCTAGAAATGCGTTGTTAGATGTTTCGTAAGTTCGTCAAACTAGTACAAAGCTCATTGAGACACTTATAAGCACTCATGTTGCATGAAACTTGGTTTAGAGTCCTAGAAACGCGTTGTTAGATGTTTCATAAGTTCGTCAAACTTGTACAAAGCTCATTGAGACACTTATAAGCACTCATGTTGCATGAAACTTCGTTTAGAGTCCTAGAAACGCGTTGTTAGATGTTTCATAAGTTCGTCAAACTTGTACAATGCTCATTGAGACACTTATAAGCACTCATGTTGCATGAAACTTGATTTAGAGTCTTAGAAACTGCATTGTTAGATGTTTCATAAGTTCGTCAAACTAGTACAAAGCTCATTGAGACACATATAAGCACTCGTGTTGCATGAAACTTGGTTTAGATTTCTAGAAACCGCGTTGTTAGATGTTTCATAAGTTCGTCAAACTAGTACAAAGCACATTGAGACACTTATAAGCACTCATGTTGAATGAAACTTGGTTTAGAGTCCTAGAAACGCGTTGTTAGATGTTTCATAAGTTCGTAAAACTAGTACAAAGCTCATTGAGACACTTATAAGCACTCATGTTGAATGAAACTTGGTTTAGAGTCCTAGAAACGTGTTGTTAGATGTTTCTTAAGTTCGTAAAACTAGTACAAAGCTCATTGAGACACTTATAAGCACTCATGTTTAATGAAACTTGGTTTAGAGTCCTAGAAATGCGTTGTTAGATGTTTCGTAAGTTCGTCAAACTTGTACAAAGCTCATTGAGACGCTTATAAGCACTCATGTTGCATGAAACTTGGTTTAGAGTCCTAGAAACTGCATTGTTAGATGTTTCATAAGTTCGTAAAACTAGTACAAAGCTCATTGAGACACTTATAAGCACTCATGTTTAATGAAACTTGGTTTAGAGTCCTAGAAACTGAGTTGTTAGATGTTTCATAAGTTCGTCAAACTAGTACAAAGGTCATTGAAACACTTATATGCACTCATGTTGCATGAAACTTGGTTTAGATTCCTAGAAACGCGTTGTTAGATGTTTCATAAATTCGTCAAACTAGTACAAAGCTCATTGAGACACTTATAAGCACTCATGTTGCATGAAACTTCGTTTAGAGTCCTAGAAACCGCGTTGTTAGATGTTTCATAAGTTCCTCAAACTAGTACAAAGCTCATTGAGACACATATAAGCACTTGTCACTACAAGAATCTGCACATTTAGCAACGACCAAAATCGTTGCTAAATTGTTGCTAAACGCGTTTTCGTCGCTAATCGCTCGTCGCTATTTCGAAATCGTCGCTAATTCGTCGCTAAATTAGCGACGACTCGAAATCGTTGCTAATTCGTTGCCAAAAATTCTTTTAGTTTCCAGTCTTTCTTCCAACTGGAAACAATGCCGGTAAGGCGGTGCATCGCCTTCTCGTTGAACCCCTTACGGACTTTCACCGTATCAGCCTCGGCCCAATGCCATTTTTGCTATTAATTAAAACTAAGTTTTAGTTTAACTTTTTAAATTAGAAATTTTAAATTAAAATTTATAAATTAAATATTTTAATTAAAATTTATAATTAAATATTTATAAATTAAATATTTTAATTAAAATTATTTTAATTAAAATATAATTTAATTTACCGCGAAAGATTCGAACCAAATGTCATGTATGTATCCCGGCGTTTGGGACCAGTTCACGTGCGGCTCGACGAAGTAAGACTTCATTGTGTCCGCGACACTCCGACTCACTTTGTTATCGCAAAACCTAACAAATTACAATTTTTTATTAATATTTAATATTTAATATTTAATAATTTTTTTATTATTTTTTAATATTTTTAATATAATATTAAAAAATTACCAAAATGTGTGTCGCGGCCGGTCTGGATCTATCAACGACAAACGGTCGTGGCCTTCTTGCCGTAGGAGATCCAAGATTCGCATCATGTGGGGTCCTTGATGCGGAGGCGGTGGTAAATCCGCCGATATATCTCCAACCGGTGGAATGTTGGAAGCAGCATCTAACCCCATGATACGCCCTTGGACAGGATCCTAACTCTACGACAAAGGCAGGACTCTTCTCAAACGGTTCGGTGGTTGAATGATGGGTGGCGGCGGTGTTAAGACGGAGACAGAGGTGATGTGGAGGTGATAAGAGGCGAGATGGATGGTGAACTTCTCAAGCAATCGATGGGGTGATTGCTAGGTGTTTGTAGAAACCTTTGGAAGAGGATTTCTCTTGTAAAGGCCTCGGATTCGAATCTCTCGAACCAATGGATATACAAGCTCAATCGCTGAGCAAGAATGAGTCTAAGCAAAAGGGATTTTCGTTATAACTTGACTGAAGAACAAGAGAGGAGGCGCATCCCCTTTATATAGAGTTAGCCATGCGCTTTCTCTTTAGGGTTGCGCAACAAGAAAGAAAAGGAAATCCTTGGTAAAAAGGAAACTTCGGTAAAAAGGAAAAACACAAGAAAAGGAAAACGCCTAAGACAACGCGGCGTTTCACAAGATAAAAACGACGAGTAGCTGAAGTGCCTCGTCTCTTACACTCTTCAAGGTAATGTTGCTAAGCAACCGACGTGGTGATCTTCTTAGCCTCGTTAAAACCCAGTGGGAAAGAGTACTAAGTCGAAACACCGAGTCACTTAGCTGCATTACCTTGGTCTTTGCTTTAGGCCATGATGTGTACGTTGAAGAAGCTTCCAGCTGCTCCTCCACGTCCCCTTTCCATGATCATCGCCTGAGCTTCTTTGGCCAGTTCCTTGGCTCTCGATCGCGTGATTGCTCCTTTTGATTCCTCGGTTAGCAGTGGTCGGGCGCCTATGTGGTCGGTATCGATGTGGTCGGTATCGATGGGGTCGATGCCGATATCCGTTTCCGGTTCCGGTTCTACGATCATATCATCCCCTCCCTCTTGAAAAGGATTTGTCCTCAAATCTGAGTCTGCAAAATAAGGAGACAAGTCAATAACATTGAAGGAATCGGATATCGAATACTTACCTTGGAGATCGATCTTGTAGGCATTGTTGTTGATCCGCTTGGTAACTTTGAATGGTCCGTCGACTCGCGGCATAAGTTTGGACTTCCTCTCAGCTGGAAACCTTTCCTTCCTCAAGTGGATCCACACCAAGTCGCCTTCCTCAAAGAGTATCTCCTTGCGGCCCCGGTTTGCATGCTTGCGGCATTGCTCCGTCTTCTTTTCTATGTTTTCCTTCGCCTTCTCGTGCATTTTCTTAACCTCGTTCTGCCTTCTTTCTCCCATCAAAACTAGACACTTCACTCAAAGGTATTGCAATTAGATCAAGTGGAGACATAGGATTAAATCCATAAACCAATTCAAAAGGAGAGAAAAGGGTAGTAGAGTGCTTAGCGTGATTGTAAGCAAACTCAACATGGGGTAGACAATCCTCCCATGACTTGAGATTGCTTCTTACCAGGGTCCTGAGAAGAGTGGACAAGGACCTGTTGACTACCTCGGTCTGGTCGTCGGTCTGCGGATGGCAAGTGGTAGAGAATGATAGCTTGGTTCCTAGTTTAGCCCACAAGGTACGCCAAAAGTGACTAAGGAACTTGGTGTCACGATCAGAAACAATAACTCGAGGCATCCCGTGCAACCTAACCACTTCCCTGAAAAACAAGTTAGCTACACTTACCGCATCATCGGTCTTATGGCAAGCTATGAAGTGGGCCATCTTGCTAAACCTGTCCACAACAACAAATATAGAATCTCTACCATTCCTGGTTCGAGGTAAGCCAATCACAAAGTCCATAGAGATATCTGTCCAAGGATGAGAAGGTATAGGTAAAGGAGTGTACAAACCGTGGGGTTGAACCTTACTCTTTGCCTGTTTGCATGTGATGCATCTCAGACATACTCTCTCAACATCCCTTCTCATCTGCGGCCAGTAGAAGTAGGCTTGGAGGCTAGCAAGTGTCTTGGCCTGACCAAAGTGTCCAGCTAGGCCTCCTCCATGGGCTTCTCTAACCAATAGCTCTCTCATTGAACCGCCGGGTATACATAGCCTATTGTTGAAGAACAAATAGCCATCCTGTCTAAAGAAATTCTCAAAGGCAAACTTAGCACACTTCGCATAATGTTCACTAAACTCAGAATCAGCCTCATACAATGTCTTAATCAATTCAAATCCGATAAGCCTAGAAGTTAATTCAGAGATTAGAGTGTACCTCCTGGACAATGCGTCGGCTACGACATTGTCCTTACCTTTCTTATACTTGATCACATAGGGAAAGGTCTCGATGAACTCTATCCAGCGACCATGTCTCTTGTTCAACTTCTGTTGGCCTTTGAGATGCTTGAGGGACTCATGATCGGTGTGGATGACAAACTCCTTTGGCCAAAGGTAGTGTTGCCAAGTTTGCAAGGCTCTCACCAACGCATAAAGCTCCTTGTCGTATGTAGGATAGTTTAGCGTGGCTCCCCTAGCTTCTCACTGAAGTATGCTATAGGCTTCCTATCCCGCATCAAAACAGCCCCAATACCTACACCTGAAGCATCACATTCAATCTCGAAAGTTTTAAGGAAATCAGGCAGCATAAGTAAAGGAGAATTGATAAGCTTCTCTTTAAGGCTTTCGAAAGCCTTGTCTTGTGCTTCTCCCCACTTGAATCCCACATCCTTCTTGATCACTTCAGTCAATGGTGCAGCAATGGTGCTAAAGTCCCTGACAAAGCGCCGGTAGAAGCCTGCAAGACCATGAAAGCTCCTGACTTCTCCAATGGTTGTCGGCTTCGGCCAATCTCTGATAGCCTTGATCTTCTCTTCATCGACCTGTACTCCATCTGCACTCACAACAAAGCCTAAGAAAACAACCTGATTAGTACAAAAGGTGCATTTATCAATGTTAGCAAACAGGTTCTCCCTCCTTAGAACTTCAAGAACGACTCGGACATGGTCAATGTGCTCGGCTAAACTCCTGCTGAAGATCAGGATATCATCAAAGTACACCACCAAAAACACACCTATAAAAGATCTCAAAACATGGTTCATTAGTCTCATAAAGGTACTAGGTGCATTAGTAAGACCAAAAGGCATAACAAGCCACTCGTAGAGGCCTTGTTTAGTCTTGAAAGCTGTCTTCCACTCGTCACCCTCCTTCATCCTAATCGATGGTAACCACTCTTAAGATCAATCTTAGAGAAAATGTTAGAACCACACAATTCATCAAGCATATCATCAAGTCTAGGGATAGGGTGGCGATACTTCACCGTGATGTTGTTGATGGCTCGGCAATCAACACACATTCTCCATGAACCGTCTTTCTTTGGCACGAGAAGAACAGGTACGGCACACGGGCTCATGCTCTCGCGGATATGCCCCTTGCTCATCAGCTCCTCAACCTGCTTCTGAAGCTCCTTAGTCTCTACCGGATTGGTCCCGTAGGCTGGTCGGTTTGGAAGTGCTGAACCTGGTACTAGATCAATCTGGTGCTCAATGCCTCGAATAGGTGGGAGTCCCTGGGGTATTTCCTGAGGAAAAACATCACTAAAATCCTGCAATAGCTTAGACATGTCACTAGGAAGATCCTGTGTGGGGTTAGTGCTAACAAGACTCTCCTTATACACAAACAATAAGATAGAAGAATCTGAAGTTAAGAGTTGAGAAACTTCTCTTTTTGTCATGTATAGGCTGGTGGATGGAGCTGACACCTTCTCGTTCTCTTCTTTGAGCTTGAGATGGAGTTGATCTTGATAAACTTCACTTCGTGTGAGAGGAGCAAGAGTAATCTTTCGGCCGTTGAACTCAAAGGAGTGCTTGTTGGTTTAGCCATCGTGCATAACCCTCCGGTCTGATTGCCACGGTCTACCAAGAAGCACATGACTTGATCCCATTGGTATCACATCACATAGAACCTCATCCTCATACTTACCAATGGCGAAAGTAAACCGGACCTGATGTGTCACCGTGAGAGCTCCACTCTCATTAAGCCATTGTAGCTTATATGGCCGAGGATGCGAGATAGTCTCTAGGCTCAACTTCTTCACCATGAGCTCACTAGCAGCATTGGTGCAACTACCACCATCTATAATCAAGCTGCATACCTTGCCTTTGACGAGGCATCGAGTGTGGAAGAGATGGTCTCGTTGCACAAGCTCCTCGGGTTGGTTCTGAACACTCAAAGACCTCCGAGCTACCAACATGTCTCCCACAGCGGCTGTCTCTTCTTCCTCCCCTTCGTCTGGCTCAGAATCAGATTCTTGTGGTACCACGTCACCATTATCAAGTATCATGAATACCTTCTTGTTGGGACAGTCTCTCGCATAATGACCCATACCTTGACATCTAAAGCACCTGACATTGCTAGAGGAGGTGTTGCCTCGGCTCTTAGGATCATATTTAGCCTCTTCCTTAACCGCTGTCGTGGGTTTGATGTCTTTGGTGAAGGGTGGCCGGGTGGGTGTGAAGTCCTTGGGCTTGCTTGGTGTGGAGAAGCTAGGCTTAGCATACCGTCTGTTGTTCTGACTTTCTACTAGCTCAGCTTTGTGTACAAGCTCCTCAAGATCCTCATAAGTTTGAAGTTCTACTTTATCCTGGATGTCTCGGCTAAGTCCACCAACAAACCGAGCCATCATGACCTCATTATCCTCTTCTAGGCCAGCCCTAATCAAGAGTGTTTCCATCTCCTGGAAGTAGTCACGTACCGAGCTTGATCCCTGGGTAAGCTTCCGGAGTTTGTTGAGAACCTCTCGGTGATAGTGGCTAGGGACAAACCGCTTCCTCATGTGCGTGATGAGCTGAGGCCAAGTGTGGATAGGCGGCTCATTGTGGCGGTCCCTAGTAGTGCATAGCTGATCCCACCAAAGCAAAGCGTAGTCACTAAATTCTGAAATGGCTATCTTCACCTTGTTGGATGCATAAGTGTCATGGCATAGAAAGCTAGACTCCATTTTTCGTTCCCAATCCAAATAGGCTTCCGGGTCGTTCTTGCCTTGGAAGGGAGGGAACTTAGCTTTGATATGCTTCAGCTGTTGCCTTTCATAATCTATCGGGTCATTCCTACCGCGTCTCTCGGGTCTATGGTTTCGTCTACTACGATCCGAGTGATGATAGTACTCGTCTTCGGCAACCTCATCGAAACGGTGTCTGGCATTGGTTCCGGCTCGGCGGGGAGGATCAGCATATCCTCGGTGCCTAGGAGCATACTGCTCGTGCTCCTCGGGCTCTCTGTACACTCGTCGCCTGGGTAACGGGTCTTCTTCATTCGCATCAAGGTGGAGGAAGTCTCGGACCGTTTGGCTCTTCCTGGCACCGGCTGGGAAGATGTTGCGGATGGCCTGAAGCCGTGAGGTACCGACAACCCCCTTCCCTTTAGCAATCCGGTTAGCTTCTGAAGGAGTAGGGGTAGGTTCCCTGTCAGATTCGGACAACTCAACCGCGACCTCCTTGGCTTGTTGTTCACGTTCCAAAGTCAAGTGTTGGGAGATTTGTTGGGGAAGAAGTTGTTGAAGAGTGGCGGTAATCTGATCCGCGATGAGCTTTTGTAGATCATCCGTGACTTCCGTGGGGAGTGCCATGTACCTGAGACACAAACAAGAACTCGCAGTAAGTAGTTCTTAGGAAACGTGAAGCAAAAAGGTAACTCGTCAAAGAAAAGGAAATTCAGGCAAGACAAAAAAAAGGAAATCGCTTTAGGGTTCTTATCTCTTAACTTGCGCAGCCGCCAAGTTCTACGATCGAAAGAACTCAAGTATCGATTTCAAACAACGCAATGGACAATCACAAGTTATCTATCAACCTAACAACAACTTGATATCAATAGATCAATCCGCAACAAGCACAAGAACATACAGATTCAATAACAAGTTCAAAACATGATCTAGGAGTGCTCATCAACGCAGGATTGAATCAATGAGTTTAAGGGATAGAGGAACTCAGCCTTTGGTACAGAGTTTGGCTCTGATACCACGTGATACGCCCTTGGACAGGATCCTAACTCTACGACAAAGGCAGGACTCTTCTCAAACGGTTCGGTGGTTGAATGATGGGTGGCGGCGGTGTTAAGACGGAGACAGAGGTGATGTGGAGGTGATAAGAGGCGAGATGGATGGTGAACTTCTCAAGCAATCGATGGGGTGATTGCTAGGTGTTTGTAGAAACCTTTGGAAGAGGATATCTCTTGTAAAGGCCTCGGATTCGAATCTCTCGAACCAATGGATATACAAGCTCAATCGCTGAGCAAGAATGAGTCTAAGCAAAATGGATTTTCGTTATAACTTGACTGAAGAACAAGAGAGGAGGCGCATCCCCTTTATATAGAGTTAGCCATGCGCTTTCTCTTTAGGGTTGCGCAACAAGAAAGAAAAGGAAATCCTTGGTAAAAAGGAAACTTCGGTAAAAAGGAAAAACACAAGAAAAGGAAAACGCCTAAGACAACGCGGCGTTTCACAAGATAAAAACGACGAGTAGCCGAAGTGCCTCGTCTCTTACACTCTTCAAGGTAATGTTGCTAAGCAACCGACGTGGTGATCTTCTTAGCCTCGTTAAAACCCAGTGGGAAAGAGTACTAAGTCGAAACACCGAGTCACTTAGCTGCATTACCTTGGTCTTTGCTTTAGGCCATGATGTGTACGTTGAAGAAGCTTCCAGCTGCTCCTCCACGTCCCCTTTCCATGATCATCGCCTGAGCTTCTTTGGCCAGTTCCTTGGGTCTCGATCGCGTGATTGCTCCTTTTGATTCCTCGGTTAGCAGTGGTCGAGCGCCTATGTGGTCGGTATCGATGTGGTCGGTATCGATGGGGTCGATGCCGATATCCGGTTCCGGTTCCGGTTCTACGATCATATCACCCCACCTCGGGGACCTCATGGATGTCGGGTTGGGTTGGTTCTGAAGGTTGTCGGATCGGATTAGAATCAGATCCGCTACCAGAACGATTACGGATTTAATTAAAATAATGGTTTGGATGAGGAGGCATTTTTGTAAAAAGGTTTAGTGTTTTAAGAAGAAATTGTGATGTTTTTATAGAGAGATTGTAGAGAGATAAAATGTAGAGAGATGGTTGTGTGAAAAAATGAAAGAATTTGGCCATATTTATAGATTTTGTGATCGTTGCTAAATCGTTGCTAATTAGCAACGAATTAGCAACGAATAGTTTTTGTAATTTTTTCGTTTTCCCACCGGAGGGAAAACAAAAATTTAGCGACGAATTAGCAACGATTCGTTGCTAAATCGTCGCTAAATAATTGATCGGACACATATGCTACATTCTATGTATCAGAAGTACGAGGTTAAATGTCAGAAACATTAGCAACGATTTAGCAACGATTTAAACCCTATTTTTAGGGTTTCAACCCCTAAAACGGTTTGCTATGCTATAATACATACTTCATATGTAATTATAGATTATAAGATTGAGAATAACACTTCAAAATATGATATTTACAAAAAAACTGAAAAATTTTCTGTATTATAAACTTTATGTTAGTAAAACATATAAGTTAACGGTAAGTTAATACATGTTAATTATAATATTATAATCAATTTTTTTTATTGATTTATACAATTTTTTTCACCTTTGTTTACACTTTTTAAGTTAACATTAATTCTTAAAAACCTTTATTTTGTGGTGGTTTTAGGGTTTAATGATTTGTATATTGTAAAAATTAGCAACGATTTAGCAACGAATTAGCGACGAATCGTTGCTAAATCGTTGCTAAATATCAAATAGCAACGATTTAGCAACGATATGTAAAACATATTAGTCCAACAAATTAAAACCCCTAAAAGTACTAATCGTTGCTAAATCGTTGTTAAATCGTTGCTAAATAACTGATTAGACTAATATGTTACATTCTATGTATCAGAAGTACGAGGTTAAATGTCATAAACATTAGCAACGATTTAGCAACGATTCGTTGTAATCGTTGCTAAATCGTTGCTAAACTTAAACCCTATTTTTAGGGTTTCAACCCCTGAAACGGTTTGCTATGCTACAATACAAACTTCATATGTAATTATAGATTATAAGATTGAGAATAACACTTCAAAATATGATATTTACTAAAAAACTGAAAAATTTTTGTATTATAAACTTTATGTTAGTAAAACATATAAGTTAACGGTAAGTTAATACACGTTAAGTATAATATTGTAATCAATTTTTTTTTATTGATTTATACAATTGTTTTCACCTTTGTTTACACTTTTTAAGTTAACACTAATTCTTAAAAACCTTTATTTTGGGGTGGTTTTATGGTTTAAAGATTTGTATATTGCAAAAATTAGCAACGATTTAGCAACGACAATTTAAACCCCTAAAATTTCTACTTATGAATTCGTTGCTAAATCGTGGCAAAATTTGCAAATTCGTTTCAAATTCGTTGATAATTTGCAAAAAAAAATTAAAATTACAAATACAAGTTACAAATTTATTCATTATTGTCAGAATCAAATGATTCGATATCGCTAACTTCATCGAATTTTTCATTTTCTTCTGTGGATCCTTCGTTTTCATCATCCACAATATCTTCAGCTACTTGATTATCAGGATCAACAAGAAATACATCTTCGGTCGATTGATTTTTTTGTATAATTGTCCCACCAACGACATCTTGTTGCATAGGAACTTCATCGTTACCCATAATTAAACCTCTCGGAACCACTCGAATTACTGCACTCCACGATATACCACTAGTTTTAACGCGAGGATACGGAATGAATGTAACTTGCTCGGCCTCGCGATCCGAGGATAAATGGTTCGAACTTCCGATATCGTCGTGATTGGTTGACGTCGATGACACCAAATTTGTTGTAACGTACACCACGACCTAACGTTGGATCAAACCAATCACATTTAAAAAATGTTGTTCTTAAATTGACTAATCCCGGGTATTGGACTTCGATAATATCCGTGAGAACCCCATAAAAAACCGAATCGCCCTCAACAGTGACACCATAATTTGCGGTTGCTCGATGTTTACCATGACTTACTGTGTGGAAGACGTAACCGGTGTAGCTCAATGAAAACGTGCTCACCAACTTAGCAATATTCCTTGCTAATTTGTCGCTATTTAACAAGGAAATATCTTCGTTGCTATTTGGCGACGAATTAGCGACGAAATTTAGTGTCGTTGCTAATTCCTCGCTAATTCCTCGCTAATTCCTCACAAATACGTTGCTAATTCCTTGCTAAAATTCGTTGCTATTTGCCCAGTTTCTTGTAGTGTCATGTTGCATGAAACTTTGTTTAGAGTCCTAGAAACACGTTGTTAGATGTTTCATAAGTTCGTCAAACTTGTACAAAGCTCATTGAGACACTTATAAGCACTCATGTTGCATGAAACTTGGTTTAGAGTCCTAGAAACTGCATAGTTAGATGTTTCATAAGTTCGTCAAACTAGTACAAAGCTCATTGAGACACTTATAAGCACTCATGTTGCATGAAACTTGGTTTAGATTCCTAGAAACCGCGTTGTTAGATGTTTCATAAGTTCGTCAAACTAGTACAAAGCTCATTGAGACACTTATAAGCACTCATGTTGAATGAAACTTGGTTTAGAGTCCTAGAAACGTGTTGTTAGATGTTTCATAAGTTCGTAAAACAAGTACAAAGCTCATTGAGACACTTATAAGCACTCATGTTTAATGAAACTTGGTTTAGAGTCCTAGAAATGCGTTGTTAGATGTTTCGTAAGTTCGTCAAACTAGAACAAAGCTCATTGAGACACTTATAAGCACTCATGTTGCATGAAACTTGGTTTAGAGTCCTAGAAACGCGTTATTAGATGTTTCATAAGTTTGTCAAACTTGTACAAAGCTCATTGAGACACTTATAAGCACTCATGTGGAATGAAACTTGGTTTAGAGTCCTAGAAACGCGTTGTTAGATGTTTCATAAGTTTGTCAAACTAGTACAAAGCTCCTTGAGACACTTATAAGCACCCATGTTGCATGAAACTTGGTTTAGAGTCCTAGAAACGCGTTGTTAGATGTTTCATAAGTTCGTCAAACTAGTACAAAGCTCATTGAGACACTTATAAGCACCCATGTTGCATGAAACTTGGTTTAGAGTCCTAGAAACTACGTTGTTAGATGTTTCATAAGTTCGTCAAACTAGTACAAAGCTCATTGAAACACTTATAAGCACTCATGTTGCATGAAACTTGGTTTAAATTCCTAGAAACCGCGTTGTTAGATGTTTCATAAGTTCGTCAAACTAGCACAAAGCTCATTGAGACACTTATAAGCACTCATGTTGAATGAAACTTGGTTTAGAGTCCTAGAAATGCGTTGTTAGATGTTTCATAAGTTCGTCAAACTAGTACAAAGCTGATTGAGACACTTATAAGCACTCATGTTGAATGAAACTTGGTTTAGAGTCCTAGAAATGCGTTGTTAGATGTTTCATAAGTTCGTAAAACTAGTACAAAGCTCATTGAGACACTTATAAGCACTCATGTTGCATGAAACTTGGTTTAGAGTCCTAGAAACGCGTTGTTAGATATTTCATATGTTCGTAAAACTTCTACAAAGCTCATTGAGACACTTATAAGCACTCAT